>CM068953.1:70460593-70470593 GCA_035128595.1 Eptatretus atami
ACAATGGCGGTGAGGTGATTTTAAGAACGTGGTGGTGAGGTGTTTTTAATAACATGATGGTGAGATGTTTTTAATAACATGGTGGTGAGGTGTTTTTAATAACGTGGCAGTGAGGTGTTTTTAATAACGTGGTGGTAAGATGTTTTTAATATCGTGGCTGTGAGGTGTTTTTAATAACGTGGCTGTGAGGTGTTTTTAATAACGTGGTGGTGAGGTGTTTTTAATAAGGTGGTGATGCTGTTTTTAATACATGGTGGTGAGGTGTTTTTATAATGTGGATGTGAGGTGTTTTTAATAACGTGGCAGTGAGGTGTTTTAAATAACGTGGTGGTGAGGTGTTTTTAATAACGTGGTGGTGAGGTATTTTTAATAACGTGGCTGTGAGGTGTTTTTAATAACGTGGTGGTGAGGTATTTTTTAATAACCAATGGCGGTGAGGTGTTTTTATAACATGGCGGTGAGATGTTTTTAATAACATGGTGGTGAGGTGTTTTTTAATAACGTGGCAGTGAGGTGTTTTTAATAACGTGGTGGAAGATGTTTTAATAACGTGGCTGTGAGGTGTTTTTAATAATGTGGCTATGCGGTGCTTTTAATAACATGGCAGTGAGGTGTTTTAAATAACGTGGTGGTGAGATGTTTTTATAACGTGGTGGTGAGGTATTTTAATAATGTGGCTTGAGAGTGTTTTTAATAACGTGGCAGTGAGGTGTTTTAATAACGTGGCAGTGAGGTGTTTCAAATAACGTGGTGGTGAGGTGTTTTTAATAACGTGGTGGTGAGGTGATTTTTAAATGTGGCAGTGAGGTGTTTTTAATAAGGTGGCAGTGAGGTGTTTTTAAAAACGTGGTGGTGAGGTGTTTTTAATAACGTGGTGGTGAGGTGTTTTAAATAACGTGGTGGGTGAGGTGTTTTTATAAACGTGGTGGTGTGGTGTTTTAAATAACGTGGTGGTGAGGTGTTTTTAATAATAACATGGTGGTGAGGTGTTTTTAATAACATGGCAGTGAGGTATTTTTAATAACATGGTGGTGAGGTGATTTTATAATGTTGCACTGAGGTGTTTTTAATAACGTGGGGGTGAGGTGTTTTTAATAAGGTAGCAGTGAGGTGTTTTTTTTAATAACGTGGTGGTGAGGGGTTTTAATAACGTGGTGGTGAGGTGTTTTTAATAATGTGGTGGTGAGGTGGTTTTAATAACGTGGTGGTGAGGTGATTTTTATAATGTTGCACTGAGGAGTTTTTAATAACGTGGTGGTGAGGTGTTTTTTAATAACGTGTTGGTGAGGTGTTTTTAATAACGTGGTGGTGAGGTGATTTTTATAATGTTGCACTGAGGTGTTTTTAATAACGTGTTGGTGAGCTGATTTTTATAATGGGCAGTGAGGTGTTTTAAATAACGTGGTGGTGAGGTGTTTTTAATAATGTGCAGTGAGGTGTTTTAAATAACGTGGTGGTGAGGTGTTATTAATAACGTGGTGGTGAGGTGTTTTTAATAATGTGCAGTGAGGTGTTTTAAATAACGTGGGGGTGAGGTGTTTTTAATAACGTGGTGGTGAGGGGTTTTTAATAACGTGGTGGTGAGGTGATTTTTATAATGTGCAGTGATATGTTTTTAATAACGTGTTAGTGAGGTGATTTTTATAATGTTGCACTGAGGTGTTTTAATAACGTGGTGGTGAGGTGTTTTAATAACGTGGTGGTGAGGTGTTTTTATTAACGTGGTGGTGAGGTGTTTTTAATAACGTGGTGGTGAGGTGTTTTTAAATAACGTGGTGGTGAGGTGTTTTTTAATATGTGGTGGCGAGGTGTTTAAATAACATGGTGGTGAGGTGTTTTAATAATGTGCAGTGAGGTGTTTTTAATAACGTGGTGGTTGAGGTGTTTTTAATAACGTGTTAGTGAGGTGATTTTTATAATGTTGCATGAGGTGTTTTTAATAACGTGGTGGTGAGGTGTTTTTAATAACGTGGTGTGAGGTGTTTTTTGATAACGTGTGGTCAGGTGTTTTTTAATAACGTGGTGGTGAGGTGTTTTTAATAACGTGGTGGTGAGGTGTTTTTAATAATGTGGTGGCGAGGTGTTTTAAATAACATGGTGGTGAGTGTTTTTAATAATGTGCAGTGAGGTGTTTTTAATACGTGGTGGTGAGGTGTTTTTATAATGTGGTGGTGAGGTGATTTTTATAATGTTGCACTGAGGAGTTTTTAATAACGGTGGTGGGGTGTTTTTAATAACGTGTTGGTGAGGTGTTTTTAATAACGTGGTGGTGAGGTGTTTTTTAATAATGTGCAGTGAGGGTTTTTAATAACGTGGTGGTGAGTGTGTTTTAATAAGGTGGTGGTGAGGTGATTTTTATAATGTTGCACTGAGGTGTTTTTAATAACGTGGTGGTGAGGTGTTTTTAATAACATGGTGGTGAGGTGTTTTTAATAATGTGGTGGTGAGGTGTTTTTAATAACGTGGTGGTGAGGTGTTTTTAATAACATGGTGGTGAGGTGTTTTTAATAACGTGGTGTGAGGTGTTTTTAATAATGTGGTGGTGAGGTGATTTTATAATGTTGCACTGAGGAGTTTTTAATAACGTGGTGGTGAGGTGATTTAATAGTGTTGGTGAGGTGTTTTTAGTAACGTGGTGGTGAGGTGTTTTAAATAACGTGGTGGTGAGGTGTTTTAAATAACGTGGTGGTGAGGTGGTTTTTTAATAACATGATGGTGAGGTGTTTTTAATAACGTGGTGGTGAGGTGTTTTTAATAACATGGTAGTGAGGTGATTTTTATAATGTTGCACTGAGTTGTTTTAATAACGTGGTGGTGAGGTGTTTTAAAATAACGTGGTGGTGAGGTGTTTTTAATAACGTGGTGGTGAGTGTTTTTATAATGTGCAGTGAGGTATTTTTAATAACCTGGTGGTGAGGTGTTTTTAATAACATGGTGGTGAGGGTGATTTTTATAATGTTGCACTGAGGTGTTTTTAATAACGTGGTGGTGAGGTGTTTTTAATAACGTGGTGGTGAGGTGTTTTTTAAATAACATGGTGTGAGGTGATTTTTATAATTGTTGCACTGAGGTGTTTTTAATAACGTGGTGGTGAGGTGTTTTTAATAACGTGTTGGTGAGGTGTTTTTACTAACGTGGTGGTGAGGTGTTTTTAATAATGTGCAGTGAGGTATTTTTAATAACGTGGTGGTGAGGTGTTTTTAATAACGTGGTGGTGAGGTGATTTTTATAATGTTGCACTGAGGTGTTTTTAATAACGTGGTGGTGAGGTGTTTTTAACATGGTGGTGAGGTGTTTTTTATAACGTGGTGGTGAGTGTGTTTTAATAACGTGGTGGTGTGGTGTTTTTAATAACGTGGTGGTGAGGTGTTTTTAATAACGTGGGTGGTGAGGTGTTTTTAAAATGTGGTGGTGAGGTGTTTTTTTATATGGGGGGGAAACGTGGTGGTGAGTTGTTTTTAATAACGTGGTGGTGAGGTGATTTTTATAATGTTGCACTGAGGTGTTTTTAATAATGTGGAAGTGAGTGTTTGTAATAACGTGCAGTGATATGTTTTTATATAACGTGGGAGTGAGGTGTTTTTAATAACGTGGTGTGAGTGATTTTTATAATGTTGCACTGAGGTGTTTTTATAACGTGGTGGTGAGGTGTTTTTAATAACATGGTGGTGAGGTGTTTTTAATAAGTGGTGGTGAGGTGTTTTTAATAACATGGTGGTGAGGTGATTTTTATAATGTTGCACTGAGTGTTTTTAATAAGTGGTTGGTGAGGTGTTTAAAATAACGTGGGTGGGAGGTGTTTTAAATAACGTGGGTGGTGAGGTGTTTTAAATAACGTGGTGGTGAGGTGTTTTTAATAACATGGTGGTGAGGTGTTTAATAACGTGGTGGTGAGGTGATTTTTATAATGTTGCACTGAGGTGTTTTAATAACGTGGTGGTGAGGTGTTTTAAATAACGTAGTGGTGAGTGTTGTTTAAATAACGTGGTGGTGAGGTGTTTTTAATAACATGGTGGTGAGGTGTTTTTAATAACGTGGTTGGTGAGGTGTTTTTAATAACATGGTGGTGTGAGGTGATTTTTATAATGTTGCACTGAGGTGTTTTTAATACGTGGTGGTGAGGTGTTTAAATAACGTGGTGGTGAGGTGTTTTTAATAACGTGGTGGTGTGGTGTTTTAAATAACGTGGTTGTGAGGTGTTTTAATAACATGGTGGTGAGGTGTTTTTAATAACATGGCAGTGAGTATTTTAATAACATGGTGGTGAGGTGATTTTTATAACGTGGTGGTGTGGTGTTTTAAATAACGTGGTGGTGAGGTGTTTTTAATAACATGGTGTGAGGTGTTTTTAATAACATGGCAGTGAGGTTTAATAGTTGTGATTTAATAAGGCATGGTGGTGAGGTGATTTGTTATAAATTGGTTGCACTGAAGTGTTTTTAATAACGTGGGGGTGAGGGTGTTTTTTATAAGGTAGCAGTGAGGTGTTTTTAATAACGTTGGTGGATGAGGGGTGAAACGTTATTAAAAACACCTCACCACCACGTTATTAAAAACACCTCACTGCCATGTTATTAAACCAAAGTATCCATAAGTGGATCGGTGCAAGCATCAACTAGATTGAACCAATTACATGGTGCTTCATGGAATTGCATGTTCAATGTCTATCCCATCTTCAGTCAGTTTGTGCAAGTGGTGGAGAAAAGTCTGGAATAAATTATAATGGGCTACAAAGTAAAATATCACCTCCTGCTCAACTACCACTTACCTTGATTGGCACAGTTATGCCGTGTAGACACTCATAATCGTATTACCATAACCACAGCTATAAACAAGGTCCTTGGACTAACTATACACAAGGAAATTACCATTTTCATAACAATATATTTATAGGGAGATACTATTTCCCTGAAAATGGAAATTGTTGTTTTTTGGCAACATTTTGTTACTGATATTAAATGTAATATTTTGTCTGTAAATATTATACTTGGCCTATTTTTCTATATCTTTTTATAAGGCTGTGACATTTTCCCAATAAATGCAAATAACTTGGCTTTTTGTTTTATAGAACTGTTTTGTTCTGATACATGAGTGGCTTTGCACATGTGGTCCGACACTTTTAAGATTTCCAAATGTCCTAGCTCATTTTCCCTCACCCCCTCTAACCAACCATTATTTATTAGAAACCTGCTGTGGTATGGCCAACAGGAGCATTGCTGACTTGTATTCCATGCATTACATTCACTGGAATTGTTCCATGAACATATCGATTTTGCAACTGAGTGATAAATAACGCATTACCACGATGTCAGATACTTATGCACTCAATCAACGCACAACACAGGGGTTCAGAAATCAATCTGCATTGCTCATTTAATAGTCTTAGGGTAACGACCACATATACATTGCTTTAAATATTTAGTGCAATTGATGTTTAAACATGCAAAGCACCAAGTTGTTCTGTAAGCACAGCAAAGGAGTACTCTTAATTCATTTGCCGATTTGGAAACATAAACAAGGAAACGGTAATCTGCAATTGTAAGAGCACGTTGGTTATTGCTGTAAAAATAAAATAAAGTACAGGGTTTGTACATTAAACTATTTGCACACCTTTTAAAATGGATTTTTAGGAACCAATTATGAACATCACATGTTAAAAAGAAAATCCAAATGGGACTCCATACATAAGCCATGTTATCACAGTTGTATTTTTTCGATCTTGCCCTATGATTTGGATGAAACAAATTGTCCTCTCATCTGTATTCACTTGTAATTGTCAAAAAAAAATTTTTATAAAAAAAATAAATGCTTTGTAAAATAGTGTTTCCTAACAATCGAATTTTCTTCCTTTCATTTGATCCAAATTGTGAATATTAATTTTTGCTTCCTTGGATTGGCCTGTTTTGTGTTGTCATCTGAGCACATAAAACATGATGTTGGGATCTCAGTTTTAAATGTCATAGATTGTGTTGATTTCTCCATCTTCTCCAAAAACGTTCTATTTCTTTTAAAAATGCACTCACCGATCCTAATATCCTCGTCCTTTATGTAATATATATGCAAGATTCTCCATGAATCTTAGAGATAAAAAGAGACAAATCATACCAGACTCAGTGGTATGAAGTTACAGTGTCTGCTCTGAGTCTGAGACGTTGGTGGTTCAAACCCTAACTGAATCATACAAAAGATTTATAAATGGTATGTGCTGCTTCCTTGTTTGATGCTCAGCATTTAAAGAGGCGAGAGTATGGATAAACAACCAGATGTTGGCAAGCATTGTGCAGGCTCGATGGGCCCAATGGCCTCCTTCCACATTGAACTTCCTTGTAAGGGAAGTTGTTATTATATTTTATCATTCCATTTCGTTCCTATTCAATTGATTTAATCTTATAAGTTAACAGAAAAAAAAATCATAAATTTATGTGTCGTCCAGATCATCATTTTTATTTTCTCTTGTTATTAAAGCAGATGTGAATTATAGCTCCTGCAGGAGAACATCAAAAGTACATATACCAATTAACACCCACTTGACAATTCAAAAATTATGAGCCTGCAAAATATTATTATTATCACTGGTTATCACATCATCGATTATTGTCAGGAATCAAACACAAACTAGACAACTAAAAGCCTACTCTGCTCCTTATGAGCTATAACTTACAAGTAACAAAGGGATAAAGGATTATATCAATGAAAGATAAAATTGCTGTGAAAGGACTATAAAATAAATTGTGGTTAAAAATTGAAATTGAAACATGGAAAACAAAAACGGCTTCATCAATGGTAGCCAATGGCGTTTTATGTCAGGCCACAGACTTATTGATACACCTTTGTCTGTTGCTTACTTTTGAAGACCATTGCAACAGCAAACAATGTCATATTATCGATCAAAAACTGCAACATGAGAGGACCTTTTGCCAAGGGCAACCAAAAACAATAAGGCTGGTGAAACTGCCAGCCAGTCTTAATTGGCAAATAGATGGAGGAGCAAACATAGTAAGAGTGAAAAAGTTAACTCGTAGAGGTCACTGGACTACAATCTATTTTCAGCTTTGAATCATGCCTGTGCTTGTCTTATGGCCAACAATGACAAAGTATTTCCAAGCACGTTGCTATTTTGCTGTTCATATTGCTGTGCTGCTCACAGGCCTCTACAGAGGGCTTTCGTCTGTTCCTGTATGGAACTGCATTTGTCTCCGTCTTGTATATTCCCTGGTGTCTGTCGACTGCAATGGTGTTCTTGCTCCACACAGTATTTGTTTGAATTATTTGTACACAGTCAGGATTATTTTATGCTTTAAAATTAGTTTAAAGGGACCATATATTTATGTATGCATGAAAAGTGTGGGTGGTAGGATAAACCGGGAACTTACTGTCATTTATACATGTGTGTATATATATTAAAAATTTTCACAATATATTTTCATATTTATTTAAAACATTTCATTTGCAAAATTTTCTCTGCATTTTTTCAATAACTTTGTGCTTATTTCACTGAAATGTCAATTCTGTGTGCAGTCCGCTGTCGTTTTGCTACATTCTGTGGTGTCTCGGCACAAGTGAGCCTTGAAGAAGCTGATCAGGACAAACAATGAGTGTTACCACTGCCATTCAGCAATGGCTACAGAGGAGAAAGGAGTATGGTTGCAATCTGGGCTGATAAGCGATTTCTGTAAATGAGGCCTATTACAGACTGTAAACTAGAACAATACTCAGTAAAGCACATAACTCTGCCAGGCTAAACAGTTTGCCTTTTGCATCCCATCCCAACCATCCATTGGGATCATACTCTGTGCAGAGCGTTGGTGCTGCCTAAGCTGTCTCCTTGGCTATTGGGCACAATCCTGGACAGGTCGCCACTCTGACACAGGATACCAGCAGGCTGGCACTCATTTTGCCAACTTCAGAAGGATGACAAGCAGAGTCAACCCCACCTTGTATTAATTCAACAGCCGAGTAGAATTTGAACTCAGGATCCTCAGATCCCAAGCCCACCACTCTCACCATTAAGTCAACACCAGGCATGCATTCCATTGATCGTCTGGATCTGCATCCTGACCTTAACCAAAATCTCATCAGCTAGTTCTTGTCACCTACCCAACTCATCCACCAAGTTTTGTCATACTCTGTCAATAACTTTTTGAAATATCATGCTATATATCATTTTTGGCCTCATCTCTCAATGGTGAAGAATCACTTACAGTAAAACATTGTAGTATCAGGATCCGGATCTTCACAAAAATCGAATTAATTCGTCCTTGTCACACATATAATCCATCCACAAAATTTCCTCTCAATCCATCCATAACTTTTTGAGATAACCTGCTTAAAGACAGACAGGTACAGGTGAAAATACAACCTCCATCCACCTTCAGTGGCAGAGGTAATAATACCTAATGCAGAAACTTTTTGAAGAACTTGATTCACTTTGTTGGTTGAAAGGTCTCGACAGGTCACTCTTTCAATGAACATCAGTGCTGAAAGCCGAATGGAAGGTTTGCCAAGGTCGAGGCATTCCTCAGACTCAAGAAAAGATGTAAAGTCAGAACCTGGAATGTAAGAGCAATGGGAGAAGTGGAAAGATTCACACAGGCTATCAAGGAGATGAGAAACTATGATTTGGATATACATGGTGTTTCAAAAAGATTGAGACAACGTTAACTTCCTGCCATTTCTTTGTTTTTTGACCTGTAGCATTTTCCTTTTCAGGGTTTGGTGGTGTTATCGTGGTATATGTTCCCTGGGAGTTCTAGCTCAACTATGCCATTGCATTGCTATGCCATTGACAGTGAAGCAGAAGACAAAAGTGGTGGCTCTGTGGTTTGAGACTAAATCATCTGTAGATACCCACCAGAAAATGTTGTGTGGCTGTTGATGGCACCGTTCAAGTGGAAATGGGCTTCATTACTGAACCAGATCAGGTTGATCCAGTTTGGGTACTGCTCCATTCTGTCACTGAGCCAATTGCACACATCAAGTCTTCTTCTCATGTCATCTTGACTCAGTTTATGCCGAATATAGATGATGTATGGGAAAAGCTTCAGTTCCTTCATGAGGATATGCCAGACTGATGAATGTTGGTTTGATGCCTATCTCCCAGGAGCACCGGTGGTGGGAATTATTGGGACTGTCCACTGCAGAATCCTGCATGGCATCGATGTTGGCTGGGCTCTTGATTACTGATGCTGACCTGCCACTGTTGCCCTTGCTCTGGATGTGAACTGTACCCTTGTGCTCAAAATGTTTCACAATGCGTTGAATGGCACAATTTGTGGGTCCATCATGTGTTCTGAGGTCGTTTTCTCGGCAGAACCTCCGGCGGGTGTCTGAGTCATATGATTTAGTCTCATACCACAGAGCCACCACTTTTGTCTTCTGCTTCACTGTTAATGACAAAGTTGAGCTACAAAGCTAGAAATGGCAGGGAACAAATACCACGATACCACCACCAAACCCTGAAAAGGAAAACGGTATAGGTCAAGAAACAAAGAAATGGCAGGAAGGCAAATTTGTATCAATCTTTTTAAAACACGCTGTATTTGGACTGAGTGAGATCTGATGGTAAGGCTTTGAACAGATGAAGATTGGAGATGGAGAGATAATTTATATTCATGCAGAGAAGATGTTTGCACAAAGGAGTATGGCTGTTGAAAAAGACAAGAGTGAAGTAGTCATTAAGAGAATGGCAGCCGATAGGGTAACAGGTCATAAAAGCAACGTTCTACTCAAAACACTCCAAGTTGACAATTATCCAATGTGACACACCAACGAATTATGCCAGTGAAGAAGACAAAGATGGTCCCGATGAGGGCTAAGACAAAGCTGTAGAGGAAACACTGCATCATGATGTGCTCTGTGTAAAGGGAGATTTAAATACAAATGTGGGAAAGGACAATACTCAGCATGAATTAATGATGGGAAAACATTAAATTGATTTACAAAATGATAAGACAAGATTAGTGAAATTCTGTGGAACTAATGGGTTTTGTTTAGGATAAAC
>CM068953.1:70475593-70508915 GCA_035128595.1 Eptatretus atami
CTCAGGGGCATGGCCCGCTAGTTCCATGTCCTGCAAAGCGGGGTTTAGTCTGCTGGTTGTTGTTGTTGTTGTTAAACGTGGTTCTTTATGGCCAGCCTTGTAAATGTAAAAATGTAGGAAGAGGTCACAGGGGCAATCACATACTGGGAGAAACTAGTCTTAGACCCTACCCAGTTACCACAACACTACCCCCCGTGTGGTGACACATAACAATCTTAAGGTCACAGTTTTCCCGACTTAATTTACATTGACATGTCTCCGACTCATCCAGAGACCATGCTATATGATACAATACAATCTTCACGATGGGATTCCTCCATCTACCCCCACAGATGTAACATTACGCACTATTGGAATGTACCTTTTCACCCTTTAGACTGCTGACACCCTTTTGACCTTGGAAGACCCTTTCAGACCCCTAAAGACCCTTAAGACCCAGGGGACGCAGGGGACCCAAGAGACCCTAAATAACCATTAGAACCTGTAGACCCTTTAAGACTCTAATATAAATGGATGAGGTGTGTGTGTGTGTGTGTGTGTGTGTGTGTGTGTGTGTGTGTGTGTCATCGTTTTTGTGGAGTTATAAAAGAGTGTTCTGATGTTGAAGCTGATACACCAAAATGGTCATCATGACCTCCTGAGTTGATTACGCTAATTAACTTCTAAAAAATCCATTAGAATTCCCATGTTTTAAATGCATGGCATGTTAAAGTATATGAAGTAGCTTAATACGTCCTTCCACCACAGCATGGCATTCTAATTACAAAAGAAATAATAAAACAATGATAACATTGTAACAAAGCATATATTAATTACAAGCAAATACAACCCGTCGCTTCACTGCCAGAAAATTAAGGGGAGTAAGAAGGAGGGGAGGAGAGAGGAGGGAGGGTAGGGTAAGGGGATGGTGAGGGAATGGAGAGAAGGCTGAGAGGAGGGAGGGAGACTGAGGAGGGGTGGGGGAGTGAGTAAGGAAGGGTAAGTGAAGAGGGATGGGGAGGTGAGGAAGGAGGGGGGAGCGAGGAGGTGGTTAGCGAGGAAGGAGGAAGGGAAGGCAGCATGAGGGGAGGGCAAGGGAAGGCAGCGTGAGTGGAATGCAAGTGAGGGCAGCTTGAGGATGGGGCAAGGGAGGGCAAGGGAAGGCAGCGTGAAGGGAGAGCAAGGTAAGGCAGTGTGAGGAGAGGGTCCGTCCAGACATAACCACCTCCAGAACTATGAAGATGACCACTGTCCGGATACGTGTGGAGATAATCACCATCTAGATACGTGTGGAGATAACATCATCTGGGCATAACCATCATCCAGATACTTTTGGAGACAGAGAGAGACAGAGAGGGAGGGGAGAGAGAGTGAGAGGGAAGAGGTATGGAAAGGAGGGGAGGGGAAAAGAGGGGGAGGATTCCAGCAGATGTGATGTCCAGTTTAACGACACACACATTGATGAATCACCCTGCCTGTGAAACACTGGAATGACAGTTTATAGCTGGGTCAGGATTTAAACGCAGGCTAGACAGCTTTGAGCGAGTGTGCGTACCTCTAGGCTTTCCTGCTGTGATGTGGCGATCCATTACCTCATAACAACTGAAAACATTTTTTACTCATTGTGATAATATAACATATTTTGCCTTCCTCCAGTATCAAACCGCAATATCACCATTGAAGCTTGAAGAACATGTGTCAAGTGGCTTCACCAAGCACTCCACAAAATGGTTGAAGAAACTTTTAAAACGAAACGTTTAATTTTTATTTGTATTTATCCACCCGAAGTGACGGGTCATATAATCGAAGATCATAAAAAATGGGAAACCCTGTAAAATAAAATTTCACATTTTTGGCGAGCCAGCCACCGCCTGTGGCACCACAGAACAACTTGTGGCCAAGACAGGCGAGTGGCCCTAACGTTTGTTCAAGTTGATCGATGTGTAGTATTCAGTAACAGTGCGAATATTGTAGAGTGCTCACCAAGTGGCTTAAGCACTCAAGGAAGCATTCCAAATGAAATGGTCGATGAGGAACGGCTGGCGTGGCAAGCACTGAATGAACCGTCATATTAAACACCTCCTGGAGACACCCAAGAAATGCCTGAATTGGACAAATTGACACTTTCTTGGCAGTCAGAACTGCTGCTAAGTTCAATTCTGGAGCTGAAATGTTGTAATTTGGCTTAGTTTAAGGCATTTTAAAGGTTATGACATGCAGAAATGAAATAAATTCATGAACGCTTGCGTCTCCAGGCATTTATAAGCATTGCAATGCATCCAGCGATTCGTAGGCATTGATAATATGAGTGAGGAGCGTGAGAAAATAACTTAATCATTAAGAAATCATCGTGGCCTGTTACAAGTCAAGGCATGCTTGAGCAGGCCAAAAAATATGGTGGCTTCAAAACCCAGCGAGGTAACCCAGAATATGCCTTAAGATCTCATGTAGAGCGAGGTAGCCGAGGATGCGCCTGATGAAGGATATTATTAAATAAGGCCATTAATTATCTTCAAAAGGGGTGCTTTAGTTAACCCAAACTTTAGTTAACCCAATTTTCACTCATTCACTTCCTTGGAGTTCTGTTAGTATGCATGAAAAGTTTCAGGCTGCTCGGTTTCATGTTTATTGAGTTATTGAGGAGACACATACACTGACACACACACACACACACAACACCACAAACACACACACACACACACACACACACACACACACACACCATATTAGTATAGAATACTAATAATATTACAACAATAATCAGAATAGTAGTATCATATGGCAATAATAACAAGTATAAAAGACATAAAATGTTATAGCCCCTCGTTGTTTTTGTAATTTTGCTATACGGAGTTAAAGGGCGCCAGTCTTCCAGTCGACATCTTTGATCAGATCGGAAAATAAAGTGAGGAGCAGGTGTATACATCATGCACTGTGCTTGTGCCATGTTTGAACAAAATTGGACCATGCATGTCTGAGAAATGGTTGGGGACACATTTAAGTAACAAAATGGCCAACAGTCAGCCATCTTGGATCTGATCTCGAACGAAAATGACGTGCATACGTAATCCATCCTTCTTTATAGGTGTGCCAAGTTTTAAACACATCGGTAAATGCATGTCTGAGAAATGGTTGAGGATGTGTTTGACACCCATTTATTTGTATTTTTTTAACTAAAATAGCCGCCAGTCAGCCACCTTGGATCTGATGTCAGAAAAAAAATTGACGTGCATATGTACAGTATACCATTACGTGTTGCCTTTGTGCCAAGTACGAATAACATAGGTCCATACATATCTGAGATATGGTTGCGGACGCACACACGCAAACGAAAATCGAGACCAATCCATAAGCCCCCGTTTTGAACCAAGTCTAACAGGGGCTAATAACGAACATATAATCCCCACGCTAGCCCCAAACACAACTGGGCTTGGTGGAAGGCAAACTAATGCTCAAGCAGTACAGCAGGTTGGTATTTAACAAGGCTATGAAGACCAATGAAAATTTGGTCCATCGGACCAACGGGCCCACTAATCACCTCAAAACACCTCCTTGCACATACTTGGTGAATCCACTTTAATAGCTAAGAACTGCCCTGTCTTGTATAATCTTTCCTCATAATTAATACTCACCAGCACTGGAGCAGGCCTGGTTGCTCCCTACAGTGAGTTATTTTAAAGTTATATGTATGCATTCAATCATGCGGGGTCCAAAACTGTATGCACTATTGTGCAGCAGCCAAAAACCAAACTTGATTCACGTAAGCTCCTTCCAAAAACTTCAACCAAGTATGCTTCAGCTGCATGTATAGTGCTGCTTGAAGATGTCATTCTTCTGTTTCAGGATTTAATAAAACTGATGGTCAAGCTATTTATTCCAACCAGTGTTACTTTTTAATTTTGCATAGCAAATCCAACATTGTGCAATTACAATCCTGATGCAAGACTATGAACAGGTGTTTCAGCCCAACAAGATTCAAGATTTCTTTATGTATCTTCAACCAAAAAATGTTTTCAAGCTCAAAAAACTGTTTGTTTTAAGCTGAGAAAACTTATATTCAAAAGTAAAAGGACCACCATGATTATGAAAGCCACGATAGGTGTTGCCATATGCATATTACAACAATATAATGCCCCTCCCCCTTTGAAGGATACAAAACGCTTGAAACAAGATCCCTGAAAAGTTACATAAACTGTGGCTCTGAGCCTTTCTTCCTGGGCAACGATATCCGTTGGTTGTGCCTTCATTTTTACGTTGTGCCTGGACTTTAGTCAGGTAAGCTTGAGCGATCAAGCAGTACCCATGAGTGAGTGAGTGAGTGAGTGAGTGAGTGTGAGACAGTCAGTTCATAAACACGTTGTTTTAATGCAATGTCGAGGCTCGTTTGAGAGCTAACACACAGAACCGACAACAAGGGGACAGGGGACAAGAGGGGTGGTTGGGGTTGGGGACACATTTACTCAAAAAACTCAGAGGGAAGGAAAAAACAGTGTGGAACAGAGACATGAGGAGATCTGTGTAAGGGAGAGGGATGGGGGGGGGGGGAACAGGGTAACAAGATGACACTACAGGACTATCAGGTCCTTACACGACAGGGACTTTCAGGAGAAAAGCAGGGAATTTGAAGGAGGTGGTTTGGGTGGATAAGCAGGGGTTACAAGATCATGGTTTTGGATGGAGAAGATAAGAGATGGTGGTGAACAGGTGTTTTTTAAGACCTGGAGAGGGAAGAGTGGAATTGAAGAGATGTGGGGAATATGTACAAAGGGTGGGAAAAGGAGGAATGAAGAGTGAAGGTGAGCAGTGATTCTTGATTTTGGTAGTTTTCCCAAAAGGAGATTGCTGGCAGCCCTTGAGCACCTACAAAAAATGGTGGGGGGGGGGGACATATTGAAGACTGAGCAGGGAGGGTGAGCGCGGAGAGGAGACGCTAGAAGATGAAAGGACCAATGACCTGCTTGCCGTGAGAGAGTGAGAGGCCAAAGGCTCAGTCTCATCGCAGAGAAACCAATGATCCTAAATGCCTTGGTTTCCACAGCGTGAAGCTGGAGAAAGGTGAGAGGCGGGAGCACCAGCCCAAGGAGAGAGCAGTACTCCATCGGGCTATGGGTAAAGCTGTGTCTGTGGTCAGGAGCTCAGGTATGCCAAGGAAGGACTTTTCACGATGGAGGATGCCCAGTCGGTGACTGGATTTGGAGGCCAGCTTGGAAATGTGGCTGTCCCAGGAAAGATCATGGCAGATAGTGAGACGCAGAGGCTTGAATGAAAGGACTTCTTGATGAGGATTGTTGAGAAAGTAGGTGGGGTTTTCCAGATGGTCCTTGCAGAGAGACTTAGTGAGAGTGTGAGATTTGTCAGGATTGAAAAACATGTTCCAAGTGTTGGACAAGCTGGTGATTTTATCCAGATCTCAGAGAGTGAAGCGGCTGCTGCTTGCCGATCTGAGGGATTGCAGATGGTAAGCAGAGGGTGGAGTCATCAGCAAAGTGAAAAAGAGGATTTTTCAGAGTCAGAGAGATCATTGATGAAAACCAGAAAAATAACAGGTCCCAGAACACTGCCTTGAGGAACTCCAGCCTGGACAAGAAGAGGGGACGAGAGAACTCCATTATGGGCCACACGTTGTGCTGCGACAGGATAGAAAGTCGGTGAGCCTGAGTGGGGATGTTCTTGGATTCCACAGGAAGAGAGTTTGGGGAGCAGGGCAGGGTGCCAGACGGTATCGAAAGCACATGATATATCTCGGGATATGGCTCTGATTTCATGTCCGGCATTGAGGATCTCCATCCATTGTTGGGAAAGCAGAAGCAGCATATGCAGGGTAGAGTGACCTGGTTTGAATCCAAATTAATGATCAGAAATCAAGTCATTAATGAAGAGGAATGATTTAATGTCTGAAGCCATAATGGATTAAAATATCCTTGCTGATGATTGGAAGAAGGATGATTGGTCTGTAGTTGCAGGGATCTGTTTTTGCACCTTTTTATGCAGAGTAGTAATGTTTGCTGATTTTCAAGCAGATGGCAGATGACCTTGAGCAACGAGAGGGTCAATAGAACAGAGAGAGGGTGAGCAAGAGCAGGTTTTTAGGACACGTGAATTGATGCCGTCTGGACCGGTTGCAGAATCTGAGTCGAGGTCTGACAGCAAGCTCTCCACCTTGTCAGGAGAAAAGGATACAGAGTCCAGGAACAGCTGGGTGCAAATGGGTAAGGTTGGTTCAGAAACCTTTGGATTTGAGACAAAATATTTAGAAGCAAGCACGGAGATTAGGCATTCAGCCTTTTCACATGCATTGTCAGCTGTGTGGCCATTTGAGGTAAGGGAGTGGATGGAGGGGGAACATACACCAGAAACAGACTTAACTATATGCCACCAGGATTTGGAAGAGGGAGAAAGGTTTGAGAGTTCAGACTTGAGATTAGAAAGACGTTGTTTTCTGGCTGTCCTCAGGGTAGACACACACTTGTTCTGAGCTTTGTGTAAGGAACTGAGATTGCCCTCAGTTGGCTTTGCTTTCCATGAGGTGAAGGCAAGTTGTTTCAGGACAACTGCCTCGCCACAAGCTTCAGTGAACCCTGGGCGGGAGGAAGGGTAGGAGAACTGAAGATGAGATGGGAAAAACTTGTGCATGAGAGAGAGCAAGTTTCTATGAAAGAATTCCCAGGAAAAGTTCCTTTTGGAAAACGTAGAGAAGGGAGACCAATCTAGAAGTTTGATGGCTGCTTGAAGTCACTGCCAGTCGGCCTGAGTGAAATGCCAGACTCGACGGCGCTGAGGTGGTTCTCAAATAACAACCAGAGAGACGTCTACTTTGACAAGTATGTGGTCAGTTGAACAGATTGGAGCAGAGGAAGAACTGCATATATTTTCATGGAAATTGGTCAAAAGCAGATCCAGAAGAGATGGATTTCCGTTGGTTGAGATCTGGGTCGCTAAGTTGACAGATTGTGTCAGTTCCAATGAGTCACACAAGTCTTTTGCTGAAGTGCCATGGCAGGTGAGATATGTACCCACATCCAGCCAACTGGCATGATGACAATTGAGATCATCACATATGGGGAAGATAGAGTTGGGATGAGAGGATAGAAGTTGGTTCATGTTTTCGGAGAGCGAGATGTAAATGGATTCATCACTGTTTGGTGGATGGTATAACACACATACAAAAATGAGGTGGGAGTGGAGGGGAAACCGTAGCCAAAGGTATTCCTGGGGGTGTGGGGGAGTGAGGGCAGTGCCTGGTGAGTGAGGGAAGTGCATAGTGAGTGAGGAATAGAGTCTTTGATGAAGAGAGCAACTCCGCCACCAGGATGAGGCTCAGGTCTGTCATTCCGGAGAAAGGAGTAACCAGGGAGAGATACTAGGGAGTCAGTGATGTCTTGAGGGAGGTAAGTTTCTGTTAAATAGATTGTGTCTGGTTTGTGAGTGGCAACCTGTCTGGAAAGATCTGTCAGGTTTGAGTGAAAGCCGCAGATATTTGAGGTCCACAATGTTAAAGAAGAGAGAGAGCGAGGAGGAGGCTTTGGGTGCAGGGGAGGGTAGAGTAGGATGAGGAGGAGGGGGGGGGGAGGTAAGGATAGTTGTTGAAAGAATGTGGGGGGTTGCAAAGAGCTCAGGGAGAGGCCAGATGAGGAAGAGAAAAGGCTCGGTGGTGATGGCGAGGTACAGTGGGGAGTAATAGAGATGCGGCACAGGGCAGTTTAATATTGGAGGAGATGGAGTGATGAGATGGAAGAGAGAGGGTGGGGAAGGTGGAAGTTTTGTGGATGTGAGGGGGAGCAACTTTGAGAAGGGGGAGTGAGGGGGAGATTGGAGGGAGAAGGCTGGGGGGGGGGAGATTTTGAGAAAGGTAAGAGGGAAAGCTTGGAGGGGAAGCGTGTGAAGTTTGTTTTGAGAGGGAGGTTGAGAGGGAAGCTTTGAGAGGGAGGGGTGACGATGAGATCAGGCACGGCCATGGTGCAGGAGGTTGATGCGAGAGGTGGGGATATTGGAAGGATGAGACTTGGTCGAATTATGGTGAAGAAGGTAACGGGCAGGGGGAGGTACAAAATTTGTGGGGTGGAAAGAGGAGGAGGTGTGCTGAGAGGAAGGAAGGAGTATGTTGTGGTGACAAGTGTACTAATTGAGAGAGTGAGATATCTGTTTGTTTGGAATGGAACCCACAGATGATAGAACACCACACACTTTGGGCCAACAGAGGAGGAGCTGATACTGAAGCAGAAGACAGTGAAGAAGTGCCAAGAGCAGAGGTGGGATGAGGGGCAAGATGGGAGGGTAAGGAGAGGGAATAACAGGTGAGGGGTTTGGAGGAGGTCGATTTAAGGAGGTGCGGTGAATTTGCACTGAAGTTGGAAAAAAGGATGATTGATGGAACACGAACATTCATTGCAAACTGGGAGTTTTAATACTTTTAAGTCAGGGAGGTGATTAAACAGTCTTTTTAAGAAGAAAAAGAGTAGTGAATCATGATACAACACCGAGAACCACACGTTTGAAGGAGGAAGTTGTAACATTTTAAGAGACCGTTTTTAAATTTTATTATCTTGATAAAGATTACGTAAAATTAGGTAAAGCAAAGGTTGAAGAAAAATCGTGTAGGTGTTGGTGAATTTGGATCGGCAAACGCAGAAGGAAGCTGGTAGTTCGACAAAATTACAGGAAGAAGAAGGGGGGGGTAGAGAAATATGTGGTTACAGGAGGTTTAACGTGAGAGGTTAAAAGAATAAAGAAAGTATTATTATTATTATCTGTTTTTTTTTTTAAGATTAATTAAGATTAGGCGAAGGAAAGGGTGGAAAAAAAAAATCCTGAAGGTGTTTGGTGAATGTGGTTCGGCAAAAGTGGAAGATGGTGGATCGGCAGAAGGAAGAGGAAGAAGAGTCAGTAAAGGAAGTCACGTGGTAACGTGGGAAAAGGGTGTTTTTGTTGTATTTTTTTATGTTTTAAGACATGAAACAGAGGGTATCATTGAGAGGGATAGAAGGAGGGTGGAGGGAAAAGTGGAGAAAATATAAACTGTTGGTAATAAGGAGAAAATACAATATACACGATCGTGCACACAAATGGGAAGAAGGGGTAGGCCTCAAGGAAACCCGATATTAAAAGACGACGAAAACTCAACAACTAGCACAAGTTTTAACACAACACCGACCTAGAAACACACAGTAAACATAGAGATAACAAAATTACACAGAGATAACAACATCCAGTAAACAGAAACTAGAAACACACAGTAAACACAGAGATGACACAGTAAACACTTCAGTCATTATCGCTTGACCCAAACAAGCGGGTTTGATGAAACTTGGCCACAAGCTTCATATCTGATGCCGAACGAAGGTGTATTGAGTGCATCGAAATCTGCACTTATTAAGGAGGTATAACGGCGGTGGGTGGGGGGGGGGGGTTGACTCCCAAAATAGCTATTTGCTCTCATCTCCAAAAGTACACACACCATTTCGATGAAACGTGCCCACAACCTTCGTCACCAATGATGTACAAAAGTGTGTTAACCGCATCAAAATCTGTGCTCATTTTATGAGTTTACAGGGATGGTTTGACCCCCCCAAAATAGGTATTTGCTGTCTTCTCTAAAACTACACACATGATTTTGATGAAACTTCACCACAACCTTCATCACCCATGATGTACCAAAGTTTGTTCACGTCATTAAAATAAATTCAGGGTCTACGGGGGTCTGCGGGGGGTTTGAGCACCCAAAATATGTATTCGCTCCTTTTGAGATACACTGTATATCATTTTTGGCCCCATCTCTCAATGGTGAAAAATCACTTTTAAATTCTCGGATCCGGATCTTCATGAAAATCGAATCATTTCTTCCTTGTCACACAGCCAACCTCTCCACCAAGTTTTGTCCGAATCTGTCCATAACCTTTTGAGATATTCTTCTAACCGCCAAACAGGACCGGGGTGAATACATAATCTCTACACAGTGGCAGAGGTATCAAAATGAATACATTGAACAGTGAATTAGTGTTTTGTATGTTGAGCCCATTGTAGATCTGTGTAAGAGGTGGTGGGGGTTCTGAGATGCACTGACGACTGCTTGTCCAGTGACGGCCGCTCATCTAATGTGATGGGGATGAATACCCGCAGGACTGGGAGGTGATGGGTGGGAGTCAGGCAAAGGCATCCACCAATGACCCTGAAGGAAGAGTTGAGGTGCACATCTACCGTCTTTGTGTTGTGGCTCCTTCCCCGCGAAGACATGCAGTATTCTGCAGGGGCGTGCACTAGGGCAAGCATCAAAGTGTGTAAGGTAGTGAAACCAGCTCCCCAGTCATGACCAGCTAGTCTGGGGTCAAGGTTAACAGCTGTTTTCTTTGCTACCTTCTGTGCATGCTGCCTGAAGGTCTTCTCTAAGCATGTTCCTGAGGGAATAGCATGATGGATCAGAACCTGCCTGCACCTGCTGCCAATCAGTGTACTTTTGATTTAATGTAAATCTCCCACAGATAACATCTCATGGACACAATGATACTGAAATAATAATAAAAAATTGTTTTCTATCACAAAATGATGCCAATAGACGATGGAGTTGGAGATCGAACTGTTTAGCAGGAGAAAATGGACAAAAATCTCTGCAGGGCATCACTGAGATGGAGGTCTCAACCAAACTTCCTTCCTTTCTAAGTCAATATAAAGGAAGTTTTGGGTTTTGGGGTCTGTTTTGATGGAACAGATTTTCAATATTTTATTGCATGGCCAGAAGTGTTTTAGGAAAGTGTCTGCATGAAACATCTCATAACTGGTCACTTTATCAATTGCAATTAAAACCTGAATGTTAAGCCTGGAGCAGTCATGCGGGGGCAGGTGGGGATTCGGGAGGGCGGGGGGGGGGGCATGGGGGGGGGGAAAGATGACGAAAGTGCCTCTTTAATTAATTATACAGGGTACTGTGAACTGCATGTTGTTATCGATAGCCCAGTGTGAACACATATGACCTCTAAACTGTCTTGTGCAGGATTGTATTGCCTGATACCTGAGACTGAACCAAAAATAATGCAGTGTCATCAGCTGGCAAGGCTTTTCATAAGAATTGTAAAAGCTTTAAATAGCATGTAGAAATGAAAAGGAAGTGCCATTAATTAGTTCTCAACTATGTTATAACATTAAGGAAGGTTAACATTTTAATTCAAAGAAAATAGTGCTTGCCAGTGATATGCCACAGTTACTGACATGGAGGAGAGGAGATTGGGGCCAAACTCTGTGCAGAGTGTTGGTGCTGCTTAAGCAGTCTCCTTGGCTATTGGGCACAATCCTGGATGGGTCACCACTCCAACAAAGTATACCAGCATGCTGGCACTCATTTTGCCGACCTCGGAAGGATGACAGGCCGAGTTAACCCCACCTGGTATTAATTCAACAGCTGAGCGGGATTATGAACTCAGGACCCGAGGATCCAAAGCCCGCCACCCTAACCATTAAGCCAACACCAGGCATACTGACTTTTGGCACAGCTCTTGCAACAGGCTAACATGTGTAGTCTATTCGAACTTCTACTTGGTATTTAAATATCAGAGATAGTCTCAAGTTAACTTTACAATGAGCACTAGCCAATGTTTGTGTCCAGACTGGCTACAAGTGTTAGGTTATTTTGTGTCTCTTGCCACTTTTTACCAACTTGTTGTAGGTTATTACCATTGGCTGTCACTGAGTAGTGAGTATGTTCTGTGGAATGGGCTGAATGAGGTGTGCTGTTTTGTTCTTGCCTCATGGCTAAGGTCAGATGTATGATGTTTACTCCAAAATGGAACTTTTCGAAATTTGGTTGGATACAGTAAATGCTTCACAATTTGTAAATACAGGATGTTGTATCTTGAGGTTCCATTTGCTCCATAGTGGTTTTACATGAGGCAATACTCTGCAGGTGTCCCTAACACAATAGTCATCCGTATAGCCAAGTGCAAATTAGTACATTCCCAAATTAACACAGAAGTTTACTTAACAGCCAAAGGTGTGGAGATGCATTTTTAATGGATACCTTGACCCAGATTGAATAATTGATGACTCACTGTCACAATTGCAATTTTTCATGTCACTGAATCTCAATACTTCATCCAGAAAAGTTTGAAACATGTAAATACTCTGAAATGAATAACTTCGAAATAACTGCACAATCTAGAAAATCATAAATCAATCACTTGACAAATTGCTACACCACCCCGCTCGTAACATGTCAACGTTATCGTAATTTATGATATTTTCTAGTTGTAGCTGTTGGTAACATTGAATATTTTTTTTTTAATAAAGACGAGTATACAATTTTAAGAAATGCACTTTACTGTGTGTATCATTTCAGCTGAAGCAAATCAGCGTTTTTGAGGAATCAAAGCAGAACTTGACACCTGATATATTTGACCATGCATTTAGTTTGGTGTTGATGCTTGTGACGTTTACTTAAATGAAGCAAATGTAAATTTTAGGCAGGAATGTATGTGAAGAATGTAAAACTTCAGGTATCTCTGACTCTTTTTTTGGCACATGGATACTGAATGTACTGCTAATTGTCATGTTTTTGCAACTTTTTGTGACATTTGCTGATTGCATCAAAAAGTCAGTCACGGCTGAGTAAATGGAGGATACAAATGTATAAAAAAAAAACTTCGGCTTTAGAGAATGAAATATTCGTGTTGATAGATAAAGGAACACAAGTTACTATCAGAGTATGAATATATTTTGGAGAACTTTCACAACAACACAAATACAAACTAGAAGAGCTCCCGGTAAAGCGCAAACCTCTGCCACGCAATTCCTGATCCACGAGAACATATCAGGCCCAATACATTTTTGAAATATCATGCTATACAGTACTAAATCATTTTTGGCCCTATCTCTCAATGGTGAAGAATCACTTTCGAAATTAAATAATTCTCGTATCCAGATCCGGATTCGGATCTTCACCAAAATCGAATGATTTCGTCCTTGTGACACACCCAAACTGTCCACCAAGTTTCATCCGTATCCATCTACAACATTTTGAGATATCGATTTTGGCCATATCTCTCAATAGTGAAGAAGCACTTAAAAAATTCTAGTCGTTGCATCCAGATCCGGATCTTCTCCAAAATCTAATCAGTTCAACCTTGTGACACACCGAGCCTGTCCACAAATTTTCGTCCAGATCCATCCACAAACTGTTTGAGATATTCTGCACACAGACAAACAGACAGAAAGGGGTGAAAACATAACCTCCTTCACCTTCGTTGACAGAGGGAATGAAGGGCACACACACTTATTTACAGGAGAGAAACAAACACGAACACCGAACACAAATATCCATCCATCCATCCATTGGAACTATACACTGAACAGAGCGTTGGTGCTGCCAAAGCAGTCTCCTTGGCTATTGGGCACAATCCTGGACAGGTCACCACTCCGACACAGGATACCAGCAAGCTGGCACTCATTTTGCTGACCTCAGAAGGATGACAGGCAGAGTCAACCCTACCTGGTATTAATTCAACAGCTGAGTGGGATTTGCACTCAGGATCCTAGGATCCCAAGCCCACCACCCTAACCATTAAGCCAACACCAGGCAGAACCCAACTATGGCACCCCTAATAAGTAACAGAATCACTCGAAACAACAAAGCGGGCAAGGACTTGCGACTACGATGAAGCTGGTGCATGTGCAGGCTCGGAGTGAGCAGGCCCAGGCAAAAATAATATTCCTTTCCTGTCGTAATTCTCTGCAGACTACTGCAGTATATGAGAGTACAACTCTCATATACTATAGTTCTAACTGCAGCATTTTTGCCTGGGGGAAGGTTGTGGTTGCAGTGCAGCGATTGTTGTGGCTGTAGTGCAGCTCAGGGTGTGGAGGTAAAAAGATGTGAAGGCAATGCGATGCGATGCCCTTCTGACTCTCCTCACAGCCTCAATCTCCAACTGAACAGAACTACAATACCACTGGAACTGGACAGAACTGATCTCTGAGCTGTACCACAACTCAAATGGAACTGAACTGCACTGGAAAGGAACTGAAACCAACTGAACTGCAACACTGCGGAACTAGCACCCACTCGACTAAAAAAGGAACTCAATTGCTATGGTCAAGCCTGGTTAGAGCCCCGCAAACTTTTGCACTGCAATTTTGGGTGGTGCATCCCACTCATTGGTCGTCCATTTCTGTGCGCATGCCATATTATGGGCCATCCCATTCCACGGGCATTTCCAATTAAAAAAAAAAGTCTTACGCCCCTCTCCGAGGCTCTGCAGCCGATGTTGCTGCCATGGCCTGTGGTCCACTGGCCAAACAGCTCATGCTGCCTCCTTTTAAAGCACAATGCACTTTCCATGTGTCTTTGTGCCCAACTCCTCACCAGGCCTCACCTGTAAACAGGAGGTTTTTACACATACAATCTTAAACCCGAGCTATATCGTTTATAAATTACATACGTTGCCTGCCTCCTCAACCCCACGTCGAACAAGACGACTTACTCTGACATTTTTCCTGTTTCAAAGAGTAAATCTACGCAATGTGAATCACACAGACCATGTTATTCTTCCAATAATCGAGCTATGGAATCCTCCCCCCCACTTGACGAAACCACCTCTTTCCATGTGAAAACATCATGATACACATGGAATAAAAATGCACCATTTGAAGGGACATATGCTCTGCATTGTCACCTCTTCAAGAGGCATAAACTTGTATCGTATTAGTTTATAGCCAAACTGTCCTACAAAAAAAATTATTGCCAATAAAGCAAATATCATACAATATATGTTGAAAAAAAATAAATTAATTATATATATATATATTATATATATATATATTATTATATTATATTTATTTTATATTTTTTTCTTATTTTTTCTTTATAAGAATAATTACTATAATATCAATATCTTATCCCTGAAGCTACCATTACAAACACCACACTTTTTCCTGTTTATTTCTTTTCTCACCAAGTCTTGGAATCGACCTGCAGGCGAATTGAGTCATTTTTCAGGTTGGAGAGTGAAAGCCGGAGGGGAAGCCTTGTGCTATTTATCAAAACTGGAAGTGCACAATTTGGTCTGGCGCGACATTTTCTGCACGGCAGCATGAAATTAATCACCACCCTCGAGGTATATCGGCAGAAGGAGGTGTTGCAGAGCATGCCAAACTTTCTGAAGCGTGAATTCAGGCATGAGCAAATGGTAAGGAGATATATTTTTACACTCATCTTGTATCTTCATTTAAGTCTAGAAAGGTTGAGAGGGAGCCAAACGTGGCATTCGTTTCCTGTGTTAGATCATGATATGAATATAATGTTGGTGGTGAGAACAAGCATCACAAGTGAGTGATAAGACATAGAGAAAGGATTGACGTTTGACGTTATACTGTGTGAGAAATAAATAAACATTCCAGATGCATATCCATAAAACATATGCATGTATACATGTAAAAAGGTAAAAAGCACAGTCAACCAGGAATTTATTGAAGTTGGCACTTGGAGTGTTTTAGTGCAGTTTTTGGTTGGATATGCCTTATTTATTTTATATATAATGGATCAAAAATGCCTGAACATAAAATTATGTCGATGCCTGGTGTTGGTTTAATGGTGAGGGTGGAGGGCTTTGGATCCTAATCCCACTCAGCCATTGAATTAATACCAGGTGGGGTTGACTCAGCCTGTCATCCTTCTGAGGTTGGCAAAATGAGTAACATCTTGCTGGGATGGATTGAACCATTCGAGTATCCTGTGTTGGATTGGTGACCTGTCCAGGATTGTACCCAATAGCCCAGGAGACTGCTTTAGCAGCATGGATGCTCTTTACAGAGTATGGTCCCAATGGATGGATGTATATAATTACATGCAGAAATATATACATATATATATATATATACATACTTTAAAAATGCTCTCCTGGTTAAACAGTTGCACAAGCTCAGCCTGTTAAGCATGAGCTGAGCAGAGCTACAGCCCCCTACATCTGTGTAGAATTGTACGGGAGCCAATACCAGGAAGATAATTAAATTCCACATTTTATAGACCAGTCCTCTCTGGAGAGGGAACATCCATGGACATGTGTTTCAGGCTTATTGCCCTCATCAGTGTGGAGCAGAATCAGTCCCCATTACTGGAGTGGGTACAAGGATGCAAGTGCCACATCAGCCATTGATGCATAGATCCTGATCAACAGTAAATGCCTGCCACATGTTAACCTGTCTGTGGTACACAAAACAGTTTTGGGAGCAGCCAGTTTGGAACAAAACAGTTTTGGGAGCAGTGGCGTGGTTGGTTCAAAATAAAGATAGAACAGAAAAAATGGCTAACTCAAAGCGTCGCAGCCCGGATGAATCACATAAATTCCCTCTATACAACGGGTTTGGGCTAACTACACATGTACTTAGAGATATCTCACCTACGGGCCCTTTATGGTGTAATGCGAATTTCCACAGCCTAACAATATATATTACATACATACATACACACACACACATATATATATATATATATATATATATATATATATATATTATATATACATACATACCACAACACATATATATATACATACATACACACACAACATATAATATATTATAATACATACATACACACACACACACATATATATATATATATATATATATATATATATATATATATATATATATATAATACATACATACACACACACACACACGCACCACGCACGCACGCACACACACACACACACACACACACACACACACACACAAACACACACACACACACAACACACACACCACACACAACAATATATTATATTTATAAATATTGGAAGAAGTTAAGAGTGAAAGGGGCAGATCAAGGGTCATAGGTCAAATAACGAAGGGAAAGTGAAGATGAAAGTCCAAATATCAATGCTACTCAATTGTAGGATAGGCGACAAATATCAAAAGACTGATTCGAAAATTAAAGGTCAACCATCTAAGGAACTGCACCACTGATTTAAACTAGAACGGGCACTCAGTTGAGGCATACCTTCGCCAACGCTACATTTTGCCCCCCCCCCAGAAACCGTTGATTGTGAGGGTATTTAATCCCATACACATTCTGCCATCTCATATGTGTTATGCTGGCTTAAAACATTAAATTTCCTGTGTCATATCGTATATCACAAGATTGGCATTGAATTCACAACATTTTGGCATTGGTTGCATGCAAATATGGATAAAAATCGACCGCACTATGGCAAAATGACGATTTTGACCTTTTCATGACCTCGACCTTGACCTTTGTACTCTTAATTTTGTAATTGGTATTAGAGTGTGGGAACAGAACAGTCAACATTTTGGTGTTGGTTTCATGCAAATCGGATAAATAGATTGACCGTGTTATGACTAAAACGCACATTTTGCAATGTCGTGACCCCCCTGACCTTTGACTCCCAACCGCTAATAAGGGTTATTACATCATTGTGTCATGTCACATATCACAAGATGGGGCATTGAATTCTGAACATTTTGGCATTAGTTGCATGCAAATTGGATACAAATTGACCGCCTATGGTAAAAAGACGATTTTGACCTTTTCATGACCTTGACCTTGACCTCTTGACCCATGCTCCCAAATCTAATCAAATGGTCCTCGGATAATAACCAATCTCCCACCAAATTTGCTGCGATTCAGTTCAATACTTTTGGAGTTATGCGAATAACAAACAAACAAACAAACACACATATTCACAAATAAATAAATACACAGCGATCAAAACATAACCTTCGCAACAAGTTTGCGAAGGTAAAAAGGGTTTAAAATGGCAGGCAAAAGGAGCAGAGAGAATGGACAGTTTGTAATAAACAAACAAAAATAATATAATCAGGAAACAAAAGGGGGTGGGGGGAAAACAAATAGGGGCACACAATTTTGTTGAAACTCCCAATATGCAGGCTCATTGCTTATGTCCACTCATTTCTTCCTCTTTTCTTTCCTCTGCAGAACAAACTTCCTCAGGCTGTTCAATCTCAGTCATTCCTCCAAAGCTTCAACATGGCTCTTAACCTCTTCAATGGTCATCCCCATCTATACTCATGAACTTTTTTCTTTCCTCATATGATGTATTCTACCCTCATATGCCTTGGATTTTTAATTTTGGGCTCACGGAAGAGCTAAAGAAGAATGTATGGGACCAAAATGGAAAGGGGGAAACACCAATGGCTGAGTGGAAGTGAAAATGAGATCAAGGGGAGGGAGAGAAGGATACATGTGGAGTAAACAAGCCACACACAAACTGAATGAAACACAGCAAGAAGAGGAAGGGGAAAGCGAGGATGAAACGTAAAAGGAACAAACCAACCGACATCTAACAAATGAAAAGAGGTGATGGGGAGTGGGAAAAGTATCACAAGAACCTGGAAAAAGTCATTTTGGGTAGATGAGATCATGAGTTTGGATTGGAGATGACATGAGGAAGTGGTGAACAGCTGTCTTTAAGACCTGGAGGGAAGAATTGGACTGAACAGACTGGGGAAGTTGGTTCCATAGGCGAGAGAAAATATCCATCCCCAAGCCAACCTCTTCCTTTCCAGGATATTTATTGTGTTTTCTCCAACCTCCCTCCATTCACCTTTCCATTTTATTTCTCTAATTGCTGTTTTCCATGTTTCAGCTTGTAACTTGCTTATTCACTATCGTTATCCTCCTTTCCTTCAACTTGCTCTCATTATTCCCTTCGGCAATTCTTCACCAAGTGTCCTGTTGTGTCCCTCTCTGCTCTATGTGTGTTTCCCCATTTTCTACTATGTTATTTCTGTTCTGGTATGTACTCTAACTCTTCTATGAAAATCGAAGTTGTATACAAAATTAAAGTAATATAGAAAAAAAAAGAAAAACACAAATTGGGGAAATTGGGAAAAACTATCTCCAATAAATACGTAATTAAATTTTTTATATGGCGATGTTTGGCATTAATGTTCTGGCACTAAATGGCACTGGCACTCATGTTCCAAGTTGGAAAATAACGTTTTTAGATCCTCATGGAGGATCTCTAAGTCTTACTCACGTTATTGTTCTTCATCTTCTTCTTGTGGACTTTGTATTGTTTCCAGCCTACAGTTTTCATCGAAACTTCCTGAAACTGGCTATATATGTAAAATACCCTGCGCAGACAGTAACCATCTCCGATTTTGAAAATTCCTCCTAGAAAAAAAAGTTATGACGTCAAAATATTCTCTAATGGAAATCGCCTAAAAAATAATCTCCGAAACTAGGCAAGCTTTTTGAATTGTTTGCGGGAATCGAACAGGGCATTACAGAGATGAATTACCGCACATATGATACATCACTATGACGTCATATCAATTTTATGACGTCATTCCTATTTTTTGACTATTTTTGTTTCACAACCCAGAGTTTTCATCGGATCTTCATGAAACTTGCCATGTATATGCAGAAAGCCACGTGCAGGCAGTAACCATCGTCCGATTTTGGAAATTCTTCCTAGAAAAAAGTGATGTCATAATATCGCCGCTAATGGAAATCGCCTATACCATTATCTCCGAAACTAGGAAGCTGTTTGATTTTATGTTTGCGGGAATCAAGCAGGGCATTAGCACAGATAATTTATCGCAAACCTGATACATCACAATGACGTCATTATTAAGAGGACGAGGATCTTAGCTCATTTGAGCTTGTTTTCTTTGCATTTTAGAGTTTCCAAAGTACCATGATGATGAGAATACCGTATATCATCACATAATCATTAAATATCCAGGAATATTGAAATGTCAAGCTACTGACTTGATTTCACACTAGTTCATGGAAGTTATCATCCACTTTTTGTCTTTTTTCTTCACAGGATTGAAGGCTCATGAAGGAGCTGTAACACAAATCATGCACACATATCTAGAGGAAAACATGAGATTTGGACTTCAGGCAAACACAGCTCCTGAGCTTGGGGGAAGTACTGTCACTTCCTTGAGTATTATGGGTACCAGTGATGCCATCTTTATGATGTCGCTTTTCTCTCCACACTCAGCATTGCAATTCAGGAGGAATTTCCTCCTCCCTATGGATGCAAACCAATAGTGTTTGTCCATTTTCTAACCATTAAATGCTGAGCAACAATCAAGGAAGCAGAATGCACAAACTTATGTTTTTAGTATGACTCGGCCAAAGTTGGAAGTGGATGCTCTCACCATTATACCACTGAGTCCCATTTCCCCCAATGTATCATCCAGTGCACTGGCCACAATGGATGCTCAGGAAATAATTTATACATCTCATAAGACTTTGATTTGATCAAGAGGAAGAGCCTACAAAATTGAGAAGTGGGAATATAACTTTTAATGTTGGAATGGTGAGAAGATAAATATAACAAATGACTGTGTGAATCAGCATGCTTGTAATGGATAATGGTGGCTTGGCCATTACCTTCGACTGCAATATTAATGTCGTCTCTGAAATATCCCATGTGAAATATGGGGCAGAGTGACACCGATTAATAAACTTGATGTACTGTTCAGGGTCACATCTACTGTAGGATGTTGCATTGACGCTGTCATCTACTTGATGGTAAAAAAATATTATTCTCTGCGACTATCAAACTGATCCACCAATTTTGCTCTGCATAATAACCAAAAATATTAGCATAGCTGTGACCCATTTTAGTCCCCAAAGCAACCCCATTAGTTTGCTTTGAGAATTCACCAATAAGCAATTCCTCGTGATAATGAGTTTAATTACATCTGCCATCGAAGGTGAAGGAGGTTATGTTTTCACCCCTTTCTGTCTGTTTGTCTGTTATGTTTGTCTGTATCAAGCATATCTCAAAAAGTTACGGACAGATCCAGATTAAATTTTGTGGACAGGTTCGGTGTGTGACAAGGATGAACTGTTTAGATTTTGGTGAACATCCAGATCCGGATCTGGCTACTAGATTATTAAAGTGATTCTTCACCATTGAGAGATCAGGCCAAAAACGATATATAGCACGATATCTCAAAAGGTTGTGGACAGATTCGGATGAAACTTGGTGGACAGGTTGGGACATTGGGTGTATGACGAGGAAGAATTGATTCGATTTTGGTGAAGATCCGAATCCGGATCTGGATACGAGACTTATTTAATTTTAAAAGTGATTCTTCTTCATTGAGAGATAGGGCCAAAAACGATATAGTACGGTGTAGCATGATATTTCAAAAATGTATTGGGCCCGGTATGTTCTCGTGGATCAGGCATTACGTGGTGGAGGTATGCGCTCCACCGAGTGCCCTTATAGTTAAATGATGTAGCTTTGGTATTAGGTTCATTAAGTGCACCCTGTTACAAAAAGTATTGAGTGTTCAAAGTCTCTTGTCGATGTAAATGACAGCATACAGAGATACGATATTCATTGTGAATAAAAATTTGCTGTTGGCAGGAAACCTAAACTGGTCATACTTTTATTGATGAAAGAAGAAAGAGCTAGAATGAGAATAGCCATCTTCTTGTCAAGATAACTGGAAATCAGTTCAGCGGGGCAACTACAAAGATAAATGATAGGGTGCCAGGGGTGTTTGCTACGTGAATCTTCGGTATGAAGTAAATGTGTGGGAAAAGGTTCTTGAAGTGGTTGAGGTAGCCAGCTTTAGCTGGAAGTTCCTATTTGGAAATCAAATCTCTAACGGTCTCCTTAACAAGTTTTTGGTTAGTGAGGGCAAGCCCTTTGTTAACCTCAGCAACCTGAGTTAGAAAGTTGCCAAAAAGCTTCCTGCTTATAAAGGTCAGTGTACTGAACTGTGGCACTGCCTTTGACAGCTAGTTTGGTAACAATATCTTTGCCATTTTGAAGAGTTTTAATTGCAATCCATTATTTTTTTTATCTGGTTTGAAAAGTTGATACTGTTAATAAAGTTGAGCATTTGATAGCTCATTGACATTAATCTGAGGAAAGAATCGATGAAAGTGAACTGGCCATCTGGGGGGAGTCTGTGTGGAGCAATTAAAAAAAATGATCAGAGTTATCGCATTTGTTGTGAAAAGCATCGAGTTGTACAAGGCAGAGAAAGTTTTCTGTCTTCTTTCGCAGTAAATTTGTCCGTTTTTATATTTATTTATTTTTTCAATTGATGCAAAATAGGGACCAGACTCAGTTGTGTCATGGTTAGAGTGTCCACCCGGCTGAGTCATAGCAAAGACTTTATAAATGGTACGTGCTCCTTCCTTTCTTGACGTTATGCATTCAATAGGATAGAGCATGGACAATCCCCAAATGTTAGCATCCATGGGGAGGAGGAAATTCCTCCTTAGGAAATGCCTCGCTGAGTGTAGTGAGAAATGCAGTGCCATTGTTGTGATGTCGCTGGTACCCAGAGTGCACCAGGAAGTGATGGCACTTCCAGCAAGTTCTGTGACTGTGTATGGCTCGTCTAACAGTCCTGTGTTATGTATCATGTATTTGTCAGTATGTCCATGTCTGGCAGCTCCACTACGAGCCTCAGATCTTGTTTATAAATAAATAAGTAAATAAACTGATGAAAGCCTCTGCTGAGAACTGATTTATCAGTGTCAGAAAGAGGTGAATTGTTGTTGTGCCTGGATTACGAGGCTCCCGTCACGCATCCCTAACAGAAGGACCAATCAGATGATAGGGATTCAGTCTGGTTTTTGCAAAAAATGATTTAAAAGCTTGGAGTTAAATTTCTGAATCTGAAGACAAATCGATTTCACTAAAATGGCAAGCTGAGTGGCAAAAAATATTTTCACTATCAAATTCTTTAAATTTAGAAGAAATAACTCGAATTGTGGGATCTCCTGATACTCCTTGAAAATGTCACACAATAGTGCTCTTCCTCCAGTAAAAAGAAAACCCATCCCATCACAAGAGCTGGAAAAAAAGGACGGATTAAAAGTTGAGTGAAAAGCCTTCGGAATAATTATATTAAAAATATTTTGGAATGATTATAGACTTTAAGCAGTGAATGATAAATTACCAAAAGCCTGGTGTTGGCTGAGCGGTTAGGGTGGCTGGCTTGGGATCTTAGGGTCTTGAGTTTGAGCCCCTGTCGGCCGTTGAATTAAAATCAGGTGGGATTGACTCAGCCTGTCATCCTTCCGAGGTCGGCAAAATGAGTACTAGTGTACTGTTAATCACAGCATTGCATCAGAGGCACAGTCGCGCCCTCAGCCAATGATGCTACCATGGCCTTGCGCTGCATACGAAAGATGAGGAGGATAAATTACCATATATAATGTGGCAAAACCTGATTTTATAACAAAAGTAAAGATGGCTACAAGGAGTGCAGAGAGAAAAATTTATGTCATAAAGATGGCTTCCAGAATGTTCTCGGTCGTTACATCACTCCTCCAAGCTCAGCAGGTGTGTTTGTCTGAAATCAAGTCTGGTATTGTCTCAAGTATTTGTATGCATGTGTGTGTGTGTGTGTGCATGATTTATTTCGCAGCAACTCCTTGAGCCTCATGCCTTGCAGAAAAAAAGACTATTAATCAGAGGAACTGCTTGAAGGTATCGCACAAATTTGTGTGACAGCTTCTTGGTGAGATCCATTAAGCTCGAAATCTCAGTGTCCTGGTTGTCACAAAGGGTTGAAGATACAATGGAACACTACTAAACCTTCATGACGGTTCGTGTCTGTCCGCGTCGTCGAACATGTCAAACAATCTAAGAAGGAAAGAATACTGTATGAGAAGGTGAACTGGCCATCTAAGTGCTGAGGAATCTATGACAGTGAACTGTTCCACGCAGGACTGATAAAACAATGTTACCAGCGGTGGGAACCGAGGTGTGGCTGTCGTTATTTGTCTGTCTGCTAACACCTCTGTGGTCCATGTAGAATTACATTGATGCTTTCTAATATCTCTGTCTAGCCTGTTATATGTTGTTCAGACACACAAGCTACATCACAAGCCTAAGCTACTTTAGAAAATGTTAAAGTATGAGTCCGATAGAGCAGGAAAGCATCATTACAGGTTTACATCTTGTCACAGCTGTGTATTCACTTAATGTAAGTGTAGCTTGAAGTGGAACACTGGCTCATCATTGGATTAATTTCTTCAGAATGAGGACAGCATGAGCAACGAAGTGGCATTAGTGATGCCAAACATCCCACGGAGCAGCTCCTGGGATACACAAAATGCAAAACGCTGATGTCGCAGCCATTGATTTGTGCTTCTTAATTAAAGCTGAAAACGTGCATTGCTGTGCCATTTAACTGCCAAAACTAATTAGCAAATTGTTTTTCTTGCTTGTTAGCTTTCATACAGGTAAGCAATTTATTACCATCATCTAAAATCCCAATTATTCTGAATTTCTGCCCGGAGCAAACACCTTTTTTAAAAATAAATTTCTCAGCTCTGATGTTGTAATTTTGCTCTGCTTCTGTTGATTTGGAAAATGTATTCGTATTTTTTGTATATAGATGTCTGTGATGTAAAATATCCAATTAACATGAAATTTATCAATAATAAACATGGAAATGTTAAAAATCGTTATCGCTGTGACCTGCACATCCTTCTCTCGGCATTGTACATCAGTACTCGTAAACATTTCAAACTGTTGTATCCTGGACATTCCATCACATGGCTGCTCTTCCATCATATGGTATTGCCAAGCATCCCTCAGCCAAGCCAATATTTTACAACTTGCTCAGGTTATAGTCACACACTGGTTTCTTCAAAATAAAAAAATAATAACCATTCCTTTCACACTATGAGGTGTTTAGGGCTACCAAGGCAGTTTGATTTGGCTAAGGAGCATTGTCCTGGATGGGTCACAACTCTGACACAGGATACTCAAATGGCTCATTATCCTAGTAAGGTGGTACTCATTTTGCCAACCTCAGAAAGATGACAGGGTGAGTCAACCCACCTGGTGTTATTTCAATGGCTAAAGAGGGGCTTAAACTCAGGACCCTGATATGGTAAGTCAGCCACCTTAACTGTTAAGCCAACAACAGGCTTGGTTTCTTCAAAAGCTAATGTGTAATCTTTAACTCAATTGAATGTTAGCAGACAAGACAGCTGGCTTAACATCACAGAAGATGGATGCCAAACTCATTCATACAACACTTTGCCGATGTAGTGTGACAACAATGGTTCGTAGTCGCAGGGCCACCGTGACCCATAATGGGCCATGCTGCAATGCTAAGTGTAGGGCCCCCTTCATCCAGGCCCCCTTAAATATTGTTACATTTGTGGGGGTAGATGGAGGAATCACATAGTGAAGATAGGATTGTATAGTATAGCATGGTCCATGAACAAGTAGGAGACATCGCAATGTAATTTAAGGAGGGAAAACTGTGAGCTTAAGTTTGTTATGTGTCACCATATGGGGGGGGGGGGGGGGGGGTGGTGGTGTTGTAGGTAGGGTCTAAGGCTAGTTTCTCCCAGTATGTGATTGCCCCCTGTGACCTTTTCCTACGGTTTTACATTTACAAGGCCGGTCATAAAGAACCACGTTTCACAAAAACAACAATAACCAGCAGACTAAACCCCACCTCCCAGGAAATGTAACAGACAGGCGACAGCCCCGAGACTGATGATTGGTCGGGGTGACGTCAAAAGAGGAGAAGTTTCAAGAGAGAGTGAGGACAGTTGAAAGAGAACAGTTGGCCCTCTTGTCTCTTCTGGGCAGAACAAGAGAGCTGCCCGATTCTCGCTGTATTGATGGTGCAAATTTGTTCACATGCTGAAATAAGGTATTATCAGTTGTCAGTTCAGCTGGGCCGAGAAGAAAGCAAAGACTGGGCTAGCGGTCGCTCCTGCTCATCCCTTATCTGCCAGCCTCGGCAGTCGCCTTGTTGTATGATGAAGGAGAAAGGCGGCACCATTTGGTGTGTGCAGACCTGAAACTTAGAGGGAGTGGTGTGGCAATCTTGATCATGAGAAGAAACTGTATGGTGGTTTGTGGGCTACTGGCGTTGAAGACTGACCGCACGAATTCCCACATGAACGTGGCCATGGAGAACGACTTCGTGCCATTTTGGTGCATTTTCCCACACGGTGGCTATGCGGTTCGATGACACCGGTCTCCTCAAGGTCATCTCTGGATGGAAAGTTGAGTGCTGGCATAAAGGGGAAATTTTCTTTTATTTTTATCTTTCCCCTTGTCTGCTTTTGGGGACTGAGTGGAGACGTCTCAAATTCGGATTTCATTTTCCTCACTTTTCATTACCCCACTCTTTGATTTATTTTCATTATCACCCTTGATTTATGTTTATTAAATTATTATTGTTGAATTTCCTTGTGTCTGTTTATTCGTTGTGGGTTCGAGAATAAACCTGTGTGCTTCCATTTTGGTAAAGCGCCTTCCTTGCTTCCTTCCCCTGTGATAGTACCTTCCCCTGTGCACCATAACCACCAATAATTTTGGCTGTCATCTGAGTTAAAACCATCTGGTCATCCATCCAGGTGAGTAATAATTGGCCTGGACATGACGGCAATTAATGAATAGACATATGTAATTAATAAACACAAAAAGTATGACGTGCGCACACACACACACACACACACACACACACGATAGGAATAATTATGGGCCCCTATTAGGCCTGGGCCCAAGGTAGTTACCCCACCTGCCCCCTTCCCCTCTTGGCACCCCTGCCTAGTCAGGCCAAGAATCAAACCCAGCTGAGGTAGATGAAAGTCAAAAACACTATTTCTGAGCAATCCTGTCAACAAAATTATAAAAATGAAGAATTCAATAAAATCAAATATGTAGTTTTTAATACACCGGCACTTATCTCTCTGAACAGCACCATTTCCATGCCAAATAATGATATGCATATTATATAGTCGATCTATATATTATCTCCCTATCTTTATCTTTATCTTTCTGCTGCTATGCAGCATAGAGCCTGAAACAAAGCCGCCACCATTTCCTATTATACTGTATCATGGGATAAATGTTGTGTTCCCATATAAATTCCAGCTTCCATTATACCCCCCCCCCCCATCTACTTCTCAACAATCCTTTGGTAGAAGTCCCTTCATTCAAGCTTCTGGTCTCACTATCTGCCATGATCTTTCCTGGAAAAGCCACATTTCCAAGCTGCCTCCAAATCCAGTCACCGACTGGGCAATCCTCCATCGTGCAAAAGCTGTCCTTCCTCGGCCCACCTGAGCTCCTGACCACATACAAAGCTTTCGTCCACAGTCTGATGGAGTACTGCCCTCCCACCTGGCTGGTGCTCCTGCCTCTCACCTTTCTCGGCTTCACGCTGTGGAAACCAAGGCATTTAGGATCATTGGTATTTCCCACGATAGGATTGTAGCTTTGCTGTGCCAATGTCTTTCCCATTTCAATCGAGATTTACATATCTTTGGGCCTCTCACTCTCTCACCACAGGCAGGTCAGTGGTTCTTCTGTCTTCTTCCGTCTCCTCTCTGGTCTCGCCCCCCCCCCACTGCTTTGTCTGCGATATGTCCCCACCATATTTCCGCAGGGCGCTCAAGGTCCTCTAACAACCCCCTTCTGGTAAAACTACCAACAATCACGAATCACTGCTCACCTTCACTCTTTCATTCCTCTTTTTCCCGCCTTTGGCATAAACTCCCACACTCTCTTCAATCCCACTCCTCCCTCCAGGCCTTCAAAACAGCTGTTCACCACCACCTCTTATCATTCCCCATCCAAATCCTCCATCTTTTCTACCCCGTTAATCCACCCCAAGCTCACCTCATCAAATTCACTGCTTTCCTTCCTGAAAGTCCTGTAATGTCCATCTTGTATACACCGTGTTCCCCGCCCATCCCGCTCCCTTCCACAGATCTCCTAATCTCCCTGTTCCCCACTGTTTTGTCCTCCCCTCTTGTCTCATTTGTTCTCCCCTCCTCCCCTTGCTGTGCATTGTGTGTTAGCTCTCACACGAGCCTCGACATTGTATACAAAAAAAAAAATCCTTCTCCACTGTTCGCTTTCATCTGGTTATTGGTCTATCAATTGTCTTCTTCTGTTTATCCTGATTCGGTATATTATTTTCACTTGTCTTTCCTCATCAATTCTTTCAATACTGTATGTCCAAACCATTTCAATCGAGATTTACATATTCTCACGCTCAATGGAGTCTGTTCATGTCGTTCTCTGACATCTTCATTTATTGTTTAAAAGCATCTAATTTCTTTAGAAAATATGGTTCTCAGCAAATGCATTCAAAAGGCATTTATTATGTTCTGTCTCTTCTCGTTTTGGAAGGGTTAATGTGGATTATCTAAATATCAAAATCAGTTCAACTATTGTATTGAATAACACCATTCTTAGCTTTTCCAATATGTTCCAATCTTTCCAACAAAAGCAACTTTCGAGTTTTATTAGCTGTCACAGCTGTTTTATAAGCTGTAATTTTTCCATCACACGTTGCAATGGACGCAATAAATTAGAAGGCATAATATAAATCAAGTTACTTGATTTATATTATGCTTTCTAATTTTATTTTAATATATAATACGAGTTCCCATTCAAGGAACTTTGATGCAGAAGGAGACCATTGGTGGCATTGTGATGCAATAAAATCCTGGTGATTTCTTCCATCTCCGATACTAATACAATATGCATCGATTTCTATCGTAACTGCAAACAGTACTTTGTCAACAACGAAATTCTGATCTTGCACAGTTACTTCACAGACTACTGCACCTTCAAGTCCACCCTCCACTCCCTTTTGGGTCAGATCCAAAAATATGTTAAACAATTACGGTGAGACAACATATCTAATTGTCTTACTCCTTGTGTTTTTAAACATTTGTTAAACATGCAAATTGACTGTATTTTGACAAGTTCATGCAATGTGTGGAAGGGAGATATTTCAATGTACTCAACCCCAAATATAGCATCAAAGAGTGACACATTTCTGCACAAATCAGCATTTTAAACCTTCATGCCTCTTCATTGGCTTCTACTGATAAGTACCCATTAAAGTCAGTTAAAACTTAACTGTACACTATTCTTTCTCCACTTGTTTGACTCCCATGGCTACTCATTCTCACAAACTCACACTTGACACGTACAGCAAGCATGCCAAACCCTCCTCAGCACGAGTTAAAGGAGTCCTTCATGCTACAGTCGACTAAAATAGGCTGGTTTGCAAGTTGTATATGGTAATAGAGCTAAAAATAAACAGGATAACTTGCATCAAAGATTAAACATGATAAACTACAGTATATTTAACTGAAAATAACCTTATTTTCATCAAAATAAAATGGGGTTAAATATTACAAATACACTCACTATTCATTATCGACGACTGATATTAGTATAAAAGTATTAGTTCAATACCTGTCCTCCAGAATATGGAGATACATTGGTGAGAAAAAGTTTGTGAACTCTTTTGAATTTTCTGTATTTCTGCATAAATTTGACCTAAAGTGTGATCAGATATTCATCTTAGTCCTAATAATAGATAAAGAGAACCTGATTAAACAAATAGCACACAAAAAAACTACTCATTTATGTATTGAGAAAAATCATCCAACATTCAATTTCTTTGGCTGAAAAAGTACGTGAACCTCTGGTTAATCAGCTCAATAAAGGGGGTAATTACAGTCAGGTGTTTCAATCAATGGTATGAGAATCAGGAGGGAGTTTGAGTGGCCCTGTCCTGTATGAAAAACAAACTTTGTTCATCACTATCAGAGTCTCGTCAATTTCTGTGGACCTGAGAAAAAGAGTTGGCGATGTTCATCAGTCTGGAAAAGGCTACAAAACCATTTCTAAAGATGTTGGACTCCACCAATCCACTGTCAGGCAGATATTGTACAAATGGAGAAAATTCAACACCATTGTTATCCTTTCCAGGAGTGGTCGTCTAATGAAAATCGCTCTAAGAGCAAGGCATATAATAATCCAGGAGGTCATAATGAACCCCAGGGTAACATCTAAGGATCTGCAGGCCTCTATTGCATTGGCTGTCAGTATTCATGAGTCCACCATCAGGAAAACACTGAACAAGAATGGTGTGCATGGGAGGACAGCAAGGAGGAACCCACTGCTCGCCAAGAAGAACATTTCTGCTTGTCTCAAGTTTGCCAAAGACCACCTGGATGATCCAGAAGGCTATTGGAAGAATGTTCTGTGGACAGATGAGTCGAAAGTGGAACTTTTTGGCTGAAATGAGAATAATTATTTTTGCGAAAATCAAACACTGCATTCCAACATAAGAACCTCATCCCAACCATGAATCATGGTGGTAGGAGTATCATGGTTTGGGGCTGCTTTACTACCTCAGGATCTGGATGGCTTGCCATCATTGACGGAACCATGAAATCTGGATTGTACCAGCAAATTCTACAGGAGAATGTCAGGGCATCTGTCCATGAATTGAAGCTTAACAGAAAGTGGGTCATGCAGCAAGACAACAATCCTAAACAGATATGGAAATATACAACAGAATGACTGAAGCAGAAGAGATTTTGCATTTTGGAATGGCCAAGTCAAAGTCCAGACCTTAACCCAGTTGAAATGTTGTGGCAGAACCTGAAGCGAGCAGTTCATGCAAGAAAGCCCACAAATATTTCTGAGTTTAAGCAGTTCTGTAAGGAAGAATGGGCCAAAATTCTTCCAAGCCAACGTGCAGGACTGATAAAGAGTTACAGGAAACGTTTGGTTGAAGTTATTGCTGCTCAAGGGGGTGCCACCAGTTACTGAATGTAAACGTTCACATACAGTACTTTCTCCCACAAAGAAAGTGAATGTTGGATCATTTTACTCAATAAATAAATAAATAAATAAGTAGATTTTTGTGTGTGTGTGTGTGTGTGTGTGTGTGTGTGTGCTATTCTGTTTCATTCCAGTTACTGTATCATTATAAGGACTAAGATGAAGAGATGATCACACTTTAGGTCAAATTTATGCAGAAATAGAGAAAATTCAAAAGGTTCACAAACTTTTCCCACCACTGTATTCATGAAAATGATGCTTAATCATGTGTATGAGTGCCATTTCCCAATGTACAAAAGTTCACCCAGCCTCTCCCCAATGTACCATGCACACACCAATCTGAACACTCTCCCCCTCCTCAATGGATATGTAATAATAAATGATCCCATTGCAGAATTAGGTATGGGAAAACACCAACATACACTACCGCAAGCTCCACATGCCTTCCATGTTGTTGCTGTTTAATTTCTATTGCAGCTCCCACTGCTTCTCTCAATATTGTTGGTTCCACTGATCATACAAAAAAAAATCTCCAATACATCCTTATTTCCTTGCCTTCTCATCTTGTTCTACCACCTATCTCCTTAAAACTCCTGCTTTCCCACCCCAATAACTTGCTCCTCCACTTCATCCACCCCACTGACCCGCGTCGACAATTCATTCCCCCCCCCCCCCCCCCCCACACACACACACACATTACACCACCCTACCCCTCCTTTCACTTTCCACTCCTCCAGCTTCCCACCTCCCATCATTTCTTACAAAAAAGGTCAGCAAACAGCTGCCTGCCTCCCACTCTCCCCGATAATATGTGGTCCACGTTAATCAGACAACTCCATTACAATCTTTGGAATCTTTCTTTCCATGTTGTTGCTGTTTCATCAGCCTGGCTAATTGAACGTTTCATCCAAGATCAAAAATGTGCATAACTAGCATTTCCTAAGAGATGGCTTTCTGTTTTGAAATGTAAAATTTATTTTAAATTACACAAGTTACAAGTGGGGATAGGGGATCAATCAAGGAAGCAGTTATACAGGCTTCTGTGCCAAGCAAGTAAAGTACCACTGAAGCTAAGTGAGTTTTTTTGTTTAGAGAGTCAAGGTTTGTGGAAGAGTGATAACACTGAGTTGATCAGGACATAACAGTACAAAAGGAACAAGAGAGATCAGAGTAAGTGGGGGAGAGGGGTAGAGACACTAACAGCTGTGTTGATGGACAAAATAGATGGAGACTTAGATAAAACAATGGCCAATGGGTACGGAGAGGAATGAGTGGTAGGGGTGGACACGTGGGGTGGACAATATGGATAAAGAAGGGAATTTTCAGGAAGTAAAAACTGGAAATTTGGAATGAGGAGGGCTTGGGGTGGGTTAATGAGGGTAGACAACGTCATCGTTTGGATGGGGAATGATCTGAGATGGTGGTGAACAGCCATCTTAAAAACATGTTGGGAAGAGTGAGATTGAAGAAACTGAGGAAATGGGGAATAAAAGGAAGGAATGAGTGGAGGTGAGCAGTGATCCTGGATTTTGGGAGTTTCACCAGAAGGTAGTTGATAGTGCACCATGTGTGTCCTGTAGGAACCTGGAGAAGAGGGGGAGGGAGAGAGGCAAAGAACAAAAAGAGCAGAGGGTGAAAGACCAGAAAGGAAGTGGTAGAAGTCAGAGAGACCACCGACCTGATAGGAAAGTGATAGGCCCATAAACTCAGCTTCATCATGGGAGATTCCAATAATCTTGGAGTCCTTGGTTTCCATGGTGTCAAGCTGAGCAAGATGTGAGGCAGGGGAGTCATCCCATAGTTGAGAGCAGTACTCTATCAAGGTGCGGATGAAGGCCTTGTAGGTGGAAAGGACTTCACGTGTGCCAATGAATGACTTTGCCCAGTTGGCGACTGGCTTTGGAGGTCAATGTTGAAATGTGGTTTGCCCAAGATAGTCTAGCAGATTGGTGAAATACATCAAGGAATTGTGTCTTTAATGATAGAAGAATGAAATTCGGCACTCATTTGGGGGAGGATCAGATGAATGTTTTGGGCTATCGGGTCATCTCAGATCTGTCTTGTGACTGCTGTGGCAGTCATTTTTTATGGCAGTTATCATAAAATAAAGTTCCCCACATTTTAGCCATGATATGTTTATGGTTTGGTTGCAGACTATAGCACACCAGACTTATATATATATATATTTTGAAAGATGATAAATATCTTGCATGAACTACTGAGCTAGTTATATAGCATGTACATTTAAATTACCATGTTTTATGAATGCAAATTCCTTTTGAATGCAATAAAATCATTCCTGTAAGGCTACATAAATTAAACACACATATAACCAAAAGGTAACAGAAAGTGAATGCACAACAATTTGGATTTTTATGCAATCAGAGTACCCGCCCTACGGGCAATGTTGTTCCAAACATGCAACATGTTCTTCTGATGCATACCTTTATTTGGGCGGTGTATAGGCAACTGGCATCTCTGTGTAGGCAAAAAAAATACAACCCAGCTTATGTGCATGAAGCAAAAACACACCGACTGCTTATAATTCAAAACACCTTGCTGCACTGGAAAACATGGGAACAGGAACACTGGACTGTAAATGGTAGAGACTTGTAATACCCTCCCCCACCTAGAGGTGGCGCTACATGATATACAGAGAAGGAAAGAAGGTAGAAAACGGAAACTTCTAACTATTCACAAGATATTCTACAAAAACCAATGCGTACCGAGGTTGTACTGACTGAGTTGAGAGG
>CM068953.1:70511746-70525933 GCA_035128595.1 Eptatretus atami
CACGCATGACAAGATGATCCCATGAAGTGTGGGCATCGCAAACAAAGCATTGTGTCTGGACATAGTGCTCAAACACAAAGAGGAAAAAAAAAATCGGCATTGTTGATCGAGGTTTCGTTCCCAATGACTTTGGACTAAATGCTACAGAAATCAGGAAAATGACCAAATACCAGGATCTGAAAAATGAAGTCAAGATGATTTGGAAATTGAAGAAAGCTTAAATTGTACCAGTGATAGTTGGAGCTACAGGAATGATAAAGAAAACCCTCACTGAGCACTTAAAAATCATTCCGGGGAATATCACTACAAACGGGCTACAAGAGGAGGCTGTCAGAGGTTCAGCGAATATCCTGAAAAGAGCCCTTGGAATGAGGCTATGAGAATGAAGTTTCACAGTTTGGTTCATCCTTTACCAAAAAAAAGAAAAAAAAGAGGTGGAGATTTTGAGTTCTGGGAGAACTTCCTCCCACCTCCTGACTCAAATGGAGATAACAACCGCTGCGAGCAGTACACTGTAGAATAGCCTTCACACATCGATCCTGCCCCCTGCAACCTTTCTGGCAACCACAGCGAAGTAGTTTCTGGCAGACATGAGAAGCCTCAGGAAGAGCTTCCCAGCCTCCATCCTCCTTTTGCATCCAATCCCATTCACCAGAGGATGGAAGCCTGTGAACAGCCACCAACATCTGCACCCAGATATGATCTGCTTGGTAGGCAGCTCTCTTAGTATGCTCCAGAAGTGCAGCCTGTGTTGGGGAAGGCCATCCATAGACCTGCCTTTCAGAAGAGAGATTCGGGGCTCACTCACCCCACTTCACTGCGAGCATGATCACAAGAGGAGCAACAACAAATTGCTCCCAGGTGGTCATCAACAGTGCTGGGAGTGGCTGCCAAAGTGCAGAATGTTGGTAACCTCATCAAATGCCTTCCATACTTCCCATGCAGTCCTCTTATCCCTGCTGGCAAAGGAGGATACCGTGTCACACCCACTGAATCCGTGTAGAAATGGTAAGGCTTTGCATTTCTCAGGCTCAAGAGCACCTCCAGTCTCATGGGCTGGGAGGTATTTTTTCCGAAGGCAAAAGCAACCCACAGCTCTGTGATACTGAGGAGTTGAACTCCTACTCTGGCCAATACCAGGATGTCCATGCCAATTGTGCAGATCATCACCTTGGAATAGCCATGGTTGGCTGCATCTAATACATGTAGGAAGATACGTGTATCGGCCTCCTCTTGAGTACAGGGAGCAAGGCCAGTGAAGTCCCTCGGCTGGATACAGAGTATATCTTTGTGGTCTGTGACAATGACCTGCTCATTAGTCTCAATGGCTGCCATTTTTTTTGCTGTGATACAATATCTGCATATGAGATTAGGAAAAATCTTGAAACCTTTCCTGAAAGAAACATGTGAAGAAATAAGAAAGATGTGTAAAGAACATAGCATGTAGTTCGATTTGTTAGCATTCGCTTGCAGCCATTTTGGGAAATGCAATTATGGATTTTGGAAAATGACTGCCATGGCTCTCAGGGGACAAATTTGCAATGATCCCAAAGCTTTAAATACTCATTGGGGCATGCTCCAATGGTGTGCCAATTCCCATGCTTCTATCATTAAAGACACAATTCTCACACCAGCATGCCAGACAAAGAAAGATCATGGGTGATGGTGAGACCCAGGAATTTAAGTGACTGAACTTCCTCAAGAGGATTATTAAGAAAGTAGGTGGGGCGGTTTGCCAGATTGTCCTTTCGGAGAGAGATAGTGAGAGTGTGAGATTTGCCAGGATTGAAAGACATATTCCAAGTGTTTGACCAACTTGCGATTTTTTTTTGAAGGTCCCAAGAGAGGGAAGAGGCTGCAGCCTGACTATCTGAAGGATGAGGGATATCACAGCAGAGGGTAGAGTCATGAGCCAAGATATAGAGGGATTTTCCAGAGTCAGAGACATTGTTTATGAATTTCTGGAATAGGAGTGGGCCCAGAACACTTCTTTGTGGTACTCCAGCCTTGACAGGGAGAGAAGATGAAAGGATTCCATTGAGAGCCACACATTGGCGATGAGAGAAGTTAGTAAGCCATGTGTGGATTTGGTCTTGAATGCCATAGGTAGAGAGTTTGGAGGGTATGGATGGATGCCAGACTGTGTCAGAATCACGAGGTATGTCCAGAGAGAAAGCCCTGATCTGATGTCTGTCATTGAGGGCCTCCATTCATTGTTGGGTGAGTAGAAGCAGCATTTCCAAGGTAGCAGCTCTTCTGAATCCAAATTGGTCATATGAGATGAGACTGATGGATAAAATGAAGGATTTCACATCAACTGCAATGATGGATGCCATGATATTAGAAGTAAGCTCAGAGGTCTATAGTTAAGGGACTCAATTTTTGCACCTATTTACATAGTGCAGTGATATTGGTTGAGTTACAAGTCGATGGAAGATGACCTCGGGCAAATAATAGGGTGAAAAGGGCAGAAATTGGATACGCAAGAGCAGCAGAGCAGGTTTTTAGGACATTTGAGGTGATGCCATCTCATCCAGAAGCAGAGTCAGGGTCGAGGGTTGAAATAAACTTCTCCAATTTCTTAGGTGCAAAAGACACAGAGTCCAGGAACAGTTGGGAATGACAGGGAAGGGTGGGTACTGAGAGTGAGGAGTTGGGGACATGAGATTTGCAAGCAAACACAGAATTGAGGCATTTGGCTTTCTCATGATCGGAGTCGGCTGTGCTGTCATATGAAGAGAGGGAAGGGATGGAAGGGGAACATTCAACACACAGACTTAACAAGGCACCACCCAGTTTTAGAGGAGGGAGGCAAGTTTGGAAGTTCCTTCTTGAGTTTGGACAGATGTTGTCTTCTGACTCTCCTAAGAGTGGACTGTGCTTGTTGCAGGCTTTTTGGAATGCACTGAGATTGCCTTCAGTCAGATTTGTATTCCAGGAAGACAAGGCAAGTTGTTTCAGAGGAATTGCTTCACCACAGGATTCAGTGTACTATGGGCAGGAAGAAGGGTAGGATAATTGAAGATAATATGGGATAAATCTGTGCATAAGAGAGAGCAGGTTTCTGTGGAGGAATTGCCAGTAGATATGGGATACCAGTCCAAAAGAGAGATAGCTGCTTCCAGCCCCTGCCAATCTGCCTGAGTGAACTGTTAGAATCCCCAGCACTGAAGCAGCTTTCCAAGAATAACCAGACAGATGTTGACTCTTAGAAGCATATAATCAGATGAACCGCATGGAGCAGAGGAAGAGTAGGAGACATTTATGGGAAGTTAGTCATGACCAAGTCCAGAAGAGAGGATTTGCCATTGGGAGAAATCTGGGTTGGAAAGTTCACAGATTGAGTCAGTCCCATGGAGTCACAGAAGATCTTTGCTGAAGTGCCATGGCTGGTGAGAGAGGTTCCAACACCCAGCCAATTTGCATGTTGACAATTGAAATTGCCACATATGAGGAAGAGAGAGTTGGTATGAGTGGTTAAGAGTTTGTCCATGTTGTCTGAGAGAGATGTAGATGGAGTCGTCACTGCTAGGAGGATGGTACAACACACAGATTACCAAGAAGTGGGAGCAGAGGCAAAGTCACAGCCTGCGGTACCCCTGGGGGGTTTGGAGGTGGAAGATCAGTGCAAGGGCAGTGAGAAATTGAGTTCTTAATGTAAAGTGCAACTCCACTGTCGGCACTTGGTTCAAGCCTATCAAATTCAGTTAAACAGATGATGTCTGGTTTATTAGCAGATGCCTGGATTGAGAGATCTGTCCGGTTGGGGTGAAGACCTCAGATATTTGAGGTGCATGCAGTTAGGGATGGGGGGAGGAGGCATTGGACCATTTCAAACTATTGGTCTTCAAATTATCATTTAGTTGCTATAGTGCAGTGATTGCAAAATTGAATTGTCTTCAGCAGGTTGCTGTATTAGCACAACATATTGATTTCATTACACTTCACAGATAAATTATATAGACATTCTCATCTTTTCAAGAATGATGACTGAAAATAAAATTATGATTCTCAATCATGCAAATAACTGTGGATGGGAGCACAATGAAAATTTTTTAAAAAATTACACAGCAATATTGCTAAATACCTATAGGAATGGATTGTCAATGAACAGGAGTTTGAAATGTAACTAATGAAAAAATAGTTCATTTTGATTGATAGCATTTACACGAAGTTCAATGTGATTGTTTTTGAGTATGCTCATCATCTGTTATGTAGCAACTCATGACAGAGGGCAAATAAAGATTGTGAAATGGCACAAGGTTGTTTCCAGCAGAATATTGCAATTATTGTAAGTATTCAATCTTATGACATCTCAACAAACAGCAAATCAGACCCAGAAAACCAGAGCCACATGCTTGAGTGAGGAGCCATCCAATTTCAGGTGAACGTCTATCTGGGTCAACTAGACAGTGATTGAATCAGTTTGGCCCTGCTTTTGGAGGAGAGTCACTGTCACAATGATTTAAGTTGTGGGGAAATGTCAGTTGAACTGCACCACCACGATAAACAGATTAGACCCAACCTTTTATTTACTCGTGGTGTTTGCAAAGATCATGTTACGGTACATCAAATGCATTCAAGCCCACCATTATCTTTAAAATCTTGTCGACATAAGGAATCTTATGCTACATGTTGTGATAATGAAGTGCCGTACTGTAATTAGCGGCAACGGTAATTGGGCGGATGTGGCAGCCCTGTATATGAAGGTCAATGGCTGGTGTTGACACGTATACCACGTACTCCGTGGAAAGTCATGCTGGAACAGTAATGGTATGTTATATACTATATTAAGAATAATGTACTCTGAGGAATGTAATTGGTATTAGAGTATGAAGTTTAACTTTGTTATTATGTGATGTGTATGTGGTATTTGCCTTCAGTGTTATGTATACTAGTTGTTGTATTTTGTTATTCTTACCCTATGTATATTTATGTTGTTGTAGATATGCGTATGGGTTTTGTGAGAATAAAGCCTATCGAAAAGGTCTATTGTTGATTACTACAACACTACATGCCGATATAAACGTCTCACTTCAATAAAGAACTAGAGGGGGAGCACTCGGTAGAGTGCAAAACCCTCCGCACGCAATACTGCTTGGGTCACTTAAGTGAACCTGATATCCTATTCATTGTAGGTCAAAACGGATCAGACTTCTACTGAACCACGATTGAATAAACTAAACTAGATCGACGCGCATGTAGAAATGGCAAAAAAATAAAATCGAAATTTTTTTGAAAAAAAAGTTGCAAAATTTGTTTTTTTTTTTCTCTAACAAATTTTTTTTTGTGTGGGGGGGGGGGTTTGGAAATCACTTTAAAACATGTAGAAATGCAAAAAAAAAAAATCAATTATTTTTCAAATAAATCGAAATTTTTTTGAAAAAAAGTTGCAAAATTTTTTTTTTTTCTCTTAACAATTTTATTTTTTTTTTGGTTGGAAATCACTTAAAACATGTAGAAATGCAAAAAAAATTCAAATTTATTTTTTCAAAATGGCCGCCATAGCGGCCATATTGGACTTTGGACGAGTCCAAAATCTAATGGCATGATCCTTGGACCATACCTAATCCCCCCACCAAGTTTCGTCGAAATCCGTCCAGGAGTTTTTCCGTAATACTGTTCACAACAACAAACAAACAGACAGGGGTGAAAACAGTAACCTCCGCCCATCTTCGATGGCGGAGGTTAATTATTGTTTGTAAACTGCACCGACTTGGAGAGTGATTCGAGCCTTGTGCAATGTAACCAGCCCAAAATCCAGAGGTTTCTTTAAAATCTGCAAGGCACAAATCTAGCTCTTTCTACATGTGTGCCCATGTTGCATTCATAAATTATTGTTCGCCATATGGGGGTTAATCGCAGTTGTTTACTGACTTACATGCTGTGACTAATATTACAGCAACATAGCCTGGAACATGCAGCCTGTTTTGCGGGTACTGTATAGTGTATATGAATGAATATGAAATGTGATTTGTTATCATTGAGGAAAAGGAGAATTTAGGAACATCGATTTGATTATTCTATGAGTACATAAGCTATGTACTTTTACCTTTGTACAATCATAAATCAACTAAACAATAACTTGTTAACCACCTCTCACATCCACAAACAGTAAACACTGCTGTCTTGGAAAATTAAGAAAGCGAAAATTGGAACATGCCAATATAGATCACTGCTTGTCCACTTAAGACCCTCAACCATTAATGCATTTTATACAATTTAAGTAACCAAAATGCAAAGTATGTTTCGTTTCTTATGAGACAGTCAAAATGAGCTGGGCATGTGGTTGCAGAAGAGCGGAGACAGACAATGTATGCAAAAGTAATTTCCTTTCTTCCCTTTGCTTTTCTTGGGCAGCAGCACGGCCTGGATGTTCGGCAGGAAACCAACAAGCATGAATGTCGTGCTGGCTAACACTTTGTTTAACTCCTTGACATATCTGATCGTGAGCTACAAATATTGGAGCACAGCTATCACATATTATAAAGCACTGGAACTCTCAGTGTTGCACTTACAATAGAGAACCTTTTTTAATGTATTCAAACAGCCTCTAGGTACATCACTTCATCTTCAGATGTTTTTTTTTCTCCTGCCTCAATCGCAGTTGTTTTTATCAACACAGACTGTTGGTGGTTCACGGTATGGTGGAAATATTTTTCAAGTTCATGCGATTTACAAAAATACATCTGAATGTAACTATATACAGGTTATTTATTGGAATATTAGAACATGAAATATTATATAAAAGCCTGGAATCATAGCAACATGATAGAAGAGGCATTCAAAATTATCTTTGAACAACATACTCATAAGTCTTCCAGGATGTTCTGGTGGCTTTTTCTTTTTCAATTTATGTGTAGATATAATTCCTCGTGATATATTTTTTCTTACTTAAGATATTCGAATACTTATACAATGAAAAATAATGATGTTCCATTTTGGATTATTGTTGCGTTGTCTTGGATTATGTTATTCATAGAACATTTTGAATGCCCCAAGTCTGTGCTCTGATGGGAATGCCAAATGGAACATTTTACATTTTGACTGAACTTGGAGTGGAATTTGGGGCATTGACATTGACATGATGCATGAAGCCTTTGTTACTATATTTATAATTTATGTGAAGGATGTGGATAGTGGGGTTAAGAGTAGGCTTTCCAAATGTGTAGAGGGCATGAAGATTGGAAGTACATTTAATGTAGATAGCAAAGAGAAGGGAGTCATTCGATTGTGGAAAGCCGAAATACTTTCATAGATTGGACAAAAGATTGGCAGATGCAGTTTAACATGAGGAAATATAAACTATGAGGTATGGGCAAAATAATGGAAACAGAAACGACATAATACAATGGGTAGTCTTGATGTGTGTGACACGGGAGATGGATGTGGGGGTTGTGGTAGACATGGGGGTTAAGCATGACACAGCACAGTGCCAAGCAGCTATATTGTAGGTAAAGGGGCTGTCACACCTTGACGTTTTAGCCAGCGTATGGCAAGGTCTCAAAATGTATGTAAAACGCTGGCGTACGCTGAAACTATTGATGTTTTTTTTTAAAGTTTTGGGCATATAATAACGTGTTGACGTATGCATAACGTATTAGTAACGTACACAGAACGTTTCAATCACATATAGATAACTTATACCAACGAATGCTGAGCGTGTTGTCGGCGTTCACAAACCTATGCCCAACGATAGTCTAACTTATGCATAGCGCGCGGCAGCGTATCGCCGACGATCATGTGGTGTAGGCTATTCATAGGCTGCGGCTCGACGATTCAAATCATAACCGCACTAGACATCGAAGTGTGAAGCCGCTGTCACACCTTGACGTTTTAGCCAGCGTATGCCGGGTATGAAAAATTTGCCGAACCAAGCTGGCACACGTTGAATACGTTATGGGTAAGTTTGTGTATACGTTAAGAGCACGCTGGCATACGTCTAGTAGTACTTGGCATACGTCGTAGTACGCTGGCATACATCATCATACGCCGAGTACGTCGAGAAATTTTCAGCATGTTGAAAAGTTCTCGATGTACTCGGCGTATGACACACGTTCCACATACGCTGCCATAAGTTGTAGGCACGTTACGCGATCGTTGACACACGTCGACACACGTTACTTGTACGTTACTCATAAGTCGAAACACGTCAAGGTAATGGTTAGCATCAGTGTTCCAGACTCCCTGGTTTTTTTTTCTTCGGTATGACGGTGATGTTGACACTTCGATTTCTAGTGCGTTATGATTTAAATCGTTGAGCGGCAACCTATTAATTATATTATATTATAACCGCACTATAATGAAGTGTCAACATCACCGTCATACCGAAGAAAAAGAAAAAAAAACCAGGGAGTCTGGAACACTGACGCTAACCATTACCTTGACGTGTTTCGACTTATGAGTAACGTACAGTAAGTGTGTCGACGTGTGTCAACGATCGCGTAACGTGCCTACAACACGTTACTCATAGGTTAGAAATAAGTTTCGGTATGCTAAACATTACCTCGACGTGTTTCGACTTATGAGTAACTTACAAGTAACGCGTGTCGACGTGTGTCATACGATCGCGTAACGTGTCTCAACTTATGGCCAGCGTTACTCGGAACATGTGAGTCATACGCTGGCATATGTCGTAGTACGCTGGCATACGTCGAAAAATTTAAAGCATGGAAAATTTGTCTAACAGCTCGGCGTACTACGACGAATGCCAGCGTACTATGACGTATGCCAACGTACTACGACGTTATGCCAGCGTACTACGACGTATGCCAGCGTGCTCTTAATGTATACAAACTTACCCATAACGTATCTCGACGTGTGCCAGCGTTTTAGCCAAATTTTTCATACGTCAGGCATACGCTGGCTAAATCGTCAAGGTGTGACAGGGCCTTAAGACAAAATGGGATTTAGTTGTATTCACAGAAAGATAAATTATAAATTAAAAGAGGTAGTGTGAACACTGTACAGGAATTTAGTGAGGCCTTACCTGAAATATTGCATCCTTTTTGGTTGAAAGAATCTGAAAAAATACATAAATACAAAAATAAGTTTCAGCGTAGAGCTACCAAGTTGTTTTCCAGGGATAGATAGACTAAGTTATGAGCAGCAACTGAAAGAGACAGGAATTTTTTGTCCCCCAGCCCTCCATCAAGATCGGAGATGGAGGACATTAAAATGAGCTCCATCTGACATATGAACCGATCATGCGTCCATGTACTTTGTGTACGCAATATTTCAGGAACTGTTGAACATTTAGCTTTCATATCGCAGATATCTATTCCTCATGACATTATGTCAACCTGATGAGGTCATGGCGGTGATTGGCTGAATTATTTTGCCATGGTAACCATCTTAATAACTCGGCTTGTGTTAGCAATATTTGAAAAACCGTTTCAAGATTTAACTTTCATGTTCACCAATGTATTCCTCATTCCACCCAAAAGGCGGGTGGACCTAGAGAATAAGCTCCTCGTTACATTCAAAGCAAGGCGGTTATATGAAAACTGATATAGATGGTTGATGATAGAAAGGTATTAATACAGACTGAACAAAAACAGGATATACATATACATATATAGTTTTTTTTTAACCAAGATGGAGAATGATACAACAGATGGCATAGTTGAGAGTGAAAAAATAAAGGTTAGAAAAAGAATAAAGGCAGTAAGATTTTATACAGAGTTGTAAATGTATGGAGTGGCCTTCCTGGGACTGTAGTTGCAGCAGGGACAGTGAATAGATTTAATGTGGATTTGGATAAGTGCTTAGAAGCAATGGGAATAAAGGAGTGGGGATATTGGCAAGAATAGTAGGTAGCTTAAGATTAACCAAGTGTGATTGAGTTGTGATATCCGTAAGTTTAAGATGTCAATTGCTTTGTATGTCTCTCGTGTCACGTGGGAATGCATACTTTTTGTATATAGGAATAATTAGGCGTTCACGGAAAGTGTTGTATCAATGGGTTGTCAGTAATGTGGCGATGAATATGCTTTATGGGCTGGGAGGCTTCCTCTTTTCTCTTGGTTTTCTTGTGTAACCTCTCCTTCATACTCCAATTGGTTCGTATTCACAGGTATACTCTGCTCCATCTGACTCCACACTCCTTGATGTCTTTGCCTGAGAGCTGTATACTTTCCACATGATACATGAAGAAACTTCTTCCTGTTCTTTCATCTTCCTCTTCTCGAAAATCAATGTAAAACTCTTGCTCAACCGAACAAAAAAACTGCTGAAGGTGATTCCAACACGAGGAAGTTACTTTGTCTCTGGCCTATTGCACGCAACACAAAATTTCAAACAGATAAAATTATTTTGATCTTTAAGGCCTGGTTTCCATGGCGTCAAGCTGAGCAAGGTGTGAGGCTAGGGACGCCAGCCCGGAGGGGGAGCAATACTCCATGAAGCTGTGGATGAAGTCCTTGTAGGTGGAAATGTATTGATACAAATATTTTATTGATAAAATATTAATTATATTGAATTAGCAATAAAAGTAAAAAATTCTTGAAAATGTCATGACATTTCAGTCTCAAAGTATGTTTAAAAAAAATGCAAAATTGGGAACATTTTTTCAGAGTTTTATGGAGCTCAGTAAATGGCGAAAACAATTTGGAGCAATCAAATGAGCCATGAAAATATCATTAAAAATCCTTGCTTGAGAATTGATGTGCAGTTAAAATGCAATGTGTAGGCATGTTTAACAAACGACAAAGAGAAAGGAATCAATGAACTGAAATGCATGTTTGGTCATCCAGAAGTTTATAGGAATTGACGAAAGTCAAATTTTGATTACTTATATATTGTGAATTTGCAGTCATCACTGTATCCACAACGATTACATATATATAATATATATATATATAATATATATATATATTAAAAATATATATATACATATACATATACATTATATATATATTTATATATATATATATATATATATATATATATCTTCGATCGATAACAATAATAAATGTCAGTATGTGTCAGTCAGTGTGTCAGTTAGTCAGTGTGTGTGTCTCCTCCATAACTCCAAAAACCATGAAACCTAATGTCCTTAAACTTTGCATTTATACGAATAAACTCCAAGGGGGTGCATGAATGAAAATTGGTGTGTTTGGGTTAATTTAAACACCCCTTTGAAGATAATTAACAGCCTTATTTAATTATCCTTTATCAAGGTCATCATGCTCTTCTCGCTGGTATTTAATTCCCCATTTTTTTGGCCAATGCCTGACTTGGAACAGGCTGCAACAATTTTTTTTATGATAAAATGCTCAAAAATATTTTTTCGCTTTCCTCACTCATATCATCGAATGCCTCATCTTTCATAGATTCAAAATGCTTATAAACACACAGAGACACCCAGTGTCCCTGGCTTTATTTCATTTCCGCACATGCCTTAACCTCTAGATCCTTTTTCACCTGAGCCGAATATCAAAATTTTAAATGCAGAATTGACCTAAGCAGCAGTTCGAAGTGCCAAAAAAATGTCAATTTTCTAATTCGGACATCTCTTGACATTCCAGGCATCTCTGAGTGGTGTGTTATAACCGATCGCTAACCGATCGCTAGCCAAGCAGGCCATTCCTTTCAACCATTTCATTGGAGTGCTTAATTGAGTGCTTCTTAAGGTACTTAGAAAGCGCTCTACAAGCTGCTTGGTTGTTGTTTCAAAGCATGTCAATACACTGCACAAAAGTACCCATACTGTCAATTTAAAACACATCTCACATCGACAGACTGTGTTGGGTCTGCGGTGCCGCGCAGTTCCTCAGGTAGTGCCTCGCCCCAATGAAAATGTGTGGCAATTTAATTTTTAGATGACATTGCTCTGTTTAACATTTTTGTGTGATCTGCTTCCATGATCTGTCAATTTGACATAGATATATAGTTTTTTCCAGTCTCGGCCACAAAATATATAAATCGAGTCTCGGCCACAAAACATTGACAGGTGTCCCAGGGACAGTTGGTTGTGGAAACGGCAGCGCGGCGTCTCGGCATCAAGCATCTCATCTCGGATCACCCTTTCTCATCTCGCATCACATCACAACTTTTGGAAATTTTTGACCACCTGTCAATTTGACATAGAATAATATAAAAATAACGTTTTGGCAGTTCCGACCTCAGTGTTTGGAGTTCTGCCATGTTGTTTGAGCTGTGAAAAAGCATAGACTTGGACATTTTGTGTTCTCTGCTGGCTTGGTATATTTTTTGAATTGAATTTCGCTAATTTTTACTTGAATCCAACTTGAAAGAAACTATATTTAAAGCGTTAAAGCTTTGTTTGTTTCCTTTCGTGTAATTTTGTCAGTGTATAAATTTGTTCAAGTCTGTATAAAGTGTACACTTAATACAGACCTTGGAACAGGCCACGATATTGCACACAGGAGTGGAGGCTAACTCACCCTGTGCTTTAATGAGTTAGTGGGAGACCAAACCATTACCTTTAATGGGGCAAAAAAACAAGTTTAACTGACGCTTTAATGGAGTCAGGTATGCCTGGAAAGTATGACATCAATAATTTACTGTTGGGTAACACATTACTTGTGGTATGCCAGGATGGGGGTCAGTGCAAAACAGTAAGTTTTAACTTCAAACCTCAGCAGTGTTTCAGAATTGAGTTTTCCATTGTCCCTCGTTGACACTGTATTCTTGGAGCAATTTGCGTTATTTTATATGAATCAGGTGTGCTTTACAAAGGTTTACGTGATTTTTCTTTTGAGTTCAAAGCAATAATAATTTTGAAAACACGCCGATTTCTTCCGAGCAGTTTGCATATTAACGTGTGTTCCCAAATGAAAGAGCCAAATTTTTTCATAACTCTCATCATGACAATTGGCAGCTGTTTATAAAGAATAATGTTTATTCACATCCCCTAAACATCTATAAATGCATACGTTGTTTTTAATTGTTTCTTGAAATTCCTCCAAAAAAAGGGTGAAAGCTCCTCAAGGTTTTTGGGTTGCATACAGTACGTACTGTAGTTCGGTAATCACACCGACTCTAACTCAGTCATTGGCCAGAAATAATTGCGATATTGGCCAAAGCACTAATAGTGTGTGTGTGTGTGTGTGTGTGTGTGTGTGGCTCACTGTGTGGTGTGTATTGTGTGTGTGGTTTGCACGCTCCTCCATAACTGGAAAAGAATTGCATGAGTGAAAAATGGGCATTTGTGTTTAATGAAAAACCACCCATTTGAGGATAATTAGAGCATTATTAATTACATCTTTTTGAGGCGCATCTTGGCCACACTCACTCTTGGGATCTTATAGGTGTTCCGAAGTAACTTCGCTGGGGTCTGAGCTGCCACGTTTTTGGACTGCTCAACCATCCCTCACTTGGAACAGGCCACAACGATTTCTTAACGATAAAGTTTTTTTTTTCATTTTCCTCACTTCATATTATTGGAATGCCTGTTCATCATAGCTATGAATCACTGTATACATCACTTTCGTAAGTGCTATATTTTTCAAATTAGGAGATTGAAGTGATTTTAAAGCATTATATGATATGATTTCCATGATCCTCTCACGGAATAAATTAAAGTATATCATCCAAATATTCTTTCAGTTTTGAGGATTGGAATCGTCCGGACTAATAAGTGTTGAATCTGTTGTGAATCTGATCAATTAACAAGCTCAAAATGAAGCTAAGATCCTCGTCCTTTAATGATGAGCGTCATAAAAAACGAATGACATCATTGTGAATGTATCAGGTTTGCGATAAATTATTCTGTGCTATGCCGCGCTTGATTCCCGCCAAACAAATATTCAAACAGCTTGCCTAGTTTCGGAGATAATGGTAGAGGCAATTTCCATAGCGGCGATATTATGAGGTCAACTTTTTCTAGGAAGAATTTCCAATCGGAGATGGTTACTGCCTGCGCGTGGGCTTTCTGCATATACAAGCAAGTTTCACGAAGAATCGATGAAAAACTCTGGGTTGTGAAACAAAAAATGTCAAAATAGAGAAATGACGTCATAAAAATTGATATGACTAGATGTTCATCAGTGATGTATGCATATGTGCGGTAATAGATTATCTCTGCTAGTACCCTGTTCGATTCCCGCAAACAGAATTCAAAAAGCCTTGCCGAGTTTCGGGGACAATTTTTTAGGTGATTTCCATTAGCGGAGATATTTTGACGTCATGAACATTTTTTTCTAGAGGAATTATCTTCTCTCG
>CM068953.1:70546990-70558015 GCA_035128595.1 Eptatretus atami
CCATGGTACACTGAAGCTTGTGGTGAGGCAGTTGCCCTGAAACAACTGCCTTCATCTCATGGAAGGCAAATCCAACTGAAGGCAATCTCATTTCCTTCCACAAAGTTTGGAACAAGTGTTTGTCTACAATCAGGAGAGCCAGGAAACATCTTTCTAATCTCAAGACTGAACTCTCAAACCTGTCTCCCTCCTCAAAATTCTGGTGGTGTTTGGTTGTCTGTTTCTGGCGTATGTTCCCCTTCCATCCCCTCCCTTACCTCAAATGGTTGCACAGCTCACACTGCCCGTGAAAAGGATAAATGCCTCAACTTTGTGTTTGCTTCGAAATCTTGTGTCCCAAACCCATCACTTTATGTACCCACCTTACCCAATCACACCCAGCTGTTCCTGGATTCTGTGTTCCTTTCTCCAAACAAGGTGGAGAGTTTGCTGTCTCAAATTCTGCAACCGGTCCATCAAGGTCGTGGAATTAATCATCGCTTCTGACATTAAATCCTTCCTCTTCTCCAATAGCTTGATCTCCGAACATCAATTTGGATTCAGACGAGGTCAATCCACCCTGGATATGCTGCTTCTACTTTCCCAACAATGGATGGATGTCCTCAACGCCAGACGTGAGATCAGAGCCATCTCCCTAGACATATTTGCAGCTTTTTGATATGGTTGGCATCTCACACTGCTCACCAAACTCTCTTCTTATGGTATCCAAGGCAATCTCCACTCATGGCTTGCAGACTTCCTCTCCTGTCACAGTCAACACATGGCTCTTAATGGAATTCTCTCATCCCCTCTTCCTGTCCAGGCTGGAATTCCTTAAGGCAGTGTTCTGGGCACTGTGCTTTTTCTAATCTTCATCAATGAGATTCATCAATGAAATTCATCATCAAGAGATCTCTGACTCTCTCGAAAAAACCTCGATCATTTTACTGATGACTCAACCCTCTGCCGTGCCATCTCTCATCCCTCTGATTGGCAGGCAGCAGCCTCTTCACTCTCCACAGACCTCAGGGGTGCAAATTAACATTTTTATCCACCGGCCAGCAGGGCCGGTGACTAGAAAAAGTTACCGCCCAGCAGAATTTCTACCTGGCCCGATAAAATAAAGCCAAAAGTCACAAATTTGATATCAACACTTTTAATATACTCACATGAGTGAGTTTGATGAGTGAGGTTGGTTGGATGAGTGAGTTTATGAGTGAGGTTGTTGGATGAGTGAGTTTGATGAGTGAGGTTGGTGGATGAGTGAGTTTGATGAGTGAGGTTGGTTGGATGAGTGCGTTTGATGGATGAGGTTGGTTGGATGAGTGAATTTGATGAGTGAGGTTGGTTGATGAGTGAGTTTAATGGAGGAGGTTTGCAGAATGAGTGAGTTTGATGGAGGAGGTTGGGTGGATGAGTGAGTTGGATGGATGGATGAGTAGTTGATGAGTGGGGTGGGGGTGGGGGATGATGCAGGGAGGAGAGGGTTGTGGGTGATGGGGGGAGGACCTTTTTTGCGTGGGTGATGGGGTGGGGCAGGGGGGTTGTGAGTAGTGCTGGGGGGGGGCATTTTTGTGGGTGATGGGGTAAGTTGTGGCTGATGGACGATGGGGGGGGGGGTTGTGGGTGATGGACGAAGGGTGGAGGGGGGGGTTGTGGGTGATAGACAATGGTGGGGGTACTACTCGTCCACCCAACATCACATATAAACTCACTCATCCACCTAACCTCACCCATCAAACTCACTCATTCACCCACCTCACCCATCAAACTCACTCATTAACCCAACCTCACCCATCAAACTCACTCATTCATCTAACCTCACTCATCTAACTCACTCATTGACCCAAAAGTCTCATCAAACTCACTCATTCACCTAACCTCACCCATGAAACTCACTCATTCACCCAAATTCACGCATTTAACCAACCTGGGCATGAGAAACCGTCCAAACCGTCCAAACCGTCAAATCTCGCGCAATCACGCGTGATTTGGAACGACATGAAAACAGACAAAATGGCTGCCGCAGAATTACCGGTGATTTCTACAGATTTCTGCGGACAAAAACAGTATTCTTTAGTTGAGAAAACTAGTAGAGAAGCTAGTACAAATTGTACAAAATAAACAGGAATCACCGGCAATTCGCTAGCCGGGCAGGTAAGCAGTTATTGTGTACCCGCCCAGCACAAAAGTTAGGCGCCATTGGCGACCGGGCGGCCGTTAATTTGCACCCCTGGACCTGGATAAAATCACAAGCTTGTCAAACACGTAGAACATGTCTTTCAATCCTGATAAATCTCACATCCTCACCATGTATCTCTAAAAGGACCATCTGGAACCCACCCCACCCCGCATCTACTTTCTCAACAATCCTCTTGCTGTTATTCAAGCTTTTTGCTGTCACTATCTGCCACAATATTTCCTGGGAAAGCCACATTTCCAAGCTGGCCTCCAAAGCCAGTCGCTGAATAGGCATCCCCCGTTGTTCAATGTCCTTCCTTGGCACACCTGAGCTCCTGACCACAAACAAAGTTGATGGAGTAATGCAGCCTGATGGAGTAATGCTCTCCCCTCTGGGGTGGTGCTCCTGCCTCACACCTAGCTCGGCTTCACGTTGTGAAAATCAAGGCACTTAGGATCATTGGTATCTCCTGTGATGAAGCTGAGTCTTTGGGTCTTTCACTCTCGCACCACAGACAGGTCGGTGGTCTTTTTGTCTTCTACCGACTCCTCTCCAGCCTTGACCCCCCTCCCCACACCTGCTCTGTACGTGCTCTGTTCCCATAATATTTCTGCAGGGTGCTCAAGGGCTGCCAGCAACCCACTTCTGGTGAAACTACCAAAATCAAGGATCACTGCTCACCTTCACTTTTTCATTCGTCTTTTTCCCGCCTCTGTAACAAACACCCACACTCTCTTCAATCCCACTCCTCCTTCCAGGTATTCAAAATAGCTGTTCACCACCATATCATATCTTCCCCCATCCAAAACCATGATGTTTTCTACCCCCATTAACCCACCCCACAACGACCTCATTCAAATTCCCTGTTTCCTTCCTGAAAGTCCATGGAGTGTCCATCTTGTTCACCCCGTGAACCCCGCCCCATCCCTCTCCCTTCCCTGTTCCCGAATGTTGCTGCGTTTCCCTCTATCAACCTCTCTTGTCTCCTGCTCCCTTTGTTATATGTTCTGTGTGTTCACTCCTACACGAGCCTCAACATTGTATACAGCAAACTCATGAAGCAAATTCATGCAACATCAATAAACCACCTAACACACATGCTATCTAACCACCCTCACTCGGAACATTATCCCAATGCATCCCATGTCCTAATGCACCACATTTTCCCCTATAATGTATTTCCTTCTATATGGAAGAATACACATATTTACTTGTAAGATTTTATAAAATATTTTTTTATTAAATGTACATTTCCAAATAAATAATTTACTCAATAGAAATTGTAATTTTGAGTTTCACTCTCACCCTCACGCCACACTCTTGTTTTCATGTTTGAATGTCGAACTTTGAATTGCAAAATTCAGCACAAGGATGAGTGCATAACTGCAACGTGGAGACTTCCATTCTAACACCACCGCTTCTTCTAAATGTGTTTACCGCGCTAATTATCAATTCAGCAAGTAGGTGGGGAATTTTTTTCCTTTTGGCAATTGTGACAAGACTGAGCAAATCTCCTTTTATTTTTGCTACTTCCCTCTGTCTTGCTGTCCCTCCAATGTTCAAACACAAAGGCCGAGCAGAATGTTCCCTCCAGTGATTTCTGGGTCTCGGAGACACCTTGAAAGGCTTTTGAACTTAAGGACTGAGAACTGAAAGGCTGAGGCTTGGATCGTACTGAGCCGGCTTGAAGCCAAGCCATGATTGGCAAGCAAAGGGCCTTGTTGGGTTGAGGCGGACTGAAAAGTGATGCCTGAAAAGGCCTCGAGGTCTAATCCCAGGCCCTCAAGAGGCCATGCACCACGTCTGTCTGTGCCAGCCACTTTCAGTTCTATTGCAGTTGAAACTTTTTACATGCATCAAAAGGACTTCACATGACAATTTCACGATGTAAACAGTTAAGTGGTAGTGGTCTCAATTACATTTTTTTTTTTAAACCATTTTCAGGAATTTAATTTCTGAAGTCTTCTCGGTTGCATATACACTAACTGTTTTTTGTTTTTTTTTGCCATGCATTCTTCATCCAATAGAAGAGAAAATGATTATTCAGGAAACGTTTTTTTGTCCTTGCAATAATGTGATAGTCGTTTCCATCAATCTAATAATAATAGTATCGCACATAGTGCTTTCTCGCTAATTAAATGAATAAGCATGAGTAGGGTCACATGAAGGACTATATGGCCCTTTTGGTCGCATTGGTTTAAATTACGACACTTTAACACATCACTGCTCAGCTGAGGCTGTCTTGTGCCCGACTATATATATATGCTTTGCTTAAAACATCCAAAATCCTGATAGAAGCTCAGCAACAGTTGCATCATTACGACTATCTTGTCCAGCTATTTTCCCTTCCGTCAATTACACACCAATTTCATTTCAACACTCCTGACAGCAGCACGGCAGCTACCAAGCCGCAGGACGAAAATAGCCAGGCATGTAAACACTGGCAGCACTGTGTTCAGTATACCTTTGTCTTAGCTCGGTAAGATTTGAAATGTTAATTGAGTGTTCAAAGCTGCAAGGTTGTTTTTAGCTCGAGAAGATCAGACTGGTGCTTTTACACACCAAACGCATTAACTCTCTAACGTCAGTCAACACCCACTGTGCTTTGCAAGCAATAAAAGGAAGAAGGAGTATTAATAGCATAATAGCATTGGGAAGTTAAGCAGAGGTGTAATCACCTAAATAATGGCACAAACGCTGGAGGCTGCCCATCAGCACTCATTTCCAGAGCCAAAGCATTATGTTACTCTCACTGGTTGTTTGGTGCAAAAACCGTCAGAGACAAATGCTCCAATTAGCTAGCAATGTCATCGCCACTGACGAACGGCACAGCAGGAATCTCAGCCTGGACAATCCATGACTTATTCATGGTGCCCCGAGAAAGATGGTGCACCAGAAGGAAGGAGCCACACAATCGGTAGAAACAAACCCTCCACCCAAGGATTTCTGGGTTTTTTCTTTATCACGTCTGCAATGGAGAAATTTATTGATTTGATCGGTTAAGCAGAGGTGTAATCACCCAAATAAAGTTACGAACGCTCAAGGCTGCCCATCAGCACTCATTTCCAGAATCAAAGCATTATGTTCCTCTCACTGGTTGTTTGGTGCAAAAACCGTCAAGAGACAAATGCTCAACACCAATGTTGCCTTTTTGTTCAAACACCAATGTGTCGCAGATTTTACTGAACACAAAACAAACATGAGCACCAACAATAGTGCCTTCCTGATTAACAGCACAACTTTTAACAATCATTATTTATTCCTCATTTCCTTTTTGGAGTAAATGTAAACATAGAACCTATTTTGGGGTGATTTTTGTTGATGAATATAAAGCAAACTTTTGTTTAAAAATTACATTTTGGAAGCTTCCTTTCTGGATTGCTCCTCGGTGTGCAGTTTCATTATCTCTACCACCAAAGGTTTCATTACCACCACCAAAGGTGGTGGGGGTTATGTTTTCACCCTTGTCTTGTCTGTTTGTCTGTTACTTGGTGAAAAAATTTTTTTGCCAAGTATGTTGGGCTGTAGTGTCTGTCTGTCTTTGTCTGTCACACGATTTTGGCCAAAGTTTTCAAGCAATCGTTCTGAATATTTTTGTAGGTGTAGTTGACCGGCCAAGGACAGGGACGATTATTTTTGGTGAAGATCTGAATCTGAGAATTTTTAAAAGTGATTCTTCACCATTGAGAGATGTGGCCAAAAACGACATATAGCACAAAATCTCAGAAGGTTATGGATGGATTCGGACGAAACGACGTGGACTGGTTCGGTGTGTGAAAAGGACTAATTGATTCAATTTTGGTGAAGATTTGAACCCGGATTCGAGAATTTTTTTTTAACTTTTAACTGATACTTCACCATTGAGAGATAGGGCCAAAAACGATGTATAGCATGATATCTCAAAAAGTTGTGGACAACTTGTGACAAAACTGTAGATGAGTTGGTTAGGTGACAAGAACAAGCCGATTCGATTTTGGTTCAGGTCTGGATTCAGATCCGGCTTATCAGTGGGATACAAAAGGTAAACTGTTCAGCCTCGCGGAGGTATGTTCTCCACCGAGTGCCGTTCCATTTCACAAAGTGTCGCTCGACGAGTGATTTTTTATTACTTGCAAAATCGAAGATTTTTCAACTTTATTGGTCAGTCGATTTTGTTATTGTCTCTCTGTCTGTCTGTCTATCTGCTTATCACCTACAGGTCACAATTTTAAACCAATCTTCACGAAACTTCACCACATGGTAGGGTTTGACATACGGAAGAAGCCTATTATTTTTGAGGTCAAAAAGTCAGAAGGTCAACATAGGACAAAGGTCAACAACGAAGGTGGTATTTCTAAAATTCTCAATTTTCATCCGACTGACTTGAAATTTGAAGAGGATATATATTTCATGTCACTCAATTCAACCAGCCAATTATTTTTGAGGTCAACATGGACCAAAAGGTCAACATAGGCCCAAGGTCAACAATTAATGTGATATTTCTAAAATCCTCAATTTTCATCCCATTTACTTGAAATATGAAGAGGATTTGCATATCAGGTCACTGAATTCAACCACCAATTATTTTTGAGGTCAAATTTGTTGAATGGATTTTGCGAGTATCATGCTCTGCACGACGTCTTCTTCTTGGTTGTCTGTCTGTCTGTTTCTTTATCGCCTGTTGGTCACAAATTTTAATCGATCCTCACAAAACTTCACCACATGGGAGAGTTTGTCATTAGGAAGAAGCCTATTGTTTTTTAGTCAAAAAGTCAACAACGAAGGTGGTATTTCTAAAATTCTCAATTTTCATCTGACTGACTTGAAATTTGAAGAGGATATATATTTCAGGTCACTCAATTCAACCAGCCAATTATTTTTGAGGTCAACATGGACCAAAAGGTCACCATGGGCCCAAGGTCAACAACTAAGGTGGTATTTCAAAATACTCAATTTCCATTTGATTGACTTGATATTTGAAGAGGATTTATATTTCAGGACAGTGAAATCAAACAGCCAATTACTTTTGAGGTCAATATGGACTAAAAGGTCAATATAGGCCCATGGTTAGCAACTAAGGTGGTATTTCAAAAAAAACGCAATTTTCATCTGATTGACTGAATATTTGAAGACTATTTATATTTCTGGTCACTGAATTCAACCCGTGAATTATTTTTGAGGTCAAATCTGTTTTATGGATTTTGCAAGTGTCGTGCTCTGCACAACGTCTTCTTCTTGTTCTGTTGGGTCGCCGAAATAGGTGACCCTTATTGTCAGTAATTCTGTTTGTTTGGATGTTTGTTTGGATGGTTTTGGTCAATCAGCATAATTGGTAGTAAACGTGGGCGGATTTTGACCAAACTCGGGTGGTAGGTACATCTTATGACCTAGTGCTTTGAAAATTGTGATGGTTGCTAGGGACGCTTTGGTTCCCTAGCAACAACCGAAAAACCTTCAAAATGGGTACCGTTCACGCCGAAATCAATTCCGAAAGCCATTATCCCACGTAGGGTTATGAAATTTGGCACGAATGATTTACAGGTGATGCTCTATCAAATATATTCTGGTTTTTGTGATATGGAATACTTTACCTGCAGCGGCCCCTACAATAGGGTATGCGCGAAAATTGGCGAAAATTGAAGGCCCTAGCGACCAGTGAGTGCATCGATACGAATGAAATTTGCAGGTTCATGGTACTCAATGAGTACTACAACTTTGCCTCAGGACATATTAAACAATTTCGCTTAGGTCAGGGGTCAAAGGTCAATTAGTGCAAAAATCGATAATATGCGAGAGCTGGAGGTGCCTTCGCGCCAAATACTACTCCTCCTAGGTTATGGTCGGATGGTCATGAAAATTCACACTAATCATCTGGAATACATTGGTCCTGCAGTGTAGTCTGATATTTCAGATCAATTGTTCAAATTTGCATAAAAGCACCAAAATTGTTACACATGTAGAATAATGTATTCTGAACAATTCTAGATATGGAGCCACCCGAGATTGTGCCTTGGTCAGCTTCGGCGACCATTTTCCAAAATGGCCACCATTCTACTCTTAGCGAAATTGGCTATATGTCTTATTTTCTTATTGTATTGGTGGTAGATATAAGGAAAGTGTAAAATTCAGTAAATTGACCATGAAAAGGCGTATTCAAATATATGAGCCAGTATTTTGGTAAAAAAGCCATTATTTGATTTGTAAATTGCTGCTCTCCTGAAACTTTTCGCTGAAAAGTACCCATTATTGCCTGGAGAACAAGAGTCAATGATATTCATCACATTCAATGGGTTTGGAATCAACAAAAATTGCATTATAGATTACAATACTTTACTCTATTTTGAAAAGGGAACTGATAATCGTGATAATGACAAACTCAGAAAATGTAGTCAAATTATTGCACACTTCACTTTGAAGCGGCTACAGTTTACTGTCTACTACCATTCTACCAGGACCATGGTACACGCATACATCAGTCTAGTACAATATGAGTTTCTGAGCTCAAGTGTACTGGCTCTGGATCAAGAAGTCAACACTTTTACAAGCAATGCGACTTTGCATTTGCACATTCTAAGCAAGGCCGATATCTCAGTCTGTGTCTACTGCGTCTGTCTACTGGCATCTCCTTCACAAGCACACAGTCCAGTGCATTGCAGATTAGCCTTCTTGCATTTGCAGCGGTTTCTACAGCCTTTTTTGCAGCCGCACGACACAGCTCGAAGCAGCTTTTTTGAAGCCTAAGGGAGTGTGGTCCAGAGCGGTTCGTAGGACCCATCCTCTGTTTGCCGCCAGCCCCAGCTTGTTGGTGATGGAAGCACGGGTTGAGGAACCAGACCTGCCCCCAGACATAGCCACCTGGAAGACTGATCTATTCACATGCTGTTCCAAAGCATCGTAGGTAGGTGGGATGCGCTGGACGGAGTTCCTCTTGGCGAAGAGTTTCTTTCTGGCCTCGTCGACGTCCGTATATGGACTGGTGCGGTCATAGAGGAGCACCACAAACCTTTCAATGCAGTGCATTGTGTCATCCTGGATGTTGACTGGCGTGGTGGTCAGGGTCACAAGATAATCTGGAATGATACTTGACATCAAAGCCTCGCATATCACCCATGCTGAGCCGTGCCAGCAGTTCTTGGTCTCCAATTTGTGTTGCACACTGCCGCACATGCTGCTCAATCTTGAAGTGGTGGCTTCATGTAAGGTGTTCACACCAGACTGTCTGCAGAAGAAGCATGAGGGTTGACTAAAGGTACTTGATTCTGCACTGAGTGACCTGGTGCGGTTTCCTGGCATGGCATTGCCTTCACCAGATGAGCTGCCTCCTGCTGGCCTCTTCTGTGCTCTTTGCAACTTTGTTGTATTAAAACGAAGCATGCCTCATTTATGATAGACAGCTTTGTGAGCAACCAGTGCGGCCTCGGTGCCCTCTCCTTCATCAAGTCTATCAAGCTGCAGCGTTCTGGTAGTAAGCCAACTCTCCAAACTGCATCAGATTTCCGGCCAGTTGTCTTGTACCCTCCTGTGTTTGGGCGTTTCGTATTTCTGGGCAAACAAGGGACTTCTGCGTGTCCTCCTGGCATATGGCACACAGTTCCAGTTTGTGTTGGATGGGCCAACAGACGCACGGTCCATGGAAGAATGCACTAGCTGAAACTTCTTTGACATGGTCACTCCCGCTCGTGTTGACTCCGCTCCTGATGATATATCACTCCATATTCTGCAAAGACACAAAACACCTTGTTGCCACACTAAAGGCCCTGTCAACCCTTGACGATTTAGCCAGCGTATGCCTGACGTATGCAAATTTGGCTAAAACGCTGGCACACGTCGAATACGTTATGGGTAAGTTTGTATACGTTAAGAGCACGCTGGCATACGTCGAGTACGCTGTCTTTTTTTCGTAGTACACTGGCAGTCTTTTGTACGCTGGCATACGTCGTAGTACGCCGAGGTGTTAGACAAATTTTCCATGCTGAAATTTTTCGACGTATGCCAGCGTATGACTCACACGTTCCGCATACGCTGGCCATAAGTTGTAGGCACGTTACGCGATCGTTGACACATCGACACACGTTACTTGTAAGTTACTCATAAGTCGAAACACGTCGAGGTAATGTTTAGCATACCCGAAACTTATTTCTAACCGATGAGTAACGTGTTGTAGGCACATTACGCGATCGTTGACACACGTCGACACACGTTACTTGTACGTTACTCATAAGTCGAAACACGTCAATGTAATGGTTAGCGTCAGTGTTCCAGACTCCCTGGTTGTTTTTTTTCCTTCGGTATGACGGTGATGTTGACACTTCGATTTATGTGCGGTTATATATTAATATAATTTAATAGGCTGCGCTCAACGATTTAAATCATAACCGCACTAGAAATCGAAGTGTCAACATCACCGTCATACCGAAGAAAAAAAAACCAGGAGTCTGGAACACTGACGCTAACCATTACATTGACGTGTTTCGACTTATGAGTAACGTACAAGTAACGTGTTCGACGTGTGTCAACGATCGCGTAACGTGCCTAACAACTTATGCCAGCGTATGCAGAACGTGTGTCATACGCCGAGTACGTCGAGAAATTTCAACATGCTGAAAATTTCTCGACGTATGCCAGCGTAGACGACGTATGCCAACGCACTACGACGTATGCCAGCGTGCTCTTAACGTATACAAAACTTACCATAACGTATTCGACGTGTGCCAGCTTGGTTCGGCAAATTTTTCATACGTCGGCATACGCTGGCTAAAACGTCAAGGTGTGACAGCGGCTTCATACTACTTACTACTACTACTACACCAATATTACAATTACAACACCACTTCCACCACAACAAAATACTTCTGAACCTGTCACTGATGCTGTGTGCGAATGGA
>CM068953.1:70565270-70579156 GCA_035128595.1 Eptatretus atami
TTTTCATTCAAATGGATACCGAATAGTTATCAGGGGATGGAACTGGATGAGATTTGATATGCATAATCTTAAGGTGATTCCCTATCCGCAATATGACATTCCATTTGCTCTATGTCTTATAGTTTCCATGCTCCGGCGACCCATCGCCGCCTACTGGCTTGTTGGATTCGCTAAGATATGCCTTATTGTCGGGTTTCCGTCTGTGTGTGTTGTGTGTGTCGTGTGTGTGTTGTGTGTGTGTGTGTGTGTGTGTGTGTGTGTGTGTGTGTGGTATCTGCAACGCGAGGCTCCACAGCACAAACCAGCAAACCGATTTCGATGAAACTTGGCGAACAGGTGCTATATGGGCTGGCAATGTGCGCGTTTGAGTTTCGTTGCTAAGCAACCACCCATTGCTATGCAGCGGAAAAACCGCGTTCACTATTTTCAATACTTGTCCTACATTTTTGAATGTGGAGAAACGAGACTTCGGAATTAAACACTTCGAGAATATTAGTAAAATTTACTCGAGCCGATTTTTGATTTTTAGGATTTTTATTTTTCAAATGGTAGTCCTTCAAAAATAGGGTGTCTATTTACCATCATTTTTTATGAGGAGTGCCAGTCAGCAAAATATGCAATAGGAAAAATCTTGCCAGGTAGAGGAACAATTGTATGTGAACCAATACGTCTTGGCAATGAATCTTCGTCGGTGGATCGGTCAGAATGAAAAGCATCGTATCCAGCGCTTCGATCCTAGCGAATCCCTCGTCGCCTACCGGCTTGTTTGCTTGTTTGTCTGTCTGTTTATCGCCTCCAGATCACAATTCTAAACCGATTGTCATGAAACTTTACCAAGTTGTAGAGGTAGTCTCAACTGAGAAGCCTATTGGTTTTGAGGTCAAAGGTCAAGGTTCATCTTGAAGTCACATTTCTGAAATCGTCATTTTTCATCCAATTGAATTGAAAATGAAACCGCAATTGCATTGTGCGTTACTAAATTGGGAAACCAACTATTTTTCAGGTCAAAAGGTCAAAGGTCAACTGAAGGTCAAACTTCTAAAATCATCAATTTTTATTGGAAATATCGTCACTTTTCATCCGATTGACTTGAAAGTTATACAGCAATTGCACACTACATTACTGAATTGGGAAACCAACTATTTTTGAGATCAAAACGTCAAAGGTCAAGTCAATGTCAAACTTCTAAAATCATCAATTTCAATCTGAATAATTATCAATTTTCATCCAATTGACCTGAGCTTTGATTAAGATTGGCAATTTTAATCTCATTGAAATGGACAATTTGATGTATCCATGGCAACCTTTGGAGAGGGGGGGGTGGATTTTTCAAGCATCGTGCTCTGCACGACGTCTTTTTCTTGTTAGTATGTTTGTTTGTCTGTTTGTCTGTGCGCAAGATATCTCAAAACGTTGTTGACAGATTCAGATGAAATTTGGTGGGAAGGTTGGGTTTGTGACAACGAAGAATTGTTTCCATTTTAGTGAAGATCTGAATCCAGATGCAGATGCAAGAATTATTTAATTATTGTAAAGTGATTCTTCACCATTGAGACGTTGGGCCAAAAACGATATGTAGCATGATATTTCAAAAAAGTATTGGTATGGGCACGTTATGCTCTTGTGGATCAGGCATTGAGTGTCAGAGGTATGCGCTTTACCAAGTGCCTTTCTAGTTTTCTATGTTTTGAGAGGTGTTTCATGTGGATATTTTGCACAAGCAGCATCAACGCATTCACATATGGCTTCCCAACAGTTTCCTTTGCCTAGTATGAAAAGTAGTGATCTATCCATTTTGTAGATGAAGTCATTTTATTTCATATTATTCTAAATTGGGACCATACTCTGTGTCCAGAGTGTTGGTGCTGCCTAAGCATTCTCCTTGGCTATTGGGCACAATCTAGACAGGTCACCACTCCAACACAGGATACCAGCAAGCTGGCACCCTCATTTTGCCAACCTCGGAAGGATAACAGGCAGAGTCAACCCCACCTAGTATTAATTCAACTGCCGAGTGGGATTTGAACTCAGGATCCTAACCATTAAGAACTCAGAATCCCAAGCCCACCCCTCTAACCATTAAGCCAACACCAGGCATAAAAGCAGTGATGTTTATTCAGTAAAATGATAGCTGTGAATTCGCCACTGAAAGTGAAATCTCTGAACTTCAATCTTAAAAGGCTAAGGCTTGCGAATAAGGGAAAGACTTCTTGAAGTCTTTCAGGAATACGTATTTTATTTTAACTTGGGGAAATCAGACCTGGATCACTTTGTGTGCTCGAGAAACTTATTTCCTTGGTGATCTATGACGACAGGAAACCTTACACAATTGGCGAGACATGCTGAATATCACATAATGAGACCCTAAGAGAACTCTTGTCCCAGTCTAGGCCTCAGGGACCCTATTACCTATTACTTTCAGTATGTTATAACTTGACGTTTGCGTCTCCTCAGTACCTGCTATAGTAAATATCAAATGTGTTATATGCCACTGGAGGAATATAATCAATTCAGTGGTTGCAAGGGTCCATGTTCATCGAGTGGTATGAGAAAGCCATATTTCTAGAAGAATAGGAGATCTGGTTTAAAGCAATATTATATACAATGTGGAAAAAGCATGATTTATAATGAGAAATGATCAAATAAATTCACAATCAACAATTAAATTAATAAGCAAATTATAAATGTTTTTTTTTCGTATTTCAAATGAACGATTATGGAGTGCATCGGAAAAATATTGTCAATTATGTCCTAAAGCTACATGTCAATCTGTATGTGGTCATTCCATCGTTAGCAAATTAATGTCAAAGTCAAGACCAAACACAAAAGTCGCACTCAAACCAAGAAGATATTTGTGCAATACTGTACTTTATTTATTTATTTATTTATTTTGACAATGCTTACTCACAGCACATTCGATAAATGGTCATCCCATACTAACCTGTAAGCTCTCAGTGACTTTATGGCTTGCAATTAGAAAAATATCAGGTTGTAATAGCCAAAGTAAATTCGATTTTAGAAAGCATTAGCAGCTGTAAAATGGAGAGTCCAAGTAAATTTGTGTTCCAGTAAGCTTCAACTTGAACATTGATCTGTACAGCATTGTTTGCAATATAGAAAGCTCTTGTCTACAACATGGATGGTTTGACTTCGGTTACATTGTATCATTTTAAATTGAACTGTGCAATTTCTGTGCATGTAACAAAAACTACTTTATAATGTGTGAGGTATTGTACCTTTTCAAGATGCACAAGATACATGGCACCAGTTATGAATGGCCTGTATATTGTTGAGAGCTGTCATAAAAACTGAAGCAAGAGAAAAATAGAATGGTTTGTTGTATGGCTGAAAGACAGATGTAGGAAGAGAAAGGTACATTCAATTATACTTTGCTTTTTCAGGTACCAATTTGATTTACCTTTCAGTAAGTCATGAATTCATTATGCTGACTGTTTGAGTTATAAAATATCACAAGGTATAAAGTTTGTTATTGATTCCAGGATAAGTTAAAGGTAGTACACTTCCATTTGAACTGTCTAATTTGGGTTTGCTTCATCTCCCAATTATGTGCATTTACCCAGGTGCTTCACAGATAGATCATTGTATCTTGAATGTTCCATCTGTCAGATGTGGCATTAAGCTGCAGACCTATCTCCCAGCATTGATTTCTGGTGATGTTAAAGATTACACAGAGGATTTTGAAAAGAGTAAGTGATTGTCACAACCACCATGACCAAATTCCCCATTTCAGCTCTACCCAGCTCCAGTCCAGTCAAATGACATGCTTGGTCAGCTAGTACATGAAAAACTCAGGCCAATCATACAAGCTATACAAACTGACAAGCCCAAAACTTTGAGTATAATGATGACAATGATGCCATTAAAGTCTAGCTTCAAAATTTTCATCCTACTTTCTACAATTGATACTCTGGGGGGGGGGCACAAATGTCTGCAGAAAAGCCATGGGAGTAGGAACAGTAGTAATGATCCATCATAGACTTCTCGTGACTTATAGTTTCCAACATCCCATCAATGACAGGTTAACAAAGCAGCCAAGCTGTGTAAATCTGACAAGCCCAAGATAAGAACATTCAATTGTATACAGGCCATATGTACGTCAGAACTCAGCAGCAGCTGCAGTGTTGTCTCAAAGTCTTCCAGAATTGTCAAAAACTTTACCCTACCATAGCATAGCATGGATTCCAATCACAAGCCATGTGAGGGCAAGCATTAATATTGCAGTCTGTGGGGCCAGTAATATCCCACGCTACTCATTTTGTGAAGTGCATGACTTCTAATAATGTAAAAGTTTGATATCAAAGGATTAAAACAATGTGTTAAGCTCTTGGCTGTCATCACTCATGCTTATTCGTTAAAATTTAATCTCATATTGACAATCTTACATTAATTTTCTACTATTTTTAGTCCTGAAATCGATGAACAAATTATACAATACATATATATGTATATCAGCTTCAGTGAGAGGTTGTAATCGCAAAATATACCTGGTATGATGGCCAATTGTAGACTCACTAGGCATGGATGTGCCCTGGTAGTTATGGAACAGGATGCTCATAATTAAGCAAAGTGCTCACAAGAACAGAACATTTATTTCCACAAGAAAGAACAGAATAATTCTTTTAACATTCCTTCAAACAATGGCATTGTCAATTATTCATTTCTTCTCTGAGTCAAATCCAACACCAGACAGCTTGCTCAAATTTACTAGTTCGCTATCATGGTGTAAGATTGCCAGTCCATTTTTTCATGTTGAAGAAAATGAAAAGTAAAACTTGTCCACTTTGTGATTATCAACAAAAAATAAACTAGAATATAAGACCTTTCGCTCGCTGAAGGAAATACTAATCTTTGCTGTGATGGGTAATCAATAGGGCAAGAAGAAAAAGGATTCCTGGGAGTGCGGGGATAACCAGCATCACAAGTGGGTGTTTGCAGTTTCGCCACGTGTGCCCATGTACCGATAAAAAAATTTTTAAAAAAATTCATCACAAACCTTCCAGGGAGTTCACTGAATACACCGTAGTTCGATTTATTGAAATCTGTTAATCCATTCTCAAGTTATAATACAACAAACAAACAAACAGACAGACAGACAGAAAGACACGGCTCCTTTTATAACATATATATATATATATATATGTTGAAAGAAAAAGTATTGAATATAGCAAGTGTTTTCTGAATCTAATCGATGCGGTAAATATACCTTCGTTGGGCATCAGATATGAAGCTAATCAAAGTTGTGTGTTTGGTTCAAGCAATTACGACTGAAATGTTTACGGACTCATTCACTGACTGACTTATCTATGGACACTGCACGATCGCATAAGCTACACCAGACCAAAAGTCCAGGTGAGCTAAAAAGGATTCCTGGGCGATCCTGCCCTCCGTGCAGGGATAACCAGCATCGCAAGTTGCCATCCTGAATCCAACGTAGTTCGATTTATTGAAATTCGTTAATCCGTTCTCAAATTATAACATGACAAACAAACAAAGAGACAGACAGACAGACATGGCTCATCTATACTAATGAAAGGCAATGTGTGTGTGTGTGTGTGTGTGCGTGTGTGCGTCCTCCATAACTCCAAAACCATAAAACCTAGCAGCCTGAAACTTTGCATGCATACTAAGAAAACTCCAAGTAAATGGAAGAGTGAAAATTAGGTGTTTGGGTTAATTAAAACCCCTCTTTTGAAGATAATTAACGGTATTATTTAATTATATCCTTCATCAGGCGATCCTCGGCCACCTCGCTCTCTGGGTCTTAAGGCGTTTCCTGGGTAATCTCACTGGGGTCTGAAGCCGCCATGTTTTTTTGGCCTCCTCAACCTTGGCCTGACTTGGAGCAGGCCGCAACTATTTCTTAATGATAGTTTTCTTTTCACTTTCCTCACTCATATCGAATGCCTGTTTATCATAGCTAAGAATCGTTGTGCACATCGCTTTTGTAAGTACGATAAGTTTTCAAAGTATGAACTTAGAGAGATTTCATGCATGAAATTATTTAATTTTCCACGATCTACTCTCACGGATTATCTACTATATATAAAGTATATCATCGAAATATTATTTCGGTTTTGAGGATTGGATATCATCCAGACTAAATAAGTGTCGAAATTTGTTGTGAAATCTGATAATTTGAAGAAATAACGAGTCTTATAACTAAGCCGATATACCAATTATTTTAAGCAAGCAAGGATATGTTCCTTCCTCCAGACATGTACAAGAAAATGTGAAATTTCCAAAGCATTAAATTTATCTTGTTGTACTGTTTGGAGAATTATATTGAGTGAACAAAATTTTTTACGAATGTAACAAAATTAACCAGCTTCATTGAGCTAAATGATTTAATGCATTCACTGCAAGACCTCATGCCATATCCCACAGAGAGATTGCCTATCCATAATCTGTGTTATTATTTTTGGAGGTTTCAGGAGCTGCTCTACAGGGAACCAAAGCAAATCTGGTAAAAAACGGACGTTAAAAAAAAAGTTGTGACATTTGCACGGACCCGGAACCGATGTAATAGATGACGTGTCCACAGACGAGCAGGCAAAATGGCGGATTTTCTGCAATGTTTATTGCAGGGAACCAGCTTCATTGAGCTATTTGATTTAATGCATTCACTGTGAGACATCGCGCCCTGTCCCCCGAGGGATTGCCTATCCATCGCGTCTGCTAGATCTGTGTCTATATTTTCGGAGTTTTTTTGTTGTTGTTGTTGTTGTATACCTTGTCGAGGCTCGTGTAGAGCTAACACACAAAGCACAGCAAGGAGGGCATGAGACAAGAGGGGAGGGAGTGGGAAGGCCAAAAAAAGTGGGGAACAGAGACATTAGGAGATCTGTGGAAGGGAGAGGGATGGGACGGGGAACATGAGGAATAGCAGATGGACATTACAGGGACTTTCAGGAAGGAAAGCAGGGAATTTGAAGGAGGTGGGCTTGGGTGGATTATCGGGGGTAGAAAAGATCGAGGATTTGAATGGGGGATGATAAGAGGTGGTGGTGAACAGCTGTTTTGAAGGCCTGGAGGGAAGAATGGGAATGAATAGAGTGAGGGAGTTTATTCCAAAGGCGGGAAAAAAGAGGAATGAAAGAGTGAAGGTGAGCAGTGATTTGTGATTTTGGTAGTTTTACCAGAAGGGGGTTGTTAGCGGACCTTGAGCACCCTGTGGAAATGTGGTAGGGACAAATCGCAGAGAGAGCAGGGGGCGAGGCTGGAGAGGAGACGGTAGAAGACAGAAAGACCACGACCAACCTGCGGTGATTGAGTGAGAGGCCAAAGACTCAGCCTCATTGCAGGAGATGCCAATGATCCAAAATGCCCTGGTTTCTACAGCGTGAAGCGAGAAAGGTGGGAGGCAGGAGCACCAGCCAGAGGGAGAGCAGTACTCCATCAGGCTGCAGACAAAAGCTCTGTAAGTGGTCAGGAGCTCAGGTGGGCGAGGAAGGACTTTGCACGACGGAGGATTCCCAGTCGGCGACTGGCTTTGGAGGCGAGGTTTGAAATGTGGCTTTCCCAAGAAGGTCACGGCAGATATGTGAGACCCAGAAGCTTGAAGAAAGGACTTCTTCCAGAGGATTGTTGAGAAAGTGGATGGGGGGGGGGGGGTTCTAACGGTCCTTTCGAGAGACATAGTGAGAGTGTGAGATTTGTCCGGATTGAAAGACATGTTCCACGTGTTGGACCAGTTTGTGATTTATCCAGATCTGCAGAGCGAAGAAGCTGCTGCTTGCCGGTCTGAGGGATGACCGATGGTAGGCAGAGGTGGGATCATCAGCAAGAGAGATATAGAGGATTTTCCAGAGAGTCAGAGAGACATTGGATGAAAACCAGAAAAGAACAGGGCCCAGACGCTACCTTGAGGAACTCCAGCCTGGACAGGAAGAGGGATGAAAGAACTCCATTTAGGGCCACACGTTGACTGCGACAGGAGAGGAAGTCTGCGAACTTCTTCAACTTTAACTGCGAGGTTTTGCGATGTACTCTCCAGGGAATCAAAGGAAATCTGGTAAAAATAAATAAATAAAAAAACCCATTTGGAAATAAAGTTATGTTTGCGCGGAACCCAAACCAATGTACACGTGACAAGTGCACAGACGAGCAAGCGAAATGGCGGATTTTCTGCAATGTTCATTTCACGGGTGATTGAACTTTGCAATGTCTCCTGGGTTGTTCTGCATTTAGCTGCAACTCTTTTGTGGATGAAGTCATCTCATTTCATTAATTGATTTCATTTCTTGAACTGCTCCATGCATGGTGAAGATGGACTTTAAAGTTGAAGTGCTCCTTTACAGAATGCAGCAACAGCCTGGCCAACCATTCCTCATCAACCATTCAATTGGAGTGCTTGCATGAGTACCCATTTTGATAGTGGAACCGCGCTACCTCATTCTGAGTGAATCCTTCACACTCTGCGGACGCGTTTGCCATGCCACGTATTTCAGAGCGAGTGGTTCATGCTCCATCACCCTGAGCGAGTGGTTCGTGTTCCGGTACCCTGAGCGAGTGATTTGTGCTCTGTCACCCTGAGTGAGTGGTTTGTGCTCCATCACCCTGAGCGAGTGGTTTGCGCTCCGTCACCCTGAGCGAGTGGTTCATGCTCAGTCACCCTGAGTGAGTGTTTCGTGCTCCGTCAGTCTGAGTGAGTGGTTCATGCTCCATCACCCTGAGTGAGTTGTGAAATAACTCCTGATTTCTGAGCTGTTTGCTGTATTAACGTGTTTTCAAAATTACCGAGCCAAACTTTTTTTCCATCCGTCACACGCAGCTGTTTATAAAGAATAATGTTTGTGAACACATCTGAAAACGTCGATAAATGCAACGTTGTTTTTCACTGAAAGATACTCAAGGTTTCTGGGCTGTATACATTAAGTACTGTAATTGGTAATCACACAGACTCCAACCTGCCGATTCCAGAAAATTGCCGATACCGTCCAAGCACGTGTGTGTGTGTGTGTGTGTGTGTGTTGTGCTGGCAGCTGTGTGTTGTGTGTGTGGGTGTGTGGTGTTCATTAAGCAGAACATACTTCATTCTGTTTAACTCCCTACCTCTTCTCTCTCTCTCTCATCCTTGCTCTACACCCTCCCAAGACAGTGCCAGTACTCTCATTCCGCAATCTCCTCTCTCACTCTCCCCTCCTTGTCTCTCTCTGTCTGCTCTGTCTCCGGACATATCCGGACAGTGGCTATGTCTGGTGGTGTTTGTCTCCGGACGTACCAGACATGCTTGCCTCCGGACGCGTCTGCGTGGCGTTTGTCTCCGGACGTATCCAGACAGTGTTTGTCTCCAGCACGTCTGGGTGGTGTTTGTCTCCATACCCATCGGGCGGTGTTTGTCTCCGGACCTGTCCAGGCGGTGTTTGTCTCTCGACAGCTTAGCTCCGGACGCGTCCGGGTGGTATTTATGTCTGGACGGGAGTTTGTCTCCGGACTTGTTCAGACAGGAGTTTGTCTCTGGGCTGTGTTTATAGTATGACGAGTAGAAAATGGATTTGAGACATTATTTTGTTTCCATCTTCACTGTTATTCCATGCAGAATCTTTTTGATGAGACGGTATGAATCGTAATTAATGCTCCACAACACGTCTATCTTCCCTTCCTCTCACCTCACACTGTCTTCCCTACCCTCACCCCTCTTCGCCCCTCCCCTCTCCTTTCCCATCCACCTCTTCACTCTCCCCGCTCTCTCCCCCACCACTCTATCCCTCTTCACTCCTCTTTTTCTCCCTCTCCCTTTATTGTTTTTTATATAATTTTTGCTAGTTTTATAATATACATAGATGTCAGTGTGTGTGTGTCTCCTCCATAACTCCAAAATCAAGAAACATAGGGGCCCCAAACTTTGCATGTATACTAAAGGAACTACATGGTAGTGTGCAAATGAATAGTGCATCTTTGTCCCTCCGAATCACTGTATACATCGCTAATCACTTGCCAAGCCAGCTGTTCCCTAGCAACCATTTTGGTGGAGTGCTTGCTTGAGTGTTTAAGCCACTTGGTGAGTTCTCAACAAACTGATTGGTTGTTTTTTTGCAAGCCGTGGTGATACAGTCGACAGTAGGCCTTCTTTCAGAAAAATGAATGAAGAGGTATTACATACGCAATTAATTCACCTACACTACCCCGCACTATGGCAAAAGTATCCACTCTGTCACTCTTCACTGTCACACTGCTAAACACAACAAAAATACATCAATGATGTACAAAGTTCAGGCCACACCCACCTGCGGTGCCTTCAGTGTCATCCGGTTCACCCGCTGAATATGTGCAATTTTATTTTTACATGACATTACATTGTTTCCCCTTTTTGTGTGATCTGCTTTCATTATACCATTCATCACATCAACATAGATGTCCATTGACGTCCATATAAAAAATAACGTCCATCGACCTCATGTTCAAAATTCCACCATGTTGATTGTAGCTGTGAAAGCATACGTAGACTAACATTTTCTGATCTCTGTGGCTTGATATATTTTTGAATTGAATTTCGCAAAATTTCCATTTGATTTCCGCTTCGAAAGAACTCCATTTAATGGTAAACATTTGTGGTTGTCGTTTTGGTGAACTTCATACCTTTTTGTTGCCGTGCCATCCATGCAGAACTTAGTACAGAACTGCAATGGAATTTGGAACAGGTCACGATGTCTCAGTCACAATGGTTAACTCACAAGTGCTGATACGGGAGAAAATTTGTGTATCTTCAAGTTGGCAGAGATGTGTGTGTGTGTGTGTGTGTGTGTGTGTGTGTTGTGTGTGTGTGTGTGTGTGTGTGTGTGTGTGTGTTGTCATAATGGCATAACATACAGGAGCATTCTCTTTGCTAACTCACCCTCATCCCCCTCTCTCTCGTCCCCTTCTTGGACCCCTCCAAATAAAGTTAGCACTTCCCTGCCAAAACCTCTCTCTCTCTCTCTCTCTCTCTCTCTCCTCTCCTCTCTCTCTTGCTCCGTCTTTCTCTCGCTCTCCCCCTTCCTCACTCTCCACTCCATTTCGAGCTACCCCCTTCCTGCTCTTCCCCCTTGCTTCCCCACCTCCCTCACCCTCCCCTCACCCTCCCCCCTCACAGAATTCCCCCCATGTCATGAACAAACTTTGGTACATCGGTGCGGTGATGAAGTTTTGTTGTGAAGTTTTCATCAGAATTGTGTGTATCGTTCTTGAGAAGAAAGCAAATACCTCTTTCGTGGGGCAACCCACTTCCCCCCCCCCCACCCCCCGTAAACTTCCTCTGTCGACCGCTTCAGACTCCATTTATTATGCCACACGGGTGAATGAAGGTTGTGCGTCAAATTTCAATTGAAAAATCGTTATGTGTAGTTTCTGAGAAGAAGTTGCAAGTATTTGTGCATGGAACGTGACGGGACGGACGCGATAAACTCCAACAACCTATAATCTCTGCGGAACTACTTTACAAATGAGCAAAAAAACATCCTGCGGCATGTTATTTCAAACAAACTACAGTTGGAAGCTGTCCAGGGCTCAGTGACGATCCTGAAGAGAGCCCTCGGCACTAAAACTTGAGAACAGAAAAATTCACAGCTTGGTCCATGTGAATCGTGACCCCTTACTGAAATAAAGGTGGATACTTGAGGCCACCCTGGGAGGACTCCATTCCACATTCTGAAACTCGCACATGAAGGTACTGTTGGTAGAATTTTGTAGTTAACGTTTTAGCCGACTCAACTCCCCTGTCCTTGTAAATCCTGTCACTCAAATGAAAAGTACACTACATCAGATAATTTTATTAACATAGTACTATGGAGTACAACCCACTGAGATGGTGTACATCCACAATGATTTTCACTAAACTAAGATTACATTTTCTGGCATTTATATGCTTTTGTGGAGTGGAGGGCTTGTATAAGCTAGGCAAAAGAACTCCAATGGCAATACGTATCTTCTAGGTGAAAGAATCACGGCAAAAGTGCAGTGTTATCAACCAGGTCACTTTGCTTCCATAGCAAGACATTCTCTATCAACATTTAGTCAAAACATCTTGGCTAAAAAGAAGCATAACTGACATCTATAGCCATTAAAAATTAAATTATAAAGCATTCAAGCACAAATTATAATTGAGACGTTAACATTAATATACTTTTTTCTCTCGCAATTTCCCCTTTTTCCTTATTAGGAAATTTGAATAATTATATGTATACAGCATCACCATACTCCAGAACTTTGTGTAGGAGAAACTTGTGTGTGTCCTGGTAGGAAGTTTCCTGTGTTCCTGGATTCCTTTGTGTTGCTGGAGAAACTTGTGTTCCTGAGAGGAGAAAAGATATCCGTTACACAAAGTTCCAATCAACAATGGCAGCGATGTGCTCATAAAAGGGAAAGAATGCTGGATGACGGACCATTTCCATATAGTGTCCCAGCCAGGTTGATGAGTGTGTTCCATTAATTCATGGCCTGTTCATCACATGTGTCAGCAAATCGAAAGGATCATGCTACTGAAGTCAGAAAGATAAGCAGTCAGGTGTAGAAGCAGCACCCAAATGGAACAACAGTCGAGGTCACCCTTGAGTCTGCAAGAAGGTATATCTCTGGCAGGTACGAGCTTGGGCCCGGACACTGGGGTTGAAAGGAGACGAAAAGGAACTCGAGAGGTACGCCAGAGATCCAGCCCAGCAGGAGTTGGGGCTCTTGTAGGCAGCAGTTTGTGCAACAGGTGTGATTCTCCAAGTAAGCTAGCATCCGTTGGATGCAGCCGAAGATGGCTGCACGAGGCCTACCGGCACCATTGAACACATGTGTGCAGGATGAACTTGCCGTGTGGCACCTCAGGTTTGCTCATTGCAATTGAAGCAACCACGGCAAGTCACGAGTGTATTTGCAGAGCAGCAATTGCCGAGTGTGGTGGAGGATATCCTCCAGGCTTGCCTGCCATGCCTGGCGACACAGTGGCTGCATCTTATCTTCCGTCAGAGGGGGTGTTTCATGCATCACGTGTTAAATGCCCAATCTACCCAAGCTGGACTTCTTCCCCATCGTCCAATCTGTTCGGTGGAAGTTCTTTGCAAAGCTTCATTAGACGAAATCGTACATTACATAGGTTAACGTGCTCTCAACACTCGGAAACAAACAAATCAAGTTAAGCCTCGTTTAACATCAATCAGTAAACGATGCATGCTCATGTATTTCAACAAAGACGACAAAGGTTTCTTTACGAAGCAATTCAACTTGCATATCATTATGTCATATCAAAAATTTATCCCGTTACCTATTATTTTTGTCACACCAAAACGACATGCTAAAATATACAGAAAGTCTGCAGTTGTGTATGTACAGCTCGAAAACAGTTCAGCTGCATATGGCTATTTCCATGCAGAGAAGGGCAAACAGTCTTTATCAGGTTCAATTGCAATCAATAAATGTGATGTGGTTGCGACCAGGAAATATCGATCATCTGTTACAAATAATTCTTAAACGTAGGCTACTTCTTTTTCAGTTACGAATCCAAGAGCGATTCCATTTTGCACAGTTACCATTTTAACATTCAGTCTGCTAAACAATGTCACATTTCATTTACGCAAGTATTCCAAAGCAGACCGGCCATTATATTTATTTATTTCAGCTAACTTAGCACTTTCCGTTACTGATGAAAAGGCATGGTCAAGTCAGTCTGTAAAATACCTCAACTATACAGAAAACGAGAACGTTACAATAAGTCCCACTTCATCAAAAATCGCGTACCTGTCTAATTAATCAGAAGACAGATAACACAGGTAATATTTAAATTGGATTGTAGCATCATTGCACTCTTTTCAATAATATATTTCTTTTATTCTGACCGATTTAACATTTATTTCATGGTCATTTCTTTCGTACTCCGCATAATTCTTGTTTATCCTTTTGTTTGT
>CM068953.1:70582710-70606050 GCA_035128595.1 Eptatretus atami
ACTAAGATTACATTTTCTGGCATTTATATGCTTTTGTGGGAGAGTGGAGGGGGCTGATAAGCCTTAGGCAAAAGAACTCCAATTGCAATACGTGTCTTCCAGGTGAAATAATCATGGCAAAATTGCATGTTAATTCACGACCAGGTCACTTTGTTCCATAGCAAGACATTCCTTTTATCAACATTTAGTCAAAAGACTCTCGGCTAAAAGGAAGCATAACTGACATTATAGCATAAAAATTAAATTTATAAAGCACCAGCAACAATTATAATTGAGAGTACATTAATATAATTATTTTCTCCCACAGCCAATCAACACAACACCACACCACACACACACACACACACACACACACACACACACACGAATACTTTGAGACCTGGAGAGGCTCCATTTCAAGTTTTGAAACCCGCATATGTAGACACCGATCAAGAGACACACACACACACACACACACACACACACACACACACACACACACACACACACACACACACACACTCATACGGAGGTGGATACTTTGAGACCTGGGAGGACTTCATACACTTTCTGAATCCCTGAAACCCCCATATGGAGATAACAACCAACGACCAATAACCAATAAACACACACACCGGTGCCAAATGCACTTGTGGTAACACAGCTTTCATATACTATTTACACACCACGTGTAAATGTACACACGCATCAAGTAAATAAAAACGACAAACACAAAGATTTCCCTTGAAACAGCGTTCTTTGGAAGGGGATTTAGTTGGTAATTAGCGAAATTCAATTCAAGCATGTACCAAGCCACAGAACACAAAATGTCGATCGATACTTTATGCCTTCACAGTGAGAACAAACATGGCAAACACCTGGTCGGATGGACCATCTTGTTGTTTTTTTTGTGTATCGATATCGAAGTGAGAGGTGGATTACAAGAAGAGATCACAAAAAAGGTTAAACAAAGCAATGCCCTGTAAAAAAAAATTCACATTTTCAGTGGATGAGACACCTTCCATGGCACCCACTGCATGGCACTGCGGGACCCAACAAAGGCGGAAACCTATGATGTGAGATTGAAAGCATGGTTACTTCTTTCCGAAACAAACAACCAAGCAGCTTGGAGGGTGCTTGCCAAGTGGCTTAAGCACTCAAGCAAGCACTCCAACGAAACGGTTGATAAGAAATGGCGTCCTTGGCACATGCAATTGGCAATCACCGACCTGTCATATTCAACATACACCTCTCGGAGATACCTGAAATGTCACATACGTCCGAATTGGACATATTAACACTATTCTAGGCGTCAGAAACTCCTTGTAAGTTCGATTCTGGAGCTTAAATTTTGTAATTCTTCTTAGTGTAAGAGATACTCGTGGTGATCGCTTGTGCGGAAATGAAATAATGCAACGATGGCTGATGTCTAAAGGCATTTAGAAGCATTGCAACGTACCCAGCGATTCATAGCTACGGTGATTCATCGATAATACGAGTGAGGAAAGTTAAAAAAGAAAAAACTTTATTGTTGAGAAATTGTTGCGGCCTGTTCCAAGTCAAGGCATGGTTGAGCAGATCAAAAAATATGGCGGCTTCAACCCCCAGCAAGGTTACCCAGGAAACCCCTGAAGACCCCAGATAGCAAGGTGGCCGAGGATCACCTGATGAAGGATATAATTAAATAAGGCCGTTAATTATCTTCAAAAGGGGTGCTTTAATTAACCCAAACACTCAATTTTCACTCTTGCATTTCCTTAGAGTTTTCTTCGTGAGGATGCAAAGTTTCAAGCTGCTCGGTTTTATGGTTTTGGAGTTATGGAGGAGACACACTGACAGTGACACACACACACACACACACATTGCCTTTTATTAGTATATATATATATATTTATTTATTTACCGACTTATCCTGGTCTCGCTGTCTTCTTCCACCTTTTTTCTGGTCCTTTCTGGTGGTCTCAATCTTCCTCCACCTCCTATATGGTTTTGCACCCTCTGCCCTCTCCATGCTTTGTCTCCCCCAAGTATCTGCAGGATGCAAGTGGTCCACCAGCAACCCCCTCGAGTTGAAATTGCCAAAATCACTGCTAACCTCCACTCATTTGTTCCTCTTTTTTTTCCCACCTGTGGAACCACCTTCCACATTCTCTTCAATATCATTCTTCCCTCCAGGTCTTCAAGACAGCTGTTCACCACCATATCAAATCATCCACCATCCAAAACCATAATCTTTTTGACACCCATTAAACCCCCTCCCCCAACCCCTCCCAAAATTTTGCTTCAGTGTCCATCTTGTCCACCACTTGCATTCTCCCCTACCCCTCACCGATCCCCGTTCCCTTGTTTGTCTGTTTCCCTCTCTTTTCTTTTCCCCCTGCCCCGCTGTTGGCATTTCCCCCTTCTCCTGCTGTTCCTTTTGTTATGTTGTGTTCTGATCCATTCTGTGTTCCAGCTCTTCCATGAGCCTTGACTATGTATAAAAAATGTTTTGTGTTTTGATTTATTTATTTGAATTAATTTCCCAATCTCTTAGGCACATTTCATAAACAGTATTATGCCATGAAGCTCTCTCCTGGGCCAGCTTTGGTTGAGGTAGTTCTTTTGAAGGTACCTTTGGGTCTGCCTCTCTTCTTTTTCCACCTTGGGGTCCATTTCCAGACTTATTTCGGAAGTCTGTCATCAGAAATTCTGAGTGCATTCCCCAGATATATCCATCTCCGAATCCTCATGATGGTTGTTAGGGATTGTGCATTTCCTTTTTCCAGCAAACCTTTTTCCTGAACATTATCATTTATTCGGCAAATATCATCAGTAGGGTCAAGATCTCCCAGTTTCCCGTGGATCTATTAAATTCCTGATGTGATATAATCTGTATGCTGCTTGATAAAGTCAATTGCCACTCAAAAAAGCACAGGAGGTAGGAAGCATCCCTCCCAAACTCGTGAAGTGACATCACAAGGGTCTGTTGTTTCTTGGCCAACTTTAATAGAGCATTGGGCGTTTCAGTTCACATAGATCTGAGGATGTTGATGATTTTTGGGGGGAAAACAATAAATCTGCAGTATTTTTCACAGTGAATCACAATCTCTTTTTTTAAAGTCTAAGAAGTTGAAGATCACCAGAGTTCACCATTCGTTATACTTTACTTTGGATGTTATGGAGAGTAAACATTTGGTCAAAGCATGATCTGCCAGGGCTAAATCCAGCTTACTCCTCACACAATCTTTCATCAGCAGCTTTCCTGATTCAGTTGAGGATTCCAGCACAACAATATTTCTCTGGCACGACAGTAATGTAATCCTCCTCCAGTTATTGCAATTCCTTTGATGCTTGATTTAATATTACTTTACTAATCGAAGCTGGAATTTGTGTCTCATTGGATTTCATTCAAAGTTTGATATGTATGAAGGTTGTCACGTAGACGTGCAAGTTTTCACTGAAGACTGGTATGGCTATTCTTCATTGCTTGTCACTTTTTAGCCCAATCTATCAAGCCATTATTCAGGGTCAGCTCGTCCATAGATATGACAGATCAAGATAGATTCAACGCTCACCACCCCACTGAGTTTTAGCTTTGAACGATCACTCAAAGCAATACAAACTCACCCCTCCTACTTTGGCATCCTGCTTTTGATTGCTTCAGCCATAATTATCCCAGACCGGTCTAAACACTAAACCTTGAAAGTCGTGTAAACCAAGGCCTTCAAGATCATTGGGACCTCTGGCCATGAAGCTTAGTCTCTGGATCTATCACTTTCACATTGCAGACAGATCGGTGGTCTCTGTCTTGTACCCTCTCCCCAAACTCCTACCAAAGTTTTTGCAGTGTGAATACGGTCCACCAGCAACTCCCTTCTGATGAAACTCCCAAAATCCAGAAAGAATCACTGCTCACCTAAACTAATTGGTTCCTCTTCGTTTCCCACATGTGGTACCACCTTCCACATTCTCTCAATCTTATTCTTCCCTCTATATCTTCAAGAAAGCTGTTCACCATCATTTCAGATCATCCCTTATCCAAAACCATTATATTTTCTACCCCATACCCTCCCCAAGCTTAACTATCTCTCCAAATTTCCAATCTTTCTTTCATGAGAGTTTGCTTCTGTAACCACCTTGTCCACCCCATGCATCCTCCCCTTCCTCTTATGCTTCCCCACTCCCTTTATTTGTCCAAGTCTTCCTCTATTTTGTGCTTCGACCTCTCTTTCTTCTGTTCATTTTGTTCCGTTACATCCTGACTGATCCGTTCTATGCTCTAGCTCCTCCACGAGTCTCGACCTTGATTACAAAAAAAAAATAACCTCACAATCTATGCTTTTTTTCAACCTTAGCTCCTCTGCATCCTTGTTTGGCCTCAAAAAGTTTGGTTTTTGAACTTTTTGCATTCCATGGAACATGTCCTCATAACCCTTGATATTTATAACAGAATTCATGTTCAGCAGAATTCCAGGGAGACCCATAATAATTTCATGTGGAATAAACCCTCCACAAGGCATTACCATTGATTATATATTTTAAAAAACAAAACAAAACATGGATAACAATGAAAGGGATGTGAGCAAACATCAAAAATTCCATATTGTGTGTGTAAAATGTAGATGTTCTGTTGGGAGAGTTTCATTTATGGTTATTACAGTTCTTTATGCATGCACTTCGTCATTCGTTAATTTGCTTTGGGCAAAAACCCCCCAAAAACTTGCCTCATTCACTGTAAAACTAAAGGGATGTATTATCCAGAGCAAAATTCTTAAAACGATCATGAGAGAGTTACTCAGTGGGATATTTTTGAGTTACAAATCACAGTTTGCTTGTAAGTACTGTAACAGCTTCAGATCCTTGACATATTGTGCAAGGGAGCAGATGAGCAGGTGCTATCAAGCAACTTTGTGGAATGTCACAGACTTCACTATTTTGCTGTAAACAATGGCTGTGCCTGTCAATTTGGAGGATGTCTTCATTGTGACCCTTTGGCAGCTCATATTGTGCATTGACGGCACGCCTTCCCCCATCGTCCAGTCCTTTTTGCTAGGTTCAGCCCCGATAATCCTTCACGTGCAAACCCCACCCGCACTTTCCTCTAGCTTGCCTCTTCCTTTGAAATCCTATTCCCCTTTTTCTCTGCGTGGGAAACAACAAATACATTTTACGAGGATTGGTATGAAAGTAATGCCTCTAATTTTTCAATTCGTAGATCGCAATGAAAGGTTTGTACCTCCGGCCCATTTTTAACTTGAGGCTTTTCAAAATCACTTGATGCTTTCAAAATGGCTGCCCAGCTATATGTGCGTACGAAGCAGAGAACAGCTGTTGAATTTATTACTGCAGAGAAGATTCTTCCAGTGCATATTCATGGGCATTTAAAGACTGGGTATGGCTACTTTACGATTGATGTGAGCACCGTTATATGTTGGGCAAAGCATTTCGAGAGCGGCAAAACTAATATCGATGACTAGCCTCAAAGTTGTCTGCTTGCAACCGCAGGGACACTGGAAAACAAGAGTCTGAGATTGATGTGCTCATTGAAGTACATTGAAATTGATGGAGACCATGTGGGAAAATAACTTCATATTTGCCATATACGTACGTCGGCAGATTCCTTGTAATTACCTCCGCCACTTAGGGTTGACGGTGGATATCTCAAAAAATTGTGGCCAAATTCAGACGAAATTTGGTGGACAGGTTGGGTGTGTGATGAGGACAAATTGATTCCTTTGTTGGGAAGATCCGAACCTGGAGCCGATAAATATATACAGTATATATATTTTTTACCCAAGTGATTCTTCACCATTGAGAGATATTGCCAACAACGATATTTCAAAAAGTTATCGACGGATTATGACAAAACTTGGTGTTTGAGTTGGTGAGATGACAAGAACAAATCAATTTGCTTTTTGTTCAGGTCTGGATTCAGATAAGAAATCAGTGAGATACAAAACGTAAACTGTTCAGCCTGGCAGGTAAGCACTCTTCTGAGTGCCATTCTAGTTACATTCACCAGAGGAGAGGGTGTTGCATTTGGGTCTGTTTGTTTGTTATGACGGAAATTTAAAATTTTCATTCCATGTCAGTCTGTCTCGTTTGTTGGCTCAGCTCGGCTCGGCTCGAGGTTTTCACTGAGCGCTTTGTCCTCGTTTCCACGGGTGGACCCCAGGCCCAGTCGCGCCGTCAAAATTACGAGCACGATACAACAGTGAAGGAAGTTTTATAGCCTCACGGCGACAGGCTCCGACGCAATGATGAAACAATTTGTTTGTGATGACGAAAATTGAAAATTTTCATCATATGTCAGTCTGTCTCGTTCGATTTTGCAAGTGTATTGGTCAGTCGATCTTGTAATTGTCTGTCTGTTTGTCGCCTACAGGTCGCAATTCGAAACCGATCGTCATTAAACTTTACTAAGTTGAAAAAGGTACTCTCAACTGGGAAGCCTATCGATTTTGAGGTCAAAGGTCAAAGGTCATCTTGGTCAAATTTCTAAAATCGACATTTTTCATCCGATTGACTTGAAATTTGAACAAGATTTGCATATTGCATCATTGAATTGGGAAACCAACTAGTTTTGAGGTCAAAAGGTCAAAGGTCAACTCAAGGTCAAACTTATAAAATCATCAATTTCAATCTGAAAAATAATCAATTTTCATCTGATTGACTTGAAAATTAAACAGCAATTGCATAGTACATTACAGAATTTGGAAACCAACTATGTTTGAGATCAAAAGGTCAAATGTCACAATTCAAGGTCAAAGTTCTAAAATCATCAATTTTCAACTGAAAAATCATCAATTTATATCTTATTAACTTGGAAGTTGAACAGGATTTGCATAGTCCATCACTGAATTGGGAAAGAAACTATTTTTGAGGTCAAAAGGTCAAAGGTCAAACTTCTAAAATCATCAAATTTCATCTGAAAAATCGTCAATTTTCATCTGAATAACCTGAAGATTAAACAGCAATTCCACAGTCCATCACTGAATTTGAAAACCAACTATTTTTGAAGTTAAAAGGGTCAAAGGTCAACTCAAGGACAAACTTCTAAAATCATCAATTTCAATCTGAAAAATAATCAATTTTCATCTGATTGACTTGAAAATTAAACAGCAATTGCATAGTACATTACAGAATTGGGAAACCTACTATGTTTGAGATCAAAAGGTCAAATGTTCAATTCAAGGTCAAAGTTCTAAAATCATCAATTTTCAACTGAAAAATCATCAATTTATATCTTATTAACTTGGAAGTTGAACAGGATTTGCATAGTCCATTGCTGAATTGGGAAAGAAACTATTTTTGAGGTCAAAAGGTCAAAGGTCAAACTTCTATAAAATCATCAAATTTCATCTGAATAACCTGAAAATTAAGCAGCAATTCCACAGTCCATCACTGAATTTGAAAACCAACTATTTTTGAGGTTTAAAAGGTCAAAGGTCAACTCAAGGACAAACTTCTAAAATCATCAATTTCAATCTGAAAAAATAATCAATTTTCATCTGATTGACTTGAAAATTAAACAGCAATTGCATAGTACATTACAGAATTGGGAAACCTACTATGTTTGAGATCAAAAGGTCAAATGTCAATTCAAGGTCAAAGTTCTAAAATCATCAATTTTCAACTGAAAAATCATCAATTTATTTCTTATTAACTTGGAGTTGAACAGGATTTGCATAGTCCATTGCTGAATTGGGAAAGAAACTATTTTTGAGGTCAAAAGGTCAAAGGTCAAACTTCTAAAATCATCAAATTTCATCTGAATAACCTGAAAATTAAGCAGCAATTCCACAGTCCATCACTGAATTTGAAAACAACTATTTTTTGAGGTTTAAAAGGTCAAAGGTCAACTCAAGGACAAACTTTCTAAAATCATCAATTTCAATCTGAAAAATAATCAATTTTCATCTGATTGACTTGAAAATTAAACAGCAATTGCATAGTACATTACAGAATTGGGAAACCTACTATGTTTGAGATCAAAAGGTCAAATGTCCAATTCAAGGTCAAAGTTCTAAAATCATCAATTTTCAACTGAAAAATCATCAATTTATATCTTGTTAACTTGGAAGTTGAACAGGATTTGCATAGTCCATTGCTGAATTGGGAAAGAAACTATTTTTGAGGTCAAAAGGTTCAAAGGTTCAAACTTTCTAAAATCATCAATTTCATCTGAATAACCTGAAATTAAGCAGCAATTCCACAGTCCATCACTGAATTTGAAAACCAACTATTTTTGAGGTTTAAAAGGTCAAAGGTCAACTCAAGGACAAACTTCTAAAATCATCAATTTCAATCTGAAAATAATGAATTTTCATCTGATTGACCTGAGCTTGATTAAGATTGTGAATTTTAATGTTCATTTGATGCATTCATGGCAATCTTTGGAGAGGTGGGGGGGGGGGTGGATTTTGCAAGTATCATGCTCTGCACGACGTCTTTTTCTTGTTTGTATGTTTGTCTGCAAGTGTGATAACTTGCCAACGCTTTCAGCTATCTTCGTCAAACTTTTCCAGAGGATTTTGAAGGACAAAAGGTGGTCAATGCTTTTTGACTATATATGTCAAAGGTAATCTTCTAATAAGGTGACAGTGATGTCATCTGCATAAAACAGATACGACCAAAAGTGCTTACACTACGTGATGTCAAACTTGGCAAAAATGAGTTGGAAAACATCACCTACAAATTCCAAGCAGATTTGTTAATCTGATCGTTATCAAAACGCAAGATTTCTGTCGGGGCTGGAGGAGAGATGACGCATTTCCAAAATGGTGGCAACCCATTGATCTATAATGTTGTTTCCATGGCAATGAAGTCACCCATGTTAAAGTACAGGAGGCTTTTTTAGGGACAAAAAATACGATAACTTGGAAACACTTCAAGATACAGGTATCAAATTGCAACCATGTTCAAAGGTCAAGGTGACAGTGCCATCATTTGCATGATTTTCATCATACCTGTTAGGCTATCGGCTGATGCCTTCATGTTTGTTTGTTTGTCTGCACAGAACATGAGGATGTGTATGAATTACATTGGACCCTTAAGAAACATAAGACCCTTTAAGACACATTACAACCCCAAGATCCATTGAGACCTTGAAGACCTAAAAGGCTCCAGAAACCAAATAACACCCAGAGGACCCAAAATACTCCAAGGACCCCAAAGACCCAAAAGATCCTGAGGACACACCCATTTCGACGTTTTCATGTAAGACCCTATAGCCCCCTTCACACAATTCCAACCCTTTAGACCTTAAATTACACTCTTTAGACTCTTTCGACCTCGTAAGAACCTTGAGACCATTTCAACCCTTTAGACCAACTTAGACCTTTGCAGACCTATTGACCATCAGACCATATGACTTTTACAACTTTTCAGATATTTGACCTTTCAACATTTACAACAAGACCATTTAGACCTTTAATTTCGTACATACTTCCATTTATTTGCCACACAAGACAAGTCCTGGCGAGGGTCTGCCATCTATGATTGTTCTTTTTTGTTATTTTTTGCAGAGGGTGCAAGATGAGAAAGGAGGTAGAAGAAGACAAACAGACCACTGACATGTCGGCGATTGCAACGAGTCAGATTTATTCTGCTGTGATTGGTTAGATGTATTCTGCTGTGGAGTTAAATCTGACAAAAACTCCAATACTGGTTTAGTACCAGCAAGGGAAGCTGCACCTCTGAGCACGTCCCATGTGAACATCATGTTTCTTTAAGGATATACCCCATTAACTGAGTCTATCAATTTATTCACCTACAGTACTACTGTTCCAGTCGTCATTGATTCCAATACATCAGTTCAGTAGTGGCAATGACGGATAAAGTATTTACACCACTTTCTGCTTTGCATCCATGTTATGGCTTAATTCATCAGAGAACCTTTATGTTCTCGCTTTCTTCACAGTTCCTATCCAACACATCAGCAGTCTTCCAAATTTAATGATCCATGCAATGTGGTATGTAGTACAATGTGTGGTATCCTATCAGGATCCCTTCTTGACATGTGTCCAAATTCTCTAAAATCAACCTTGTGGTTTGTGTGGTTTATAGGCAGAGGGAAAATATTTGTCTGATATAAGGGAGGGGTGAGACATGGCTCACGATTTTTCGAACGAAGTCGTGGTATTCTCATTCCTGGCTACCTGGAGTTCAGCATCTAGGATGCCTTCTTGTTGGCTTGCAAGAATCTCAACATGGTAGAAGTGCTGTGCCTGGAACCCAGATTCATCACCTCCGCCACAGATGGTGGACAGAGTTTATGTTTTCATTCCTGTCTTTGAGCAGGATATCTCAAAAAGTTACAGATGGATCCAGACAAAATTTGGTGCACAGGTTGGGTGTGTGACAAGGACAAAATTATTAGATTTTGGTGAAGATCCAGATGTGGATCCAGATACCAGAATTATTAAAGTAATTCTTCACCGTTGACAGATAGGGCCAACCAGAGAGTTGGTGTCAAAGCCACCCAATGCTCGCCTGTTTATACATTTATCGTTTTTAAAAGACTAGTCTACTAATATTTTTTATAAAGCATTGCAGTGAAGTCTGATCCAAATAATTTTAAAGCAATATATGTATTTGTATATTGTAATCAGTAACAAGAGCGCAAGTGAGCACAATATACGCCCGAACAAGAAGGTATATACAGAATTGTGCTACTAGTAAACTAGTACACATATTAAATGAATGGCAAGTGTCTAGTATAAACAGGCGAGCATTGGGTGGCTTTGACACCATCTTAGGGTGAAATTAATTTATTTTTTTTTAATCATTTGTTCATTTCAACTTCAATTCACCAATAGTATACCCCAAAGGAACCTCCATGCCAAATATCAGCATCCTAGTACACATATTAAATGAATGGCAAGCTTCTAAAAAATAACTTGTACCAAAAACTTTAATGTTGATATGCTACAAAAAAGTTAAGTTCAAAACAGGTCAAAAATTTAAAACATTTGAAATTATTTTTTAATTTCAACTTCACTACATCAATAATATACCCCCAAAGGAACCTCCATGCCAAATATCAGCATCCTAGTACACACATTAAATGAATGGCAAGCTTCTAAATAACTTGCACAAAAACTTTAACATTTTCACGCTCACGCTGACACCGACGCTCATGCTGACGCTGATGATCACGCCGGGGGTATCACGATAGCTCTCTGTTCTTTGAACAGGCAAGCTAAAAATAACTTGCACCAAAAACTTTAACATTGATGTGCTACAAAAAATTTAAGTTCAAAACAGGTCAAAAATTTAAAACATTTCAAATTATTTTTAAATTTCAACTTCACTACACCAATAGTATACCCCAAAGAACCTCCATGCCAAATATCAGCATCCTAGTACACATATTAAATGAATGGCAAGCTTCTAAATAACTTGCACCAAAAACTTTAACATTTTCACGGTCACGCTGCCGCTCACGCCGGGGGTATCGCTATAGCTCTCTGTTCTTCGAACAGGCGAGCTAAAAACGATATATAGCACGATATCTCAAAATGTTACAGACGGATTTGGATGAAACTTAGTGGACAGGTTGGGTGTCTGCCAATGACGAATTTATTCGATTTTAGTGTAGATCCGGATCCGATTCTGAGAATTTTTTTAAACTTCCAAATGTAATTCTTCAACATTGAGACATGGGGCCAAGAACGATATACAGCATGATATTTCAAAGAGTTGTGGACGGATTATGACAAAACTTGGTGGATGATTTGGGTAGGCGACAAGAACAAGCTGATTTGATTTTGGTTTGGGTACGGTTGCAGATCCGGCTAATCAGTGGGATACAAAACATTAACTGTTCAGCCTGGCAGACATATGCACTCTGCCGAGTGCTGTTCTCGTTCAAGCTGTCATCTCAGTTGTCCACAGACAGCCCTTCTTTGGGTTGTAAAATCTGGCTCTCATCTAAATGCATCAATCTCGGGCATCAGCTCCAATGAACCACAGATGTAGTTTCTTCCAAATCGATCTCTCCCCAAGTGTATACTCCGCACCACTGCATGGACCTTAAAAAAAAGGATAACAATTGGAATGAATCAGCCTGCGTTCTCAGCCAATCAGAGGTTCCAACCTTGCCATCAGTGTGTGGATCCCTATTCTTTGATCTCAAGAACCTTCCAGATCATTTTGTCTTTTATTTCTCCTCCCTGTTTTGTGACTGACATCAGTGGAGTGTCCTTGCAGGTAGACTGGCACCTCCAACACATCTCACCTTTCAGTTGTAAATGAGATGAAGCAGATTACTCCATCACAGACATGTGCTAAGTTGTTTCACAAGAATGAATGCATTATGGCTGAGTATTAATACATAAATACCATAATTGCAGTTCCCACATGGAAAGTTATTTAATTACCATTTTAATATTTGTTTGGAAACATTGATGCAAAAGACAATTGAGATGACACAAAAGTGTACAATATTTTCAATTAGCCAACGTGGAGTAAATTCCACTAAGTGAAATGTATACATCATCCTACTGCTTATAAAATCCAGAAATTATCTCACCAAGCCATCATGCATTTGTTGTGTCTTTTCTGTGCTGTGTTTGCCTTCTTTCAACCAAGCTTGTAGTAATATTATGCAGAAGAAAACTAAATTGATAGAACACGGAATAAGGACACAGTGTAGGCATAAAAATCCAAATGGCCTTTGTGTTTATTTTCTTGTATATCATTGTATTAGACATTTGCATAATACCTGGAAATTCAAGTTTTATATCAGCCAATTCACTAATTTCTGGAACTCAAAGCACGAATGTTGGCATTTCCAAAAACCTCAATAAAGGCCTGCAGTATACTTGGCAATCAGTGAGCGGGGCAATGGGGTCAGACTACAATAAAAGTATTTTGATTTTCATGCATTCTTAAGCAATTTCATTTTAAAATGTGGGTGGGGGGGGGGGGGGGGGGTGTTGCAGTAATGTTATTAAGATTGTTTGTGGAAAGGTTTCCTTTTTTTTGTTTGTTTTTCATCTTTTTAAGCACAGTCAAATTTCAATATTATCATTGTAACACGATTATAGGTGAGACATACATGCGAGGCGATTTTGAATAGAAATGCAATGAAAATTTGAGATGATGTCATATCACTCAAATTGTGCTGTGTTCAATCAGCTTGGTTCCTGTAAGGTTGTGGTGAATAGAGAAGCTGACATTTCACAGAATAAAATTCCTGGTGGAAAGTCTTCTGAACAAATAAATAAAACTTATTCTTATCAATTGTTGAGCTTTGGAATGCCTTTTTGCTCTACCTTCACGTACAGGTCATATCACAATGGAGTTTATGTTTCACTGTGACATAACCGGGCACTCTCTCGGATAATGAAGTTTGACACACATAACCAGTCGGTTTTTGAAATCATTTGTTCCGTTTTTTGTTCGTTTTTTTTCATGAAAGTCAGCAATATTAAAGGCTCAGTGGGTGGTGGGGATAATGTACTTGTCTGTTAAATTATTCTCTTTATGCAATTTTGACAGTTTGATGGTGGGTTTTTTGTTGTACAATTGTTATTGTTTTTGTCATTTATTGTTGAATTACATTTGGAAATGAATTGTACAATATTTTATCCGAAGATTGTGAGCTTTATTCGACAGTGCCATTTTCCATTTTTTGTGGATAAACAACAAATTTCCAAAAAAGTTTTTTTTTCAATTTTCAATGTTGGCATGACACCACTCACACAAGTAGACTACTAACAGACCAAGCAAGAAAATGGTTGAGCTAGTAACGAGTTGGTATTTGTAAGTCAAAAATATTTATGCACTATTAACGATTTGGTTGTGTTCCTTATGACTTGGGTTGTTCTAGTAAAAGTATAAATAAAATTAGGTCACCCATCCTTTGAGCGTTGTGTAGCCATTTGCCAGTTATTACCCCACGCACACAAAGCGAAAAGCCAGGTTAAGTAATCATTTCACTTCTGTCCATCCATCCATCTTGGACTTGGAGATGGATCCATCCATCCATCCACAAAAGTCAGTTTATGATCAAGAAACAATTTAATTCAAATTGAATATTATATTTTGAACAAAGTTGTCATTGATTTGAATTAGCTTACGTAAGGCACTGGAAACACCACCGCCCTCTCTCCTCCCTGAAGCACTCTATAACACCTCCCACCCCACCCACCTTTCCCCATGTGTTTTGTAATTTTTGAATGGCCCCTTATCAGTCTAAGCTAATTATTTAAGTTTTTGTTGGAGTTCCCTGTATCTGTTCATTGCCTGGATTTTGGAGTTATGACTGTGTTCAGTTCTCAAACTGTTATTTTTGAGTGTTAAGTTATTTTGTATTTATACACATCACCTTCATTGCTCAAAGCATTGTCACTGTACATAGGAAATTTTAAATGTTTAATACATTTCAAGTTTTATATTTGGTCTTTAACCAGTTTTTCATGTGGATCTTTGCTGGTTTAGTTTCCACATAAATTATCGCATCAACTACCTCCAGAGATGAATCCATTTGCTACAATGGACAGCAACTGCAATAGATATTTCTGGTTGCTTACCTTGCAACAGAGTTGCAGCGAACGTGGTCCTTCAGACCAGGCTTGTGAATATACATGACTCATGATGTTGGGCTCCCATGTTCAAATCCCTGCATGTACTGAGCTGACGAGTCAAACATCTGCTAAGGCAAGAGTTCAAGCCTACCATACGATATTTTTTAATGTTCACCATGCAAACAAGATGCTTAATATTGTTTCCACAAATGCTATTCTCTACAATGTAGTGCCGAATCAGAATTGAAACCAGATCAATCTGAATTGAAACAAGAAGCAAGCTTTGTGCTGCCATAAGTAAATGATGGCCCTGAATTTTAAATGTTAACTCATCCCAACATACATTTAATAACCTTTAAAATGTTTAATTGGGGTTATAGTTACAAAGTTTCGTGACAGTATAAAATTACTTACTTCGATTTTAGAAGATCTCCAGAGAATCCCTTAAACAATTAGCAGCTTACAGTTTCCCTTGCAAGAACCATCCTTATTAAAAATGAATGAAGAACTCATATACGCAAGTTTGAAGGTGATTGCAACTACTGAAACAAGTACACCATCAAAATGTAAAGCTCGATTTAAAAATGAAATTTCTTTGAAGATATCAAGGCATTTATGAAACATTTGATGTATGTATGAATGTTTATGCATGCATGTGTGAATTGTGTGTTAACGATGTACTTTGTCTATTTATTAATCATTCATTATTTGCATACACAGTTGTAAGGGCCCATTGCTTCCTCTGGCATTGTGAAAAATTTAAAGGTGGGCGAATACATTATATCTCGAATGGTATATACAATGCTCAAAATCATTAAGAAAAAATAAATAAATTTCAGATAAACATTCAGTGACATCTCAACTCAGTGAGCCAAGAGGAAAGAAGTATAATTTATTAATAATGAGATCACAAGGGTGGAGGGAAAGACAGATGGTTAGAAGAAGTCACATGAGAATTCCTTTTTTTTAATGCAGTGTCGAGGCTCGTGGAGGAGCTAGAACACTGAACGGATTAGTATGTTGCTTCAAGAAAAGAAAAGAAGAAAAAAAAGAGGAGAGGGAGAGGGACCACACCAACAGCAAGGTAGAGAGAAAAATAGGAGACTTGGAGAAATATGGAATGTGGGGAATAATGCGAGCAAGAGGAGGACACAGGCTGAACAAGATGAATACAGATGCAAACTCTCAATCACGGAAATGGAAGGAAAAACCAGAAAAACAGAAAGAGGTGGGCTTGGAGAGGGTCAATGGGGGTAGAAAAGATCAAGGTTGTGAATGGTGGATGACCTGAAATTGTGGTGAACAGCTGTCTTGAAGTTTTATTGCTTCATAGTTATTCTGCAGGGTAGGTCTCCATGGACTTAAAATCATCCAGATCCTGGGAATCCAAGGTGCCTTCAAATTATATTTGCTGTTTTGAGGAGCACTATTTCTTTTGCGTTTATCTTGTGTTAATGTCTGTGATGTTGAGTTTCATGACATACTTTTGCATCTTCTTGCTCCTCCTAAAGCTCATACAGCCACTCAAAACATTTCCATTGAAGCTTTCCATGAATGCTGGTCTATCTAGAAATCCTAGTATTTATATACAAGGGAATCTAACACAGGTGGAGGCCATTCAGCCCATCCATGGACTTAAAATTATCTTAGCTCTCTGCCTCTTTACTTACAATTTCATGTCTTTTATATGTGCAATATGTATTATTGTGGTGCACCACTTTTCTTGTCTGCCATTATTATATCCTGCCTTCTTGTTTTTATTTTGTTTTCTGTGTAAAGTGAAGGCATAAAACAATTTGTACTTGTTCTGTAAAACTGATCATGGTTCATGTTGCTACCACTTTTCTGATTGGTGAAAATTATGTTGGGAAACCAGACTCCAATGAAGAGTAAATGCTCGTGCATTACGCCATTCTAGGGCATCCCATAGGCGTGTGCCTCATTTTAGGACATTATCGTGAAGCATGGTCCCACTGGTTCAATTATTTTTTGGAGACAAAGTCAAGGGTCATGGAAGAATGAGAAGACAGATGGTAAAAAGGCAATGTGCTGACATTGGGGTGACAGTTGACAGACAACAAGCAAAGGAAAAATAGAACAGGAAAAGAGGCATACGAGTAGGAGAGGAAACACAGGAAGCTGACATAAGCCAACGGTTCATTAATTGATCAATGTCCAACTGGTAGGGTGATGTAGTCCCAACTGGTGTATATTTAAAAGATTCAGCAGAAGTAATACCCGAAAAACTCCAGCACAGCGTTGTTCACAGCAAAGCAATTGATGACCATCTTCATGTTGAGCGCATACCTCTGCCAGGCTGAACAGTTTGCGTTTTATATCCCACTGATAGGCCGGATCTGAATCCAGACCTGAACCAAAATATAATCAGCTTGTTCTTGTCGACTACCCAACTCGTACACCAAGTTTTGTTATAACCCGTCCAAAACTTTTTTTTTAATATCGTGCTATACAGTATATATTGATATTGGCTCGAGCTATCAATTGTGAACATTCAATTTAAAAACTCCAGTAGTCAGATCTGGATCTTCACCAAAATCCAAACAATTCGGCCTTGTCACACACCGAAACTGTTCACCAAGTTTTGTCTGAATCTGTAAACGCTTTGATACATAATGCTGTACGTCGTTTTTGGCACTATCTCTCAATGGTGCCGAATCACTGAAAAAAAACATTAAAAAAAACTCTCTCATCCGGATCTGGATACGGATCTTCACCAAAATATAATCAATTTCTCCTTGTCAGACACCCAACCTGTCCACCAAGTTTAGTCCAAATCCGTCAATAACTTTTTGACATATCCTACTCACAAACCGACAGACAGACAGACAGGCAATCAAAGAGGGGTGAAAGGATTAACCTCCAGCCATGTTCGGTGGCAGAGGTAACTTGAGAGATCATAGAACACAATATATATATATATATATATATATATATATATATATATATATATATATATACATAATATATATGTATATAATAAGATAAATAAGATTTTGAGGTTGTAAGAAAAAAACTTTTTTCACAAGTTTGCTGCCATTGCTGCAGCGTCTTTCACACCACCTTATTTAACACACTACATGAGTTCTTTGTCCCTGTTGTTTGTGTCCTTTATGATGTCCTTTAAAACAGTAAGTTTCCTGTTTAAAAATATTTTCAATTTTGTTTGATTGCCAGACAGGCAGACAGCGTAAAAATATTATCGCTCCCCTCTCGAAGCATATGCACAACCTGTCTGCCATACAACAACAACAGGCCTTGTGCTTCAGCCTCATTGTAAGAGATGACAATAATGTTGTGTGCTTTAGATTCCACAGAATCCATAAGAAAGAGATGTGATGCTGAAACAGCAGTCCAATGAGAGAGCAGTACAGTACTCAAATAAGCCGTACAAAAATGACTTTTCGGTGTGAGTAGTATTTTTCAAAGGAATAGCTTTGGCAACCAGGAATTTGGCGAAGGTTTTGGTGATAGCTCACCTACTCTTCATGAAGGACACCATGGGATCATTGACATTGACCAATGAATGCCAGCAGATGGAACATCCAGTTTAATGTCCATCTGAGGGACGGCACACACATCGATTAATTATCCTGCCTGTGAAACACCAGGATGACAGTTTAAAGCTGGGCCGAGATTCAAACCCAGGCTATACATTTGTGTTTGTGTGTGTGTGTAGATCTGTAACACACACACACACACACACACACACACACACACACACACACACACACACACACACAGTCGGGGTTTGTCTAGCAGGTACGTAAGATGTCGGCTATTATAAAGCTTGCAGTGTTAGTGTGAGAAGCCCCTGTGGTTATCCCACCGACTCAATAGCTCAGTGGGTTGTCACTGTGTTAGTGATGAGGTCCTTGGGTTGGAGTCAGGATTTTTTCACACTATCCTCGTGCAATATATATGTGAGTAATGTTATTACAAGGATTATGCAAGCAATATAACCCTTACAATTGTGACCAGAAATTTGGTCGAAATAATTTGAACCACGATACATTCATTATTCAACAGAATGGAGAACAAAGCCAGAATGTGCACAAATATTAATGAATTTATTTAGGCTGGAGATGTACAGTACCGTATTTATGATTTGGATACCCCCTTCATCCAAAGTTATAGTCATTCATTGATATTAACCTTGTAACTAGTACGAGTTGTACGGTTACACAGGCAATGCAGATAAACTGAAATAATTAACTGAAACGAGAACTTATTATAAAACTTTGTAACTGTGTCTTTGTGCAGATAAATATGAATATATAGAAATAAAAACAAAACACATAGATGGATGAACATCCACAAATAATGACTTCAGGGGCTCCTTGTAATTAGTCATTTTCTCACCGGGATCCAACCGTCAGTCAGTGATGTTCTAAATTGGTGTGATTGGGCTGGCATGGTACAAAGGATCTAAATTGGTGTGATTGGGCTGGCATGGTACAAAGGAAGGTGAGACATGGCTTATGTTTTCTCTGGTGGAGCATAGTGGGGATCTTGTTTATTTAGCAACTCACGAGTAATTGTCCTGACAGCTGACAGCAACAATGAACGTAATTTTCTGTTTTAGATATTATCTTTCGGTCACTGGATGGTCAAATGAAAATTCAGACTAGAAAAAATTTTTTGGGTGTAATTTGACACAGAAAATACATGAAGTTTTATGGTTTTTTAATGTAAATTATGATCGATGCATCCACATTGGTGTGCTTGACAGGATGGTGCAGAGTTCATGCATTTACATTTGAGCTGTCTAGCCAGAGTTGGATTCCAGGTGTGACCAGAAGCTGTTGCGGTGGTCCTTTGTAAGCAGGGCAGTTATGTTACAAATTGGGCCGTCCCGTGGATGCTTGGTAAACTGGGGATACGTGTTGTAGCATTAGTTTGGTGGACGGTAAAGATCCCAGTGTGTCTTTTATGAAGCACAGGTGAGTCATCACCCACACCGGTTGGTGCAGGTGAGTTTAAATTCCGATTCGAGGATTTATTTTTTTTCTCACGTGTTGGTTGAATCTGCAGCTGCTGCTTCAACCTCAAAAAAAGCTCAGGTTTCCGAAGGGGATTTTCGTGTTTTTCTGTTACATCTTCATGCCTGCGTTGCTGTTTGTGTTTCCATCCAATGGTCTCCGTTGAATGGGGACTTGTTGTGCTGTGTTTGTCAAATTAGTTTCCGTGTTGTTCAAGGCCGACAACTCAGATAGCCACTGTGAAAATTATGTCCCTTTTGTCGCCATGTTCTTTGTTTTGGTTATTTCTTCGGAAATATTGTACTTTATACCTTCTCACTGTTATCCTATTTTCCCTCCATGCTTCAAAAAAATATAAATACTATTTTAAAAAACTTATTATTCTTCATCTTCTTCTTCTTCTTCTTCACAAAGATCATTTTCCAAAACTGTCTTTTAGTAACCTGGTCTACCAACCCTCCTCCCATATCGACAGCACTACTTTTCTCCATGCCTTCAACAAAAATTTTCACCACCCATCCCATGATCTTTATCTCCGACTGTCCAGTTTGGGAATTTGGAATCAGCATCCCTTCATATCATGTCCCCTCTTTCCGCATTCCTCCTCAAAACTTCATGTCCTCCTCGTTCTGCATCACTCCTCACCCCACCCACTCAAAGCTTCCCCCTCATCCACTCACTCAAAACTTTCCCTCATCCTGCCTCCTCACCCTGTCCCCTTTCCTACACCCAACAATGCCTCCTCCCCATCCCTAGATGTGTGGACCTCAAACATCCGAGGCCTCCGCTCTAACCTGACAGATCTCTCAATCCAGGCTGCTGCTGATAAACCAGACATCATCTATTTAATAGAAGCCTTCCTTCCACAGGACGTCCCGGAATCTTTCGCGTCTCTCCCCAGCTATTGTCTACTCCGATTTGATAGGCCTTGAAACCCGCTCCAGCGGAGGAGTTGCACACTTTACATCAATAACTCAATTTTTCACTGTCCATGTACTGATCCAACACTTCCTATTCCCCAGGAGTACCTCTGGCTGCTGCGACTTTCCCACCGCTCCCACCTCTTATTCATCTGTGTGTTGTACTGTCCTCCTAACAGTGATGACTCCATCAACATCTCTCTCTCTCTCTCTCACAACATGGACAAACTTTTAACCACTCATACCAACTCTCTCTTCCTGATATGTGTCGAGTTAAATTGTCACCATGCAACTTGGCTGGGTGTTAGTACCTCTCTCTCACAAGCCACGGCATTCAGCAAAGCACTTCTGTGACTCCGTGGGACTGACTCAATCTGTGAACTTTCTGATCCAGATTTTTCCAATGACAAATCCTCCCTTCTATACTTGGTGATGACTAACTTTCCTGTGAATGTCTCTTGCTTTTCCTCTGTTCCAATTGGTTCATCTGATCATATGTTTGTGAAAGTCAACATCTCGAGCTATTCTCAGAGAGCTGCCTCAATTCTGTCAGGTCTGGCAGTTCACTCAAGCAGATTGGCAGGGAGTGCAAGCAGCCATCTCACTTCAGGACTGGTCGTCTATATCTACTTGCACAGAAATCTTGCACAGAAACCTACTCTCTCTTCTATATCCATCCCATCGTATACACAGGTCTCCGCTCCAATCTGACATTCTCGTCTTCAGTTATCCAACCCTTCTTCCCACCCATGTCACACTGAATCTTGACTGTATAAAAAATAATACAAAAGAAAACACCATGGACTAATTCCTGCCATTCATACAGTTGGGAAGACTCAGGTTCATGTCTGCAAACCAACCATGTCTGTTATTGTTGCCATAATACAGCCTTAGCAACACGGAATCATTCCTCTGGCAGAGCACCAGACACAAACACTATGTACCAAATCAAGAATCAAATTACTCACCCACTTGCTAATCCCTCTCGCTCATACAATATTCCTTTTCATAAGCTATTGGTGTTAGAAATGGAGATAATCTTATCCCTTTTTTTTTAGGATGTGATAAGCATACTAATTGGTAAACAGCTCGATATTGTTCCTAACTTATCAGTGCTTCTGTGACTGGTTTGAAGTGGGCCATTCACAGTGATGTACCTAACCACAGTGATGTGTCTGAGTTTGCCTGTTTTTAAGATGTTAATATGCAGATGTGGAGTTTGTAATTTATTACTATCTTGGGTCTAACTTCTTGTTCTTTTCATTATGAGGCATGTTCTTACTTTTGTTATCCATTGCTGGTACATCCTCCTCCTCCTTCGTATGGAGCACAAGGCCGCAGGTATCTTCATTGGCTGAGAGCGCAGCTGTGCCGCTGACGCAATGTCCCTATAACCAGCTCACTGGGACTCATTTCGCCGACATCGGAAGGGATGACAGGCGGAGTCAACCCCACCTGGTGTTAATTCACGGCCAAACAGAGGCTCAAGCCCAGGACCCTCAGATCACAAGCTTGCCACCCCAACCGCTGGTTGACGCTGGTATGTCACCATAATATTTGTCCTGCTGGTCTAAAATGCATGTTTGTAAAGTTATTTTAAGAAGTACTCTTGTGTGAATACTGAACCTGTGAATTTACAAAAAAAATTTAACGTCTTACTGCTTTTCTCACAGGTGTTGAGGTGATACATAGGTCACCTTGACAAGTTATGTCTTCAAAATATTTTCCACTTTGTGTCTACTCAACCTCAGCATTGTGCAGGTTCAATGTCTCCATAAGGTTTTTTGCAGAATTCTGTTTCTTTCTTCCTTATCTCGGAATTCTATTTTTTTGTGAGTTATTATTTACTAACACTTCAGCAAACATTATCTGATCTCGTCATTTTGTTGTGACAATGTCTCACATTCCTTGTGAGACATTGGCAGAACAAAATGACAGTTTTGTATCGCTGAGTTTATTCCTCAGTCTCACTCTCCCAATGGACCCCTGGTAGCTTGTACATGTTGCTGCGTTTGAGCCTCGGGAATAACTGCTGAAATCAATATGTCCGAGTTCTTCCCGACATCTTTGTTCTTTTCACAGTTCTTTCGAATTTAATTTCTATATATCAGTGTCTTTATTCATTTATTTATAATTCTCTTTTTTTTATAATTCTTGCTTTTTCTTCTATTTCATCTCTCTACTTCTCTTGTTATCTCTCTCTCTCTCTCTCGAAGTGAATTCTTGCAGAAATTTTTCTGTAAGTCTCACTTGGCTGTGCCTGGATGGGTTTGAGGGATGTGGAGTAGCGGCTGAAACACGAATCCTATCCAGGTTTCTCCTGATGACTCCATCTTTGCTCTTTACTTATTCGGGTTCCTTCTTGGTCTCCCATTTCATACTATATATCATTCAATTGTCTTTCCTCGAGATGTTATCAAGTTTTTTTTTACTTCATTTTTTTTTCAAATATGGTTTATAATAGTTTGGTTTTGATCTTGTACTATTCGGTCATTTCTTTTCTTTTCCCTTTGTTTCTGTTTTATTTTTCAATTCAGTTCAGAATGCTTCGATCATGCCTAATCTGCTTGACATTTATGAATGTGAATTTCCATGGTAAGGTTTGTCATCTCCCGTAGCTTCATGTTATTGCGCTATAAAGTTTGTTCCACATAATTATGTTGGTTTTTTTTTGCAGCTGAGTATGGAAAGTTGCTGATTTCTGTGATATTATCACATTACCTGAAGGGTGATTGCATCACCTACAGTGGCACACACACACACAATTATATATTTTACTGTGAGTGAACCCACACATGCAATTCTGAGAACTCCTCAACAACAAAGCCTCAGCCTCACTCTCCCAACTCTATCCCATCTACAATCTTGCCCCCACACCTAAATCCCATGTCCTCACACTCACACAACTCTAAGGCATCAATCCCT
>CM068953.1:70609826-70628760 GCA_035128595.1 Eptatretus atami
CTGGAATCCTCTGAATACCTTGTTCCAATAACGTTTTTGAATGCCCCCTCCCCCCCACCACATACAGTAACGTCTCGATGTATATGCGTGCTCATAATCTGCAGATTCAGAGTTATGTGGATAACATATTTGCACTAAAATTCGATATATGCGGAAAAATGCAGAGTTGTGTGGTTCAAGCTGATCTGCGGTTCACAAGTGTTCGATAAATGCGGTTTCGATATATGCCATCATTTTCAAGAACACAACCCTCACATATATTGAGACGTTCCTGTATATGTCGTCAATAACCTATGGGTAATGGTAGATATTTAAAAAAAAATAATATATATATTCGTTTCAAACCTTTTTGCAGTTGAAATGATTTTCACCTGCAGTTTATAAAACCATCATGGGTGCTCAGAAAAAAAACTTGTCATTTGGTTCACCAGGACGCTGTCAAAATACAGTTATCTCAATAGTGAGAAACACAGGAGAGCAGACTGTATGACAAATGTGAAGAGTTTGTTTCCATTTTTCACTTTGGCAGCTGTCGAGGTGGAGTTCGAGAGATGACTGAACAGAGGGAGCGAGAGGCGCTGAGTTATCAATGCTCCGAGGGAAGAAAAATGTAATACGGTACTGTATTGTGCGTGTCTGACAAAACAATCTGTCAAAGAATATCAAGACATGGCTATGAAAAGATCAAGAACATAAGTGGGAAAGGTCAATAGCACAAGTGAGAAAGGTCATGAAATGTTACAGGTAAAGCAGCGGACTACAGTACAAATCATGCTAGCCTGCCATCACTTACATGGGTTGATTTGTAAAGATGGTTTGCTTGAGTATTTCCATCCTATATGCTATAGCGATGCAAATCAGAAATTCTAAAGTGATTATGACTCGTGCAAGGACTAAACGAAAGCCAAGGAAACAGCAAGGGCACATACTACAAGGGCACTCGGTAGAGCGCGTACCTCCGCCACGTAATGCCTGATTCACGACAACATATCGGGCCCAATACATTTTTGTAATATCATGCTACAAATCGTTTTTGGCGCTATCTCTCAATGGTGAAGAATCATTTTAATAACTATCGGATCCGGATCCGGATCTTCACCAAAATTGAATAAATTCGTCCTTGTCACACACCCCCAACCTGCCTACCAAATTTCATCCAAATCCGTCCCCAACTCTTTGAGATATCCTGCACAAACAAACAAACAGACAAACAGGGGTGAAAACATAACCTCCTTCCACTTTCGGTGGTGGAGGAAATAAACAGTCTTACATGGGAAATTAAGGTCCACTGTATCTTCAGCAATTGCTTAGTCTCTTATTGAGATGTCGGTGACACGGCTTTGAAAGATAGTTCAGAGGGTAGCATATTAACTTCTGACATGTCTTGCCTGAGTTTGCTTCGCTGCAATATTGTATCTGACTTCAAAGCGCCGTCCTGGTGCGCCACAAAGGGCAATGCATTAATAAGGACTCTGTCCTCCAGTGAGTAAGTTAAGCTGACTATCCTGTCGGCTTGTGAATGTTAAATTGCAATAAAATTGTAGTACGCTTGGTTCTAAAATACTTGCGATTTAGTGACACATTTTAAGTAACTATGTCAATTGGTTAAGAAATCTGCTTTACTTTGCTGTCTCACAACACAATGACAAATACTGTCACTTTCTCTTGAAACATCTGTTTTTTTCAGACAAATTGGGGTATTCCTTATCAAGTGGCTTTTGTGAAGGATGCAACTGCACTGATGTCATATAATCTCGGTATAAATTGTAAATGAGATGAGAATGAATACAACCTGAAAAGCCTCTATAACTAATTCCTAATTTCCTGTAAGGTTGTCAGTTGTCACGTCAGTAGCTGTGAAGATAATCCAACATTATATAATTAATTTATGTGTGACATCAACTTTAAATCCAGTGGGGTATTTGCTAAAAAGTCCATGGCTTTTGTATAAATTACATACAAAAGCCATGGACTTTTAGAGTGGTTATTAAGCTTAACGTATTAGAGCGGCCATTAAGCACACAAAACTTAATGATGTGACATTAAAACACAAAAGGAATATTCTGCTGTTTGGCTCTTTCTCCATGGATTGAACCTTTACCATTTCTCTGCTAGCCTTGCATTAATGGCAACAAATCGACCTCTCAAAAGACAATCCTAGAAGGTGAAGTGTCAAAGTTCACATGGGTCATCTTTTGGGGGTCGCGTAATGACGCGAAGATAAATTATCCAACAGCAATGCCTGCACAATCCAGACCTGTTGGCTTGTGGACCGGCATCGAGTGGAAACCTAAGAGCAAATCGATATAATCGGAAAATCAATGAGCATGCATAATTGATGGGAGACCTTGAACCAGCTCCTGGAGCTGCTTTATGCAAACTGCATTGTGGGGAAAACCAGCAGCAAAATTAACCAAGGTGTTCATAAAACAGTGTCAATGTCTGAGAACAGTAATAAACTGTAATTGAAACGGATGAATTCATTTTTCACTAAAAGGAATGAATGACTGGCCAGTCTGCAATTTTTGCCAGTTTTAAATGCATGTTAAACGTATTAACACCATCAAGTCACAGTACATGATGCATTCTGCTCGGCTAATTAAAGATCACTTCCAGTAACAAATCCACAGTAGAAGCTATAGATTTGTTAATTTGTGCATGCAAATGACATGATACATCTTGATTTTGGTTCACAATCACCACAAACCGCGCGCTAGGAATCCGTGTGTTCTTGAGTGGGTCCGTTCCGCGCATGTGCAAAGGCAGGAGATGTGTGTGTGTTTCCTCTCGGGGGTCGTTCGTGCACTGTGCATGGCAAACGGGCCACGAGTTCCCGGCTGTGTGTTGCTGGTGTGTGTGTGCCTGTGGTCGTGTGTGATGGTCGCTCTCTCTCAAGAATATCGAAACGATTGGATCGAGTATTGTTGTCATGGCCAAGGCGCATGTGTGTACATACTGATATATCTCGCATTGTGAAAACGAACGATCGAGTTGTCATCCCACATGCCTTTAACATTTTTAGCTTACCTGTTCGAAGAACAGGGTATAGGCTATAGCGATACCCCGCGTGAGCGTGAGAGTCAGTGTCAGCGTAAAAATGTTAAAGTTTTTGGGTGCAATTATTTCCTTCTAATGTTTTATTTACCACCAACATATTTTTTACTGATTACAATTACAAATACATATATTGCTTAAAATTATTTGGATCAGACTTCACTGCAATGCTTTATAAAAATATTTATTAGACATTCTTTTAAAAACGATAAATGTATAAACAGGCAAGCATTGGGTGGCTTTGACACCAACTCTCTGGTTCGTCCCCTACTGGTTTCACCGGAGGGGACGAAAGGTTTCCTCTCTGTCTGTCCGTCCCACCTGTGGTTTTCAGACCTTTTCCCCATACCCTTTAACATATTCAACTGAAACTTGGTACATGACTTTATTATTAGCTCGCCTGTTCGAAGAACAGAGAGCTATAGCGATGCCCCCGGCGTGAGCGTCAGCGTGAGCGTCAGCGTGAGCCTGAGCGTGAAAATGTTAAATTTTTTGTATTACGGAAAAAATCCTCGACGGATTTCGACGAAACTTGGTTGGCGGGGGTTAGGTATGGTCCAAGGATCATGCCATTAGATTTTGGACTTGGTCCCCCCCCCCCCAAAAAAAATTGTTAGAGTTTTTTTTTTTTTGCATTTCTACATGTTTTAAGTGATTTCCAACCCCCCCCCCCCCCAAAAAAAATTGTTAGAGGAAAAAAATTTTGTTTTTGCATTTCTACATGTTTTAAAGTGATTTCCAACCCCCCCCAAAAGAAAATTTAGAGAAAAAAAAAATTTGTTTTTGCATTTCTACATGTTTTAAGTGATTTCCAATCCCCCCCCCCCCCCCCCAAAAAAAATTGTTAGAGAAAAAAATTTTTTTGCAACTTTTTTTTCAACAAAATTTCGATTTTTTTTTTGCATTTCTACATGTTTTAAGTGATTTGGATTTCGACGAAACTTGGTGGGGGGTTAGGTATGGTCCAAGGATCATGCCATTAGATTTTGGACTTGGTCCCCCCCCCCCAAAAAAAAATTGTTAGAGAAATTATTTTTTTTTTTTTTGCATTTCTACATGTTTTAAGTGATTTCCAACCCCCCCCCCCCCAAAAAAAAAATCGTTAGAGAATTATAAAAAATAATTATTAGACGTCTTTTATTAAAACGATAAATGTATAAAACAGGCGAGCATTGGGTGGCTTTGACACCAACTCTGGTTATTATAAGTTACAGAAACAGTTCAAGTTTCAGGCATTTCGTCAAATTTTCACAGAGTTTATGCCCTTTTTAAACTTGGAAAATATCACATTTTAAAGATGAGTCAGTGTTCATCTGGACCTACTCACCCACTGCTTTACACCCATTGGCTGGACAGCTGGCCTGACTCCACCCCAATAAAATCATGCACCGCCATTGCATGAAGGAGTACAAATCGGCAGGCCTCAGCCCTTAGGCCTGGGTGTTAGTCCATGTCCCAGTGCAATTTGAATGATCCCAGGTATATAACCACGATGTATTACAGATGCACATTTGCCGTAAGCATGTTTTTGCTTCATGTATGTATATCCAGTTATTTTTAATATGAAATAGCAAAGCCTTTCAATGAGCAAAACACGGTGGGCTAGAGAGTTTATTCTTCTTCTTCTTCTTCTTCTTCTTCTTCTTCTTCTTCATTATGGTTCCGGTATCAGTTCGAGTGTGCATTTATGCAAACTAATAGTTATTTCCGGTTTGTTATCCTAGTTGTGTTTATTGGTTTCTCATCTACAGAATATATCAGTAAATGAAAATTGTTTTTCCTTTAATTTTGCCAAATAGACCCAAACATGTTGGGTTAGAGAGATTCTTCTTCTTCATTTTGGTTCCAGTGTTGGCTTGAGCGTGCATTAAACGCAAACACATTTTTGTCTCCTGAACATTCATTGGGACTGATGGGGGACATGTATTGCAAAGCAATTCTCACTCTTGTTTAAAAATAAATTATTACTTGTTTCTGTACTTTATAAAAATGTATTTCCATGCTGGAGAGTTTTATTTTGATTGAACTGTGAATTATCTTGCCATTCTGTCGTGAGCCCACCCCTACACGGCGAAGTTGCCACCCTCCTGACCCTTAATTTTCCTTCGCATAGGTCTGCAGCTATGTTTCTTTAGTGGAATCCTTTCAAATTGTCAAAATTTTGAGTGGTCATGGACCTTCCACTGTAAAATGCTCTGGATTGGTGTTTAAACCAAGTACTGAGTTTCATAAATTTTGAGTTAAGCTGTCTAAAAATAAGAAAAAGAAGAATTACAAACGGGCTGTTTTGGGTCTGTCCTTTTTATTGATCAACGATGCTGATCAATAGTTTAATGGATGTTGTTGAATGTGAATTCCTCCACAGATGACTGTAAGGTACTCGATAGGTTTAAAAGTTTGTATCTTGTTGGATCTTCTTTGAGGACTTGTGTTGTATAAGCCAATGGGGTGTCTGTGCCATCTCTACACAGGAAGTCTACCAAGTTCCTGGGGTATGTTCAGTTACCAAGCAGCTAGCTCGCACTTGCCAAGACAGCCGTTCCTTATCAATGGTTTGAATGAAGTGTGTACTTGAGTGCTTAAGCAATTTGGTGAGCACTCTTTAAAAAACTTGATGTGCGCTGATATTACTATTGCACAGTAGGATATTACAAAGTCAGAAGTCCAACTATTTATTCTCTGCAAAATTTCCAGGGCAGGAAAGACAGCTTTTATAAGCAGCAAGTTAGATCTTAATGAAAAGTCATATCCACCATAAACAGGATATGTTAACACCCACTGCATTGATAGGAGGAAATTGGTGTCAGCATTGTGGGATGAAGCTGTGACACTTCAAAGAGAATATAATATTTAGAACTTGCTTCACTTGCGACTGATACAATACCCTGCAAAGCCCCAGTCAACATATAAATCAAATTATGTCTTTCATTTGCAGATACATTTGGAAAATGTTATTCATTTTAACAATAACAATATTTATGTGAATGATTCCTTTGAGCAGTTCCTGATTAACGTCGCGTAATCAAGCATCTCAGAGGAGCGAGTTGGTCATCAAACGATGAGAGGATTTTTGGGGATGTGAGATTGGAACAACACAACACAAATAATAAATGTATTTGTGTAGCTGCTTTCGGGCAATTCATAAACATAAAAAAGACAGGTTAACGGCACTTTCTCAACAAAACTAACATGACATGCATTTATGAGGTTGAAAACTCCATACAACTATTTTTCGGTATGTGTTTCACGATACAGAATTGGAGGTGATTTGGTGCACATGCGCACATTGCACCTCCATGTCATGTTGCCTTTATCGGATCAGAAGGGCCTCTTTTGATTTTATACGCAGTGCCTTCAGAAAGTATTCACACCCCCCGACTTTTGTCACATTTTGTTGAGTTGCAGTCTGAATTTAAAATGGATTAAATTTAAATTTTTTGTCACCGATCTACACAAAGTACCCCATAATGACAAAGTCAAAACATGTTTTGAGAAAAATTTGCAAATTAATGAAAAATGAAAAGCTGAAATGTCTTGCATCAATAAGTATTCAACCCCTTCGCTATGACACTCCAAATTGAGCTCAGGTGTATCCAATTTCCTTTGATTATCCTTTAGATGTCTCTACAACTTGATTTGAGTCCACCTGTGGCCAATTCAATTGATTGGACATGATTTAGAAAGAAACACACCTTTCTATATTCGGTCCCACAGTTGACAATGCTTGTCAGAGAAGAAACTCTTCCATGAAGTTCAATGAACCGTTCGTAGAACTCTGATATAGAATTATGAGGAGGCATACATCTGGGGAAGGGTATAAAACAAATTCTGGAGTGTTGAAAGTTTCCGTGAGCTCCATCATTAGGAAATGGAAAGAATATGGAACTACCCAGACTCTTCCTAGAGCTGGCCGTCTGGCCAAACTGATCAACTGGGCAAGGATCTTGGTCAAGGAGGTGACCAAGAACCCATTGACCACTCTGACAGACTATTTAGTACCTTGGCTGAGATGGGAGAACCTGCCAGAAGGACAACAGTCTTTACAGCACTTCACAAATCTCGGCTTTATGGGAGAGTGACCAGACAGAAACCATTCCTGAGAAAAAGGCACATGACAGCATGCCTGGAGTTTGCATAAAGGCACGTGAAAGATTCTGAGAGCATGAGGAAAAATATTCCGTAGTCTAATGAGACAAAAATTCAACTCTTTGGCCTGAATGCAAAGCACTACGTCTGGTGGAAACTGAAAAAAAACTCATCACCCATCTGACACCATCCCTACCGTGAATCGTGGTGGTGACAGCATCATGCTATGGGGATGTTTTCAGCGGCAGGGGCTGGGAGACTTGTAAGCAGAGAGGGGACAATGAATGGAGCCACATACAGGCAAATCCTTCAGGAGAACCTGCTTCAGAGTGCAACAGACCTTGGACGGCAGCGAAGATTTACGTTCCAACAGTACAATGACCCCAAGCATCCAGCCAAAGCAACACTGGAATGGCTTCAAAGAAGAACGTGAAAATCTTTGAGTGGCCCAGCCAAAGCTCAGACTTGAATTCCATTGAGAATCTGTGGAAAGACTTGAAGATTGTTGTTCACCGAAGTTCCCCATTCAACTTGACAGAGCTTGAACAAATCTGCAAGGAAGAATGGGAGAAAATCCCCAAATCCAGATGTGCAAAGCTCATACAGACACACAAGAAGACTCGAAGCTGTAATCGCTGCCAAAGGCGCTTCTACGAAGCATTGATTCAGAGGGTTGAATACTTATTGATGCAAGACATTTCAGCTTTTAATTTTTAATTAATTTGTAAGAATTTCTTAAAACATGTTTCAGTTTGTCATTATGGGGTATTTTGTGTAGATCGATGACAAATAATTTTACTTTAATCCATTTTTAATTCGGGCTGTAACACAACAATATGTGACAAAAGTTGAGGGGTATATATGTATGTATGTGTGTGTGTGTGTGTATATATATATATATATACATATACACACACACACACACTCACACCTCCCCCCCTCTCAACTTTTTAAGATTAAAAATGCATTCAATTTAAAGCAAAAAAAAAGGTATACACATATATACCTTTTTTTATCACTGTCTAAATGATGTGCAACTTTTTATTTCACTGCAATATTGATTATTAATTGTCGATTTTGTTTGCTTTTGTCTAATATTACACAGTGTAAGTTAAACTTTTGTTTATCATCGTGGTAAAATGCTTCTTCAAGCAATAAGGAGCAATATCATCCATCAATGATGACGTACTCAATCAAAACACTGACCCTCTGAATGACAGCTACCACACCAACATTTAAGTTGTCGATGACTTGGCTGAGAAGTGGAGCTGGTATGCATCTGATTTCCAGTATGATCGTATTCTTCAACCCCTGCAGTATATGTGGGTTGTTTTCTTAGACTTTAGCTTTGAGGGACCCCCATAGGTAGCAGCCAGGAGGAGACATATTCGTGGAGTCGTGAGGTCATTGGTTGTCCATCTGTCGAGAAATGAGTCAAATGTCATCTTAAAAACGCCAAAGCATCATGAGACGTATGCAGTGGTGCAGCCTCTTCCTGGAAGATGACTGAATTCACAGTGATGTCTTGCTTCCTTTTCAGTGTAGAAAGGAATCTTTTCTGCAGCATGTCCACATATCTATCTTTGTTGACTGTTACCATTTGTCCGGCTTTGTTCTCAAATAATAAAGGTCCTATACATCTGATAGTCCGCTACATCCGATAGCACACCAAATCGTTACTTTCGACACTGAAACAAGTTGTTCCATATGTTGTGCAATTGGTGTTCTGCCTAAAATTCCATGTTCTGTTTGTTCCAATGGCTACTAAGATGGAGTGGGACTCATCACAAAGAAGATTTTGTCTAGAATATTCTGGTCTTCTTCGATGCGATGGCAATGAGGGTGCAAAATTCAAACCTATTCCTCTTATTTATTTTGGCCCCTGCTGCAGTAACTGTATCTTGTTCGGATACAGCTGACAATATAGTCATTTTAGAAGTTCCAACAAGCTGTGCAAGTCGGCATGTCGACTATTTCATAGAAGCCTGCAAAGCTCCTCTGACAACCTCTATCTTGCCAGGTGTTTTCAATAAAGGTTTTCAACCACTGTGTACTTTCCTTTTGTCTTTCACACTTCCATTGTGTTTAAACTTTTCAGCAATACCTTTGAAGATTTTGCATTGCAGAATTATTGCATTTTGATAGACCCTATGAAACTGCCTTTGTGTATAAACATACGACTTCATTGCAAAAATGTCTCTAAAATGAGCATCTGCTGTGGCACAGGAGAAATTTTCGACATGGTTGAACTTTTATGGAACAAAAAAAACAGGATTTTTTTTTAACCTTGTCTTTAGGCGACCTGAAAAAAAAGTCACATTATTTAATTATAACAGCTATTTGAAAAGTTGCACATCATTTTGGACCACATTGTACATATACTGTATATATACATGTGTGTGTGTGTTGTGTGTGTGTGTGTGTGGTGGTGTGTGTGTGTGTGTGTGTGTGTGTGTGTGTGTGTGTGTGTGTGTGTAGATACTGTATATACACACACACATATCGGTCAACATCGACCAAAAGGTAAATATAGGCCCAAGGTCAACAACTAAGGTGGTATTCCTAAAATCCTCAATTTTCATCTTTTTCACTTGAAATTGAAGAGGATTTTCATATCTGGTCACAAATTCAACAGCAGTTACGCTTGAGGTCCACATCGGCCAAAGTCAACATGGGCCGAATTTCTAAAATTGTCAATTTTCATCTGATTGACTTGAAATTTGAAGAGGATTTATACTTCAGGTCACTGAATTCACCTCGCCTGAATTCATTATTTTTGAGGTCAACATCGACCAAAAGGTCAACATAGGCCAAAGGTCAACAACTTAGGTTGTATTTCTAAAATCCTCAATTTTCATCCGATTGACTTGAAATTTGAAGAGGATTTATATTTCACGTCACTGAATTCAATAAGCCCATTTTTTTTTTAGATCACCATGGACCAAAAGATCAACATAGGCCGAAGGTCAATGACTAAGGTGGTATTTCTAAAATCCTCAATTTTCATCCAATTGACTTGAAATTTGAGGAGGATTTATATTCCAGGTCACTGAATTCAACCACCAATGATTTTGGAGGTTCACATAGGCCAAAAGGTCAACATAGGCCGAAATTCTAAAAATTGTCTATTTTCATCTGATTCACTTGAAATTTGAAGAGGAGTTGCATATTTGGTCATTGAATTCAACCACCAATTATTTTGTGGTCAAATTTGTTTTATGGATTTCGCCAAGTATCGTGCTCTGCACGACATCGTCTTCTTGTTTGTTTGTTTGTCTGTTTGTTTGTCCACACAGAACTTTCGTGTTTTTCTACGGAACCACTTGTCGGATTGAGACAAAATTTTCACCATTGGTACAACTGCTCATGTAGAATGTTTTAATAATTATGACGTCATAGGTCACGTGGTGTGGCAGCCATATTGGAAAAACGGAAGAAAAACTTTGAACCTCTGTATCTCTCAAAGCACACAAAAGCAAAATTGAAACTTGGCACTTAGCAAGTATACCTCATGGGGAATGAGTGTGATTTTTATGACGTATAAGTGCCCTCGTCATGACGTCATAATTGCACATGCAGAACGCCACATCCAATCAGTATGAAAAATTTTGGGTCATCTAGGGATAAAATGGTCCACAGAAAAAAAAATTCATGACGTCATCGGTCACATGATTCAGCAGCCATACTATTTTTTTTAAAAACCTTCTAAAATCTTCTTCTTTGAAGTGGCTGAACAGCTCGAGGCAAAACTTTACATGCATGACTGCCTGTCCATGAGGATCAAAAGATTCACACATATGAAGTCATTGGTCACATGGTTTGGCAGCCATATTGGATTTACCCTAAAACCTAAAAAATACACCACTCAAAAGAAGTCCTGGCGAGGGTTTGCAATCTCTGATTGCTCTTTTTCTTGTTCTTTTTATATCCGGCACACTGAACAAATTAGAAGTTCCTGTCCTGACTGACTGCTCGGAAGGCGATGGTAAACCACCGAGAATAACCCATGCCAACAATATGGTTCGACAGCATCAACAATCTGTCAAGGCTATGGTACATATCATCATCAGGTGTGTATGTATGTATACATAATGTCCATAAATAAGCCACTTCTTCCATCAACACTCATTGTAGCTGTGACATTTCACTGATGAAATTATGAACATTCACAAAGGGTGCATTAAATATAGATTGATATTTCAATATCAGGAAACAGCTTGTAAGAATGTAACGATTTTTCTGTACATGTTTTAATTTCTTAATCTCTGACCTACCATTAGAAAAGCAATTTCGTTTATTGCTATCATAGTGAGCAATAGCTTATTACGTTTCTTTATAAAGGCAGAGATAATGAACGTTGCAAGTCTCCTGGGTGTCATTAGTTATAACCAAAGCGGCAAAGGCAATTCATTCGTGGAAACACGACTTTTTTTTTCTTCTTTCAGTTGGATACAAAGCCACTCCCAGGCTCAAATTCCTCCCATACATCACTGGCCAAATTGATTCTTTCCCTGCAAAGCTCCACCTTGCTTGCCTAAGTGTAAATAATGACACTTTTGAAATGGAGCCCGTTTGACCTACACAGCACTAAAGGATGTCATGTTAGCACCAATATATTTACCTACATCAACTGCCAATCCACCCTCAATCATCCAACTTCACTAGCAATCTACCCTCACTCTTGAGTCCTTACTCTCAGATGTTTCCTCCAACTCACATCCACCACTGATTCTCTCTTTATCTCCTAAGGGTTTAAAGGAAATCTGCAGCTTGTATAAATACAAAAATATAGGTAATTGATCAGGTTAATGGTTGAAATTGTTGAACAAAGTACATTGTAAAAAATATTGGCTGTTTTGTTAACCTTGTTAATTTTACTCTAATGTCAGACCATGGAATTTCTGATTATCTCTCACATGTCAGGAAAATTAATGTCCAGACCAACTTCCAATGGCAAGCCATCCTTACCACTTATTCATCTGCATCTACTCATCCACACACAAATTACAAACCCTCTACTCATTCCACTTGTTTGATCCAAAGGCTGCCTGTATGCAGACATATATATATATATATATATATATATATATATATATTATAATATAATATATATATATATATATATTAATATGTACCTACTCATCAAACCCCCCACTCCCCACCCTCCCGAATCACTAACCAGTTCTCTTTCCCATCCGATTTTCACACATTTATAAGATTCAACACTTCGAACATGCAAGGCATTCACCACATTTGTGTGGATGAATGTTAAAACAAAACAATAAACAGAGAAGAGAAAAAGGGGACAAATCCAAAATCAATACCACTCCAATGAGGCTCTTCCTTAATGCTTGATTGCTCGTTGAAGTCATGAAATTGCGGTTGGCCTGGCACTTCATTCCCTTTTGAATTCTCATAGCTGTCGTCGGCGAAGAGATGAATGGCTACAGAGGCCTCGAGGCTGCTCTAAGCTCTGAGCATCTGAGAGGCAAGCATCTCATTGTGTGCTGAATCGCAAGCTGAGCCTGTGTATTGTTCCTGTTGCTCATGTTGCTGTGCTTGGGCTGTGCAAATGGGAAGGTGTAATACAGTTTGTATGATTGTATCACACGTGTACACCATGTGCAGTACATCTGTAAGCGAGTATCATGATAGGACTACAAGCATGTAAAATATGTGATGCATCTGTCTGTGTGTAGGCATGTGTGTGCGTATGTGATATTTGTTCCTCTTCCACAGATATTATGGATCTATCGGTGAATAAACACTATTTTTATATCAGCGACTGAATACAATGTTTCCATTGCTCGATTCATCATCTGGAGGTTTATAGTTTCAGATGTTCGCATGATGCCTTGCACCACTAGGGTCAGCAACAGCAGTCATAAACAAGAAAAATGGGAGATTAAATTCTTTGGAATATGGCCAACACACTTGCACACATTGGACTTGTCATGAGTTCGGGTCTCAGTCAGGTCCAATTAACTATCCTAAAGGAATTGTACCACAAACCAGACTCGGTTTGCGTAACGGTTAGAGCATCTGCTCTGAGTCTTGGAGATTGGTGGTTCAACCCCCGACCGAGTGATACCATAGACTTTTCCTTGCTTGATGCTCAGCATTTAAAATGGATAGAGCATGGACAAACACCCTAATTGCCTTCTCCTGCTTTGAAATTGCATGGAAGGGAACTTGTATATATACAAAGCTCAGATGATCCAAAATACCTTCGACCTGTGACACAATAACAAGGATTAGCCAAATGATAATAACTTGCAATTGGGATTTTAATTCACTTTAAGTTCAATCATTTACAGTGAACACACACACACACACACACACACACACACAAGTCATGACAAACCTGGCACATTTACAAAAATTAATCAATTTATTGAACTAAGAGAACTTAAATGCTTCACTCTGATAAAGCTTTATTTATAAAGAGAAGTTAAACTTTGCCAAAAGTCTCTGCAAAGAGAAATATAAACACAAAACTCAAAGTGCACAAATAGATGAACAAATATGAAAGTTCACTTGGGAGCTCGCTTTGATTATTAACTTGTTTTCCTGCCTGGATCAAGCGAGCACTCTGTGGCTTCAATCAACACAATTAGGCTGGATTAACACATGGGAAAGGGAGAAAGACAGCTTACAGTTTCTTTGATGAAACATAGTAATGTTCTTATTCCCAATCCACTAGACACCAAGCACTATCCTTCTTAAGCCTTAGCAAAGTGGCAATGCCATTCACGATGTCCACTGTTGACTAGATTATATACCAGCGGCAGTCATAAATGGCTCCGGCTTTGGATGGTCAACTTGTTCACTAATCCACCCCAATACCTTTGAAGTAAATGTCTGGTTGCTTACTTTTCTTGTGAGGTCGTGGTGTGTGTGTGAGTGTGTGTGTGAGTGTGTGTGTGTGTGTACATATAAATACTCATATATCATATATATATATATATAGCTCTTTATAACTACTCACTTGTCCACTCACTGATAACAAAAAAAGTTTTGTACTTTCTAGGTGGGCTAGAAAGCTGAAATTTTGCATAATGTCAGAAAAGCCAATACTCCAGGAAAAAAAAATAAATCACTAAACAGGTCTGAAAATGTCCATAAACAGAAATATCTGGAGATAAAAGTCGGCGAGCGCAGTTTCGGTTTCCTCAAGACAGGTCACATGACCCAAGACAATTGGACGTCGCGTGACCTTACACTGGCACGATGACTCCCAAAAGGAGCTGGTGTTTCTCAGTTTCATGGTGGTATGACTCGAGAAGTGCCTCTGTGAGTTTGTGTCGTTTACGGGCGATGTATCGTGAGTCGTAGGAGTCGTAAACATTTCGTGTTTACAGACGGTGTACAATGGCAAGTGTTACATTTCATATTTTAAAGCATTGCATGTTTACATTTACAATCGGACCTCTGTGTTAAACACCGTGGTTATAACAAACATTCAGAACATGTTTTCATAAACGCCTATTTCCCTGCATTCATGATCCACATCACTGGAAATTAGCCTAGAAATAAAGAAAGATTGCTTTGTCCTGGCAATATGAACGCATATACAAGGCCATGTGTTCGAAAGTCCTCAAAATACAGATGAGATTTCCAAAATCAATTAGTGAAAACATCAAAAGCAACAATCATTTTATTGTTCCCTGGGTACAAATGGGCTTTTGCATCTCTGGTGGACAAATACACCACCTAGTGCAAATACCTCTTCCCTGCTAATTAAGAGGCACGGGTTAGCATTGCTTCGCAAGTACTTAGAGTGAAAACTCAGCCTCTTAAATGCAAAGCCTGTATTTGTAAAAAGGTTAAAATATATGCAAGCACGACATGCTATCCTATGTCGAGGCTCTATCCTTTTAAATGCTGAGTGTCAGGCAAGGAAGCAACACTTCCATTTTTTTAAGTTATTGGTATGACTCAGCCGAGGTTCAAACCGCAGAGCTCCCAGACCCAAAACAGAAATCTAACCATTACAAACCAAGTCTGGTAGTAGAGTTGCAGTGAAAACATACCATTCTGTAAACGTCCCTTTTTAACACATTTACATTTCGTCCTTCAGACCATTCGTATTATTAACTGACTGGTGTTGGCTTAACGGTCAAGGTGGCTGTCTTAAGATCTTCGGTTCTTGAGTTTGAGCCCCTGTTGACCCATTAAATAACACCAGGTGGGTTGACTTATCCTGTCATCCTTCTGAGGTCAGCAAAATAAGTACTAGCCAACTGGAAACAGGAGGCACTGACTGCATCAGCAGCATAGCCATGCTCCCAGCAATGATGCAACCAGCAGCTACAGGCTGCAAACAAAATAAGATAACTGACTTTTGAGAGCATTTCCTTAAGAATTTTACAGCCACCAATATTTTTCTATTTTAATTTCCTGATACGTGGCTTTTCAATCTGTTTTGCATTGTTGTTCCAAAATGTATTTCTATCTTCTTACAAACTTCTTTGTAATCAATGTTCTTTCTTCAGCGTGTCTCTCACTACTTGTTCTACAAAGTCTTCAACTTTCGAGCTTAGATTCTATTGTTTCTCACCTAGACTGATATTTGCTTCACTTATGCACAGTTTGTTACCTCTTCTTCTGTTTTTTTTAGCATCTTAATTCTTCCTTTGATGTTTTTTTCACTTTTAGTTTCAGCTTTTTTGAATTTTTTGAATTTTTAATATATATTATTGTCTTTCTCTTCTATATTCAAAAGTTGTTCAAATTTCCAATTGGATTTTTACCTCCACCATCTGCGATGGACGAAGGTAATGTTTTCACCCCTGTCTATCTGTCTGTGTGCGGGATATCTCAAAACGTTGTGGACGGATTCGATTGAAATTTGGTGAGCAAGTTTGGTGTGTGACAAGGACAAATTGATTAGATTCTGGTGAAGACCCGAATATGGATCCAGATGCTATAATTTTTTTTTACTTCAAGTGATTCTTCACCATTGAAAGATGGGGCCAAAAACGATATATAGCATGATATTTCAAAAAGTTAAACACGGATTGTAACAAAACTTAGTGATTGAGTTGGGTGGGTGACAATAACAAGCCGATTAGATATTGGGTAAGGTTCAAATGCAGATCTGGCCCTATCAGTAGAATACAAAACGTAAACTGTTCAGCCTTGCAGAGGCATGCGCTCTACCGAGTGCCATTTTAGTATTTAAAATGAATTCCCTTAAATTTTCGAGTTTTAGTTTCTCCAGATTACATTTAGCATTTGTTATGTTCATATCAGGTGCTTTGAGCTTCATTCTAACTTTGGATATAACTCGTCTGTGATATGTGCTCTTTTGTCTAGTGTGGATGTCCTATATCGTCAATTAACAACAATAAAAATGTTGCGTTATTCCATCCAGTAATATCAATGTTGTCTTGTGGTTCTGTCTATGCCTGGTGTTGGCTTAATGGTAAGGGTGGTGGGCTTGGGAACCTAAGATCCTGAGTTAAAATCCCACTCAGCTGTTGAATTAATACCAGGTGGGGTTGAACTCTGCCTGTCATCCTTCCAAGGTCAGCAAAATGAGTGCCAGCATGGCGTGTCCTGTGCTGGAGTGGCGACCCATCCAGGATTGTGTCCAATAGCCAAGGGAACTGCTTAGGCAGCACCAACGCTCTGCACAGGGTATGGTCCCAATGGATGGATGAATGTATGGTTCTGTCTATGTTTAAATAATGCATTCATAATAAGGGACCGAGTTATGTCTCTAACAGATTTTCACCAATGTTATTCATCATTGCTCATCATTAATTCCCCAAAACTCATCCCAACAATTGTCGGTCCATCACCCATTAGTAGAAGTAGGTCATGCCGGTTTACATTATTTAGCACAATTTTTAATATTCAATACAATCTCCTTTTCTTCTATTATCAGAGGTCTCCGTTGGAGCATAAGTCTGTGTTGTAAAAAACGTTTATTAATGTTGGTTTCAATCTGCATCACATTCATCTTTCATTGATACATTCATAACTTTTGTGGCATCTTAGTACATTTTGTAGTTGCAGATATTGCTCCACCTTTTTCATGACTACCCTCTGTTTCCCCTGAATTGATGAGTAGTTTTCATTGATGAAAGTTTTCACATTTTCCCAGTCTCCTGACTTCACTAATACTAATTGTATCCAATTTGTATTTCTTAACTTCTGCTGCGAAGCTGGCTCTACCTGTCTGATACAGTCTGCACATGAATGCATCCTACTCTTGTTATTTAGCATTTAAGGGTGTGTGACTCCCTTCATGATGCCGTCTACCTTCAGGGCGATCACCTGGTATCCTTCCAGCTGGGTTTAGTATATCAGTCATATGTACCAGTAAATGAGCTTGATTTGATGCCTTCACCTCCTAGTCCCATTCAGGTATGACAGCGCTGACCGATGCATCTCATAAAATTTCCGCCTCTTTTGATGTCTGTTGCAGTTTATGTTTCTGTGTTTTTATTTTTATTTTTATTTTTTTGAGAATTAGTTGCTGTCCCATTTTCCTAATCCCCAATCTGGAAAACCAGTTTTTATTTTGAAGTTGTCTCCTCGAGAAAGGTTGCAAAAAGAAGCTAAGGAACCCATTTGCCCTCATCGATCACTATTAAATCCAAAACTGGAGTATTTGAGACTGGAGTTACCTTCACCTAGATGGACTAACAACAAAGGCTCAAGAGCCCCACCTATAGGCTCTGCAGCTATGTGAATTCTATATAAGGGGGGTCGGGAAGGGGGAAGACGTCCAGTTATTTTGGGGGGAGGGTTTCATTTTGGAAAAAAAACATCCAAAAAATTAGCTTATATTCATTACCCATTATTTACTTCATTTTGATCAAAATAAACAAGGAAGTAAATGAATCCTTTGACAGCCTAATATAATTTAATCTCCACACAGCATGAATTACCATAGTTCTTTCCATTCGGTTTTTATTTTTATGATTCTCATGATTAATATTGAATTAGCCACCTTTACATCTGAGACACTTGAAATGCATACCATCATGCAGCGAGCAGGTATTCTATAGAGTATAGAGTGAAATTTCCACCTCTTTTGACGCGTATAGAGTATAGAGTATAGAGTGAAAACTCACCTCCATCTCTTCACTCCACCTCCTCAAATCCTCAACTGCCTTCTTCTCCCTCTCTAGTCCCCCTCTCCCCCAGCACCACAGAGCCTTTTCTCCTCCTCATCCGGTCCCCTCCCTAGCTACTCTGCAATCCCCCACACTCTTTCAACAACCCTCCTTACGTCCCCACCCCTAGTCCCTTGTCCTCCCTCCCCTCCCCTCCCCCCCACCCCCTGCACCGAAAGCCTCCTCCCCTCCCTCTCATTAACAGTGGGACCTCAAATATCCGGGGCCTTCGCTCAAACCTTTCAGATCTTTCCATACAGGTTGCCACTGACAAACCAGACATAATCTGCCTAACAGAAACTTTCCTCCCCAAGACGTGTCTGACTCCCAAGTATCTCTCCCTGGTTACTCCCTAATCCGGAATGACAGACCTGAGCCTCATCCTGGTGGCGGAGTTGCTCGCTTCATGAAAGACTCTATTCCTCACTCTCCATGCACTGCCCTCACTCCCCCACACCCCCAGGAATACCTCTGGCTACGGCTTCCCTCCACTCCACCTCATGTTTATATGTGTACTATACCGTCCACCAAACAGTGATGACTACATCTACACCTCACTATCCGAAAACATGGACCATCTTCTATCTTCTCATCAAAACTCTCTCTTCCTCATATGTGACGACTTCAATTGTCATCATGCCAGTTGGCTAGGTGTGGGTACCTCT
>CM068953.1:70637828-70651881 GCA_035128595.1 Eptatretus atami
AGCATTTCGGCAACAGACTTCAAAGATTGTTGTGGCTTCCTATGAGATCGCCATGTTGATTGCAAAGAGCAAAAAGAGCCATAACATCGGAGAGACTCTCATATCACCCAAACCAGCGTGGAATACCAAGTCCCAGCGATGCGCTTGTGGGGCGCTGAGACCATGACCAGTCACCCTAAAGTCCAAGACCTTGTTGCAAAGATCAAGGAACTTAGTGCTTATTCTGGTTCATAGGTCCTGACCCATGGGGACCACAACATGGTTCATAACCTCCTAATCAGTTCCAAATCGATGCATTGAAATCCCCCGCCAAACTAGAAGTGTATCTCGTCTGGGCACTGATCAACCACAGACTCAGAGCGTGGCGTCGAATGCTTCACGGTGAGTCCTCGCCTAGTCGGGAGCATAGACATGAGACAAGGGAATCGACATCTAAGGAGTGAACGATCCCTTAATCTCATAATACACTCGTTGACCGTGTACGTCGATGTCATTGGGTCACTATTGGACACAGCTACAGCACTCCTTGAGTATGGTAACCATCAGAGCGACCAGACCAAAGTAGGTGTAACCACCCCCACCATTACTCTCGCCGCAATCCGGTCTCCGACTCAAGAGAGTGCTGCAATACCGATGTCCCCAATATGCTTGAAGCTCAGATTGATAACAAGACAGGTGATCATCCTCTTCTTAGGGATAGCGACATTTCCAGGCAACCGACTCGAAGGGCCGCCTCAGGTTAACCCAAGAGGAACGCGCTGGTGAACGACACCGTCTGGCACACACTCTGCACAATCTCCCGCAATCTGACCCAGGGATGTTAACCCCGTGGTTTCCCTCTTTTCATCAAAGATTGGGGGTCCCGAAGGGCTTTGCCCCAATCCGTCATCCGGTGGCGTTGCCCTGCGAAGGGAAGCTGAAAACAGAGTACTCCCATGGAGTGGGTTTTCAAAGATTTTTTGCGTTTTTGTGCTTTGCGGAATGAAGGGTTTTACGGTGGCTGAGTGCAAATCCCTGCCACCAACCTCCTAATAAAAAGTAACCCAACTGCAGCGAGGAGCGTCCGGCAACACAGTTTGGCACCTAGGATATGGATGGCCGTGTGGCTCACAAGGAGCTCTACCTCCGCCTTTGAGAGGTTTTTGTTTTTAATCCTGCTGGGTGTCCATATATCCAAACCCCTCCTCACAAAAACTTGGTGGGGGAGATTGTTTTAGTCGCCGAGCAACTCCGACCATGGAACAGGTTAGTACAGGTTTACATGGAGCCTGTACAGGTCACACGATTAACCTGACCCTGACAACAGTCCAAGTCCTCGCAGCGCACACCCGCATCCCGCTTGAATTTCCGCACAAATTCAAAACAGCTTGCCTAGTTGGCGATACATGGTATCGGCAATTTCATTAGTGGGCGATACTTTATGACGTCAACTTTTTTTCTCGGAAGAATTCAAAATCGGAGATTGGTTTAGCCTGCCACGTGGGCTTCTGCATGATACCTGGCAAGTTTTCAACGAATATCCGATGAAAACTCTGGGTTGTGAAACAACAATGTCAAAAAAACTAGGAATGACTTCAATAAAAATTGAATATGACGTCAATAGTGATGTATCATTTATGTGCGTAATTAATCTCTGCTAAATGCCCTGTTCGATTCGCAAACATAATTCAAAAGCTTTCCTAGTTTCAGGATAATTTTTTAGTGATTTCCATTAAAGCGGAGATATTTCTGACGTCATAAGCTTTTTTTCTCTAGGAGAATTCTTCAAAATCCGAGATGGTTACACTGTCTAGAGGGTATTTTTGCAATATATAATGCCAAGTTTCAGGACTTTCGATAAATACTGTAGGCTGTGAAGACAAAAGTCCACAAGAAAAGAATGAAGAACAACAATGTGAGTAAGACTTTAGAGATCCCTACAACGCGGATCTAAAAAAAACGGAGAATTAACTTCAAAATATATTCTGTGTTCTCAATTTCAAGGTGCTTGCGTGTGCAAGCATTTGTGTTTCTACTTATGGATAAGTAATGCCTCTGGTCATAACATTTATTTATTCAATAAATACTTCAATCCAGAAAACAACAGGGTATGGGGTCAGTCATGACAAGTAATCCCTTGGTGAGAATCCAGGTGCCAAAATTGCCAAAATGTGATAATAAAGCAACAATTTGTAGCCTGCTACAACCACTCTCCAAAAGTACCCGACACCCTCAAATCAAAAGTCATTAAAATGATCCGCTGGGTTTTGAAATTTTAATTTTACTGAAACAGCTTTTGGGAAATGACTTGTATGAACAATAAAATGTAAACTACGAAACAGGGGAAGTATTAAGTTAGTAACCTTGTGGACTTGTTTACTAAGAACTAAGAATGATGCGAGTCCAAACACTCATTTTAAGACTTGATGACTGCCACAAAACGACTTATGGATAATTTACAGTACTGTACTGACACTGACTGCACTGCCAAGCTGATCTGCATTCAATGTGGCCTGCTCCACTTGCACCGTGTATCCATCGCCGCATGCAGTTTTCCTATGTTCCAAGCTTTGTCATGTTCATAAAGGCATTCAAGTGGTTCAAACTCACTGAATCCCCTTCATAAATGTGTGCGCTTGGGTTGAATCGAGGTTTGCAGAAAAAGTAGTAAACATTTCTAAGAAGATGGGTGATTAAGCCACTCCTGCAATGACAGATCCACTGTTGTGTACTGACAAGAAAACCAAATCTTCAGACGGCAATATGCATCTTCCTTCAATCACACCCAAGCAGAAGAGATATTTTTTAGCTTTTTAATTTTAGATAAGCAATTGAACTTGGCAATCAAAAACTCTGGCAACTGTCAATCCACTCTTGTCACATCTCTTCCCCAACCAAGTGCTTAGTGTGATCGGGCTGTGGTTGAACTTTATCTTCGCTATCTTCTGAGACTCTCTGTTGAGCTTATGTTTTCACAACCGCGGAGTCCTTCGCCGGCCCTCCTCGCGCCTTCTTCGTGTCTGCGATTTCCTTATTTCGCTGACTCTTGCACAGCTTCCTCTCATGCCAACGCATTGGATTCGGCGCCAATGCTGTTGGGATCTCAATCATATCCGCCACGAACAGCATACTCTTTCTCTTGTTTCTCTTTCCTCCGGTTGAAAATACTTGATATACCTTGTTGTAAAATCCTTTTTTGACAAATATCAACACCTGGGTTTTAACCACCTGTCCTCTCGACTCTTTCTTCTCATGCTCAACCTTCTCTTTACGCCACGCCTTTAGGATATATTAAAAGTCCTTACACCACTGGAGATCCTATTACTGTGTTTGAGTTATACCAATCTCCACAATTCTACCCATTACACAGGTCCCTGTTTCATTTTAAGAGCACTGTTCTGCAACTCTGACCTACTAAAGTGTTATCGTTTCAACATGTCACATACTAGATCAAATTCACACCACGCAGTCTATCGCGATCTCTCGTCTAACTCGAGTCATCCGGTAATACATTCAGTCTCAAAACCACATCAAACTCCCACCTAATCGCCACTATTTGCGCCACTTGCTCTGCGTCTATGCTTCTCAATGACACCACTCCGTATATGGTCACTTCTTTTGAGTTACTTACTCTTCAAGCCCAGTCCGGACCTTACACTTGAAACTCCATCACACATGAAATCCCTCAATAGATATCTCTTTCTAATTGTCTCTGTTCCACCACTGCTTTGTCCTTCTCAATCACGCCTGAGCACCTCAGAGTGATCCTATGCTTTCCATTTTACTCTCTGAAATCATAGGACTAGTTCTATCTTTGGTAGATAGTGTCAATCGACGTCAAATAGATAGACCCGACAAGGGTGTACAAAAAAAACCCCGCAAAGCAAAAGACACCAAGAGGTGAATGAAGAGTAGCAGTAAATTAAAAGTGGTAAAACGCTGTCGTCGGTCAACGAATGAGGTTGATTAAGACCATTTCAGAGCACCAGCAGAAGCGTTGATGAAGAGAGGCTGGGAACAAGTTCAAGTAGCTTGCGTCAATTACAGTGAAATGGACAGCACACGTGTTACTGTAGATACAATGTAAGACAGTTTTCCAGACTAAGTAGAAACAATTACATGGTAACAGGTGTATGGAAAACGGTTTCATGCTTGGGAATGGATATGTTGTCCACTTGTTTTTTGGGGTTGGGCTTTCTCGCTCTGCAGAATCGCAACAGCCCACCTTAAACCGACTTGAGTCTTGAACACATATTTAAGAGAGAACACCTGTGGCTTCTCTTTGTCATATAATTGTGTACTTGGGTCTGAAATATTAATATGATGTAAACAAATTTTTTGCTTTGGTACTGTACTCTGTAGCATCTTGGATACAACACTCTATATTCTTTAGACTCGTTAAGTCTTGTAAGAACGATATGAAATTCATCGTGGTCCAAATCTCTCTAATCGATGTTATCGGCGATCATTAACAACACTAACACAATTGCTAGGGCGACGAGAATGATGTATATGGAACACGCCATCCTCCCGTACGCACTCTTCTTGAGGCAGGTCTATGGAGAGTGTTTGGGCACATCTGGCCCACAAGTATAAAATATCTACTTGACTGTAATATTAGCCTTGTAGCCTGCAGCATCGTCCCTGTGGTGGGTGGAAGGGGTATTATGAGTGAAGTTTCAGAGCCCTAATTGCATCAAGAGTAGGAGGCCTTTCCGCGCGTGGACTGCACAAAAATTTAACTTGAGGTTATATTACCATGATGTTTTTGTAATTCGTATTTTATCAATAAACCTTGGTAACGCACATGTATTAAACAAAATTGTGATTTCAAGTATATGCAGGCTGTGGAGAGTGTGTTGCGACACTTACTTTCCGAGTGAAGATTTTTATTTTCAAGAGCCCGCTTCAATCAACAAAGTAACTAGAGAATTACAGCCACATGGGAAGGTACTTAAACACACAGTGTTTACACACAGTGGTATACCATTTTGAATACGGAGAGAAGGTTAACTTCAAACCATAGACAGTACTATAAAGTATAATGAAAACTAAACGAGTGGACAGATGAAACGGATCGTTAAAAAGATCGATATCTAGACAACAAAAGTTCCAGAATAGATTATATAAATACGATTGAAGTCATCTATAGCACATACCCACTTGGTGCGGAAGAAATAATTAAACCAAAACTACGCCAACTGCTACTATTCATCTGATACAAATTGCACAAAACTGTTACGGTCTTTTCTATGAACGAGAGAGACAGAGACAGAGGGTTTACTCACTGTGGTATAAAAACTGTTCACATTAGTCATTCATAACTGCTCCAAATAACTATAAATCCATTGAATATTTGATTACTGATTTACAAACCTGTGATAATAAAAATCAATTCTGGAATTTTTACCGCCATCTCTAGCCACCACGCAGCTTGCTAATAATCCACAGCACTCTTTCCTGAAAGTCCCTGTATTATCTCATACTATCGACGTATTTAGCACCATTGATGTTTCTCTTCGTCTCCAGCACTTTGCCTCTTCGCTTCCATTCATGATCGATCCCTACACATGTTCTGTTCACAGAAATAGTAACTACTGTATTTTGGCGACTATGTATTTTCACTTATTATTTGACTCCAGACCGGCAGAGCTTAACATATGTCTCCACTTCCTCACTCGCCGACACATCTACTGGGTCGCATGATATTATGTGTGTATACTTTCCTTTTCATCCTTCTTGCTGACAATACTATTGTTGATTCAAGAAGAAGGTATGGGAATCCCTAATTTTTTTTCAACGAACCATACCAAATAATTCTATACAACTAATTTAACGTAAGAGTTGGTGAGTGGTTAGTCATTACTAATAATACAGTATGTCTCGTACGTCAAATAATGACCAACCTCATATAAGTCGCACAAGAGAGCAGTCGTTTTTTTACAGATGCTATTTTCATTCCGTATGTCATTTACACTTCGCTCAAGATCATACACAGAAGAGACAAAAGTTCTAACCAAATAGATTGAAGCAAACCTAGGAATATGACTATGGGGATGCTACATATTAAACAGTGCAAGAGTGTTCACAATGGCACGAGAGGGTCACTCACGGTACTGAGAGATGCAATTCAACCCTAGAACAATAACTAAATATCAGCCTCACTCCACTACTGTAACAATAATCGGGAAAATCATATTTAATCACTACTATATTCGTTGGTGTGCTCATAGGTTTTCATATGGATTTATCAGCATTGACATGGTGGTGTTAATATATAAATTGTGATCGATCTAAGTTATTTATAAACTGAAAATCACGGTGGCATTGGATCAAGAATGACGCCGCTAGGATAGAACTCCTGCGCACACACTGATGGGCACCACACAACTAATAAACCTTATACCATCTGAACCAAAATCACTGATACCTGGTGCCATCCTGAGCAAAATTAACATCTATCCCTTCGTGAGAACTATTTATCTATTTATAAGGCTGGTTTATGTTGAGCACTAGTATTCAGTCTCAGTCACGTGTCCCTCCGAGTTCCATTCTGGACAGAAGCGATTATGAGTCTTTTAATCCTGGTGAGGAGACTTATGATCACTTATATGAGCGTTTCAAACTGAATGTGGTTCCGATGATCCATCATCGCGCGATGCAATAAAATACACCGGAGCTGGACATGCGTCCATGTCTTTTTCTTGGTCACTGAACATACACAGGGGTTGTTTTGTCACAGATAGTTGTTGCTGTGCAGATATGCACGTGTGTGCATACAATCTTCGAGGACGGTTATGGTGGCAACAGGCATCCATCCGCACGCGTCAGTGCGATGAGTGAGGCCATATATCACAGCACTTGCGAGAGACATGCGTCTTCAAATCATTCCAGCACAAAGATACACCGAAGATCGATTAGATCGCAAATACCCTACATCCACGAATACCAAAACCGCAAATGACATCGTAGAAGTGACGTTACATTGGGGTCACGACTATCATGAATTATTGAAGGCCAGAAGCAGTTCAGCTCACAGTCGTTGTTAGGCATGTAAGAGACGTTCAGATATTCTATTGCACATATGATGAGCTGTAGCTGAATCGAAGAAGACTTTAGCAGCTACAGTATCGTAGCATTCACGATGGGCGTGAGAAAATGCACACATTGTAATACGCTTATTGGTCTCGCCACACTAGAAGACAGGTAATCTATATGGGCATCCTTGGTAGTCCACCATGCAAGTGACAGTTGCCTGTACCATCAATGTCAATATAACGACGATCTCAGGTCAATCAAGCAACCTTGTTGCGTCGTCGGCACTAGCTCTATATCTTAGTATACACTCAGTAGCTGAGTGTCCTGAGCTGTCACAAAGATCATACCAAATGTCGACATGTTCACATGCACAGAGACGTGATGCGGTAGATGATCTCCGATCACAATCGAGTGTTGCTGCAAGCAAACTCTGATTCTCTTACCCCATGCCAGTAATGTATTAAATCCAATGCGACTCCACACTTGAGCTATTCGATGAGTACATATACTTGTGTAGGAGCGTGCACGAACTAAATAAGTTGAGTGACACATAAGTTCATGCCGATTTACGATGACTATCAGCCTCGTTACATTTCTTCTCTGCTCTTTTCTTAATTAATCATTAATGAACATATCATTAATATACAAAAACAATAATAAATCGAGCATGTAACTAAAATTAGTAAAGTCCCAAAACAACAATTGCATCATCAAATATTCTACTCAAGTCAAAAGGAAATACATACACAAATTCACAGCAAATAGCAAAGAGAATTTCGTCCATTTTAGTTAACAAATTATTTTGGACCGCCATCCGATTGCATGTCCTATTAAGTCTTAAACCTATATTCAGGAGTTGATCTCTTCATAGACTTGTTTGTCTGATCTGAAATATAGTGCGTATATAGCCTTCTCGTGTGAGATGTGGTTATATTCCTCGTGTGAGAGTCGGGACGGCACGACAAGAGCACTATTCGAGATCTAAATTAGTGTTCAGTCCTTGTCGTAGTTCAGTTGTGTTGGTTATTGTCTCATTGAAAGACTAAGATTTACAAGCTCGCTCTTTTGGAGCACATGGTACCACATATGGCTTCTTCGTACGTTAGGCTGCGTGAGAGACTAAAATGTTTCGACGCACACTTATATTCTTCACGCTCGCAGTCACCATTTAAGTTGATCAGACTGTTGTCGTGTACACTGCGACAAGATAGGAATTCATTCATTCTTTCGCTCAAAATGAGGTGTCCAGTTAGTTCTCGCTATGAAGTGTTACCAGAGTCACGGGGAACAATAGCTAGTTGGTCTTTATGAGTCCGCCTAAACACCTTGTCGAGAGGATATCCTTTATTGAAGGCAGCTCTTAGACACAGCGCAAGCAACTAGCTCCAAAGACATATGTACGGAGTAGGCTGTCCGACATAGTGTTGCTATCGATTGTGAACTAACAGCATAAATTGCTCTGGATTTTGTTTGCCTATAGTTGTATTCCTCTTCCACTTGACGTTGTGTGCAGCAGCGTACGAGCGAGTCAAGGAACATTCCTACTATATCAAAGATCTAGTGTGTCCTATGGGAGTGGTGGGACAGGTACTTAATCCATCACATCAAAGTGCCTAGAGTGGTACAGGATTATGTGACTGCTTGCACACGACAAGCTATTTGAGCTGTTTTATCCGCCTCCCTCAAGGAGGTGGTTGGATCCCTTCAAAGTATGTGCGAGTTGAGGGTTAGTGGCACGAGCATAAAGAGCATACATCGTCACTGCATAAAGCGTGAACATAATCAGCTTCTAGTCTTCGCCGTATAAGACTGCACAGTATGGTACAATTGTTTGCATGGATCATATGCACACGTGGACGACGATAAGTAATTGTGCAGGATGTATATCTGTAGAGACACTCTCCAGACAAAATTCCCTAGGTAAGAGTTTGAGGTTCCATGATCTTCTACTGGAAGAGAATGCGAGAACACCACCAGTTCGTTCTCTAATTTTATCACATTCCTCCGATTTATTATTTATATCGTGTATTATAATTCTACGCAACCTAGCTGGATTATTGCGATATTTGCTGAATAGGTTGATCCTTCTTGTTCTCGCTTGCCACGATACAATTTATGATATTTCTCAACTCTAATTTTCATGCTTTGTTCAAGTTTTGCTTTCTTTTTATTTTCATTGTTTAAAATGAAAACCAAATGCAGCATCAAGAAACTTATTCAGACTGCAGTAGATTGTAAAATGCTCACTCAATGCACAGTCCTGCGGATTTTGGGAGCGTGAAGTAGCAAGAAAGATCTATGAGGGGCTCGACATGTCGGCGCTATCCCACCAATGTTCATAAATCATACACACTATTCGTTGCATGAATGCGAAGATACAGCGATGCTCTCTTAAGATAACGTCACTAGAGGTTTTTTACGATGGCTAAGACAAAGAGGCAACACAGACGCTCAAGAACTGTTTGTTCGCTGTGCGGCGGGAATCAGGTCCGATGGAAGCCATTTTTGCAAACACTATCTTCGAGTAACACGAGCACAGTGCCTCTACTTGGGTGTTTGCCCTCCGCGACACATTGTCACCGTGGTCATTGCTTGTGGAAGATGAGAGATAGGAGCTGAAAGGATGGAGCTGGGAGATTAAGCGATGTCCACTGAGAATCACCAGAGAAAACTCTGGCAGAGAGTACTAGAGAGACAAAGGCATCAGACAAAAACCTGTTCTCGACAGGTGATGGCCTACCAAAAGAAGCAGCCCCAATAAGTAGTGAAACTCTTCGATCATCGCCGAGAGTATTCGCAGTTCAGACGTCACATGGTTGCCTGATAACCCATCTCGAGTTCAAGCTTACGTACGTTATTGGGAGTGTTGCAGCAAGATTGATACAGATTCCTTTTTTTCAAGTTCATCAGTGATCTTCGCGATCCATTACAGGCTGAGTTCATCTCAATGGACATTATTATCGCCGTAGACTGATCCCTTTATAAAGCAGGAACGGACGCACGAGTTAGCATTTTTTCACAAATGCTACGGTTCTAGAGCTATGACAGAGCAGAACTACTCGAGGATGTTTCCATCGTGCACATATGCGTGTCTCAGTATGCCCGAAAATTGATCGACTCACGACTTAGACACTTGCTTCCACAGTGAGCATCTCCCCCTCTGCTCGTCGGAATGCCAAAGCGTGAATCTAGCATTATTACAGACTATACATAATGAACTACAGCATTTTGCACACAGCTAGAGAGAGTAATCATATGTTCAGCACATATCACAAGCAAGTTCGTAGGATGATTATGTTCATGGATGAATCCGACTATCCCGGTACTAGATCAAACGTCGCCTCATAGCTCGCAAAGCACACTTAATGTAGTAGCATTCATCAACACATTTGGTTGAAGATGTACCCACCTCAGCACGATCCCTCGATGGCTAGCTTGCATTCTGGGTGACATTGTCCGTACTGATTATCGTCGCGGTACGCTTTTCCTGATGGCTACTATTGGAGCAAGTTTCTATTGATCAGAGATTCATGATCTCTCAAATTAAAGTATCTTTTTAAAAAAAAAGTTTGGGGGTAAAAAGTTATTTCAAATACTGTTTGCCCGTGAACACGAAGCAAGAAGCAGGGTTAAAGCACAAAATGGCTCACTTCTGTTTGTCCGTCTGTTTGTCTAAAAATCAGTTTAATGATCGAGGAAACACTTATTCAAAATGAATGTTATATTTATTGAAACATTATTTGGAAAATGAACCATAGTTTAGCATATGGGCAACTTAGCTAAAAATAGATAACAGATTTGTGCAATTTTGTGAGGAAAGCACGAATTTGGCACACTTATAGCCATTCATATTATGAACGATTTCGGATATTGGGCAACCATCTACAACAAATTTTATGATTGGCAAGTGGAAATGGTTGCCACAGACCATCGAGCGGCCTAATTTGAGATGCCCAATATCCAAATCTGTTCATAATATGTTAGGCTACTAGTGTGCAATTGTGCTTCTCACAAAATGACAATGTTATGCTAGAGTTGGCCACTAGCAGTACTTTGCTCTGAATCGCGTCCTGATTGTGGCATGTCAAGAGAGAGCGAGATATTTTTTGTACTCTGTCTGGAAATCAAACAAATGAAAATCAGTCAAAACAGGAAACTTAAGACTGTTTTTAAAGGACAATGATGGGCTATCGGTGCAGCCGTGGCTGCTGGTTGAAATCATTGGTTGGGACGTGGCCTTTTTTACCGCTGATGCAGTGATCCCCCTTACAGTACATCTGGTGCTCATTTTGCCGACCTCGAAGGAGACGGCTGAGTCACCCCTCTGGTGTATTAAATTCAAGGCGGCCAACGGGGCTGAAATCAGGATCTGGATAACAAGTGGGGATACCCAAGCCACCGCGCCCTAGCCACTAAGCCCAACACCAAGCTAAGCAAATGATAAGGACACAAACACAGGCATGAAGAACAAATCGAAACATGTTAATAGGGTGGTGTAAAAGATACCGCATCAACAGGCATTAAAACTTCTGGATTTTTTCTTTTAGACCTTTAAAATTCTTTATTTTATTAAAATCAAATTATATTCGTTGAACACTGCAGAGCACAAACCACCTTTTGGCACTTTCAAACTCTTCTGTTTGCAGTATGAAGACAAATATTACGCATTTTCGTCATCTTGACAATTCAAAAGTTGCCCCGCCTGTAGACCCTGCCCATGTCCTTGGTTTCTCAAGAAGCGCAGGGTAAGTGTTCTAATGAACTCTAGTTTTTTTCTGTTTTTGCCGAATCACAAGGAACACGTCAGCCATATTTAATTTGGACCTGTGACGAATGACTTTCCCAGAACTGCGTGGCCTAATCGCTAAAGTATTTGCTCTGATCTGGGAGGGCAGCTGTTTGACCCCAACCAAGATCATAACAATATACATTAAAATGGCAACATGCTGCTTCCTTGCTTGAGACTCAAGCATTAAAAGGATAGAGCAATGACAAACAACATAGAGTTAGTAATAAATAAGGGGTGGGGCAGTGTATGGGGCCTGAATGTGCTCGGGCTGCGGGATTTAAGTCTCTGTGGAAAGAAGACGGCATGATATTGTGTGGGGTATCCGATTTGTTACAAGTCATTATGGTCTTGTATCCCCCCCCTCCCACCCCATAGTGAATATTCAAAGCTGGGGTTGTGGCACATTATCAATCCTGTAAACCGGTGGGTCATTGTCCGTAAATGTGAATATGGATCGGAAGGTTTGGAAAGGTATAGGTTGTTAATGGAATATATGCAACTCTCGCAATGTAGCAGACGAATCCAGCACCGCCCTCTGGTGAACTTTCATATGCTACAATTTGTGGGCATGCATGGTCCAGAGAGTCTTTGGGTGGATTTGGAGGCATTTAAACCAAGTTTTGGTGGGATTATGAAAGGCCATGATGCCAGGGCATTGGATGGTTTCAGGAGGCATTTTAACCAAAAGCGTTTGGATGATTGGGAGGCATTTACCAAGTTTTGGTTGATTTGGAGGCAATTACCAAGCTTTGGATTGATTGGGAGCATTGACCAAGTTTTTAGGATGGGTTTCGGAAGGCAATTTTACGCAAGTTTTGGAATGGTTTGGGAGCTTCTACCAGGCTTTAAATGCCCATATGTGCCTGGTGGTTGGCTAATGGTTAGGGGTGGCAGGGTTTGGATCCTCGGATCTCGGTTTGCATGAAAGTAGGAATTTCTCTAATTCTAATTTGGAATTCTCCTTAACAAGATGTTTGCATAATATCGTGATGAAACATAAAAAAAAACAGAAAGTAATGCCTTTGAATATTTTTTTCGTTTTCTAGTTCGCAATACGAGGCCGACCTTTTTCTTAGTATTAAAATAAATTTAAAAATTAACAATTTATTTAAATTTAATCTAAAATTTATTTTAATAGGCATAACCCGCGCTGAAGCATGCGGCGACATGTGTTGGGGGTGAGGTGTGTAGTGAGGAAAGGAACTGATGCAGAGATATCAGTAGTATTTTTTACTATTATGCAGGGTCAAGTGAGAAATACATCGATCAAAGTACCTGTCTTGGGCAGAGCGAATTTCACTGTTTCAAGAACAGTGGTTTATTTACTTTTTTTGTCGCATGCAACCTCATATGGTCTTTGAGATCAAGTGGAATAAAATATTAAAAAATACTACGAAGGCGCAGAACAGAAAGTCGAAGAAATAGCTGGACAAGCGAAACCACGAAACTCGAAATAATATATGTGATTTAATTTTAATATTAAAAAATATATTTTACGCAGAATTTGAGTAGCCCATTTCAAGACTAAATCATGAATTACGCCATAGTGCAAAAAGGGAAGTATCTTGAGACGAATTATCGATTTGGATTTGTGTCCCTCCAAAAGGGTGACACAGAGGTACCCAGTGCGTCATATCTACAGAGACCTCTGAGCAATGATGCATCGGCCAAACAGCTTGAAGCACTCGTGAAACAATGCATCCTGCTCTAGCTGCCGAAACGCACCCAAGGCCATTCTTTGAAGACGAAAGGCAGTCCTTGAAGCAAGCTAAATGATGGAAGAAGTGGAGCATTTCGGCAACAGACTTCAAAGATTGTATGTGGCTTCCTATGGATCGCATGTTGAATTGCAAAGGCAAAAAAGAGCTCATCAACATCGGAGAGACTCCATAAACCAAGTGTACTGCGTGCAGCGAGAGCTCAGTTCTGGGAAGGATGAGTGCAAACAAGCTTTCTCCAATCGTCTTATCAAACCGAATCCGCAAGGGAAGGATGCAATGAAATGTCTCAAAGACATCAAAGAGTCAATTTCTTGCCACTAAGAGCTTCTCCTGTATTTGCCATCCAGTTTGGGACGAAACGACTGTGTTTGCTCAGTGTCTAAGTACTGATGTATGCTCGTTTCATGTCAGGCAATGAGTGTACAAGAGGAAGGCCTTCTACCATCGCATGGAAAGTTATAAAAGCAACAGATATTTTTTTAAAGTGGGATCGGATACTTCTTCCAGGAATCAACGTTCGGAACTG
>CM068953.1:70651906-70662904 GCA_035128595.1 Eptatretus atami
TCGTGGGACTCGCTGGTAGGGGTGTGTACTGATGGAGCTCCGGCCATGCTTGGTTTGCAATCTGGTTTCTCATAAGATTCAACCTGTTGTGAAATGTAATCATTTAAATAAATAACGAGTCTTATAACTAAGCCGATATACCTATTTACTTTAAGCAAGCAAGGATATGTTCCCTCCTCCATATATACACAAGAAAATGTGAAATTTCCAAAGCATTAAACTTATGTTTATCTACTGTTTGGGAAAGTATATTGAGTGAACAAAACTTTTGAGGAACATGCCAAAATTAACGAGCTTCAATGAGCTGTATGATTTAATGCTTTAAACTGCTAGAGCTGATAAATTAATTAAAACCACATTAATCGGTCAATTCCGTCCAGTGATAATGGCATAATGATAATAATATTAACACGTAGGGGGCTGGCGGAATGGCCTTGAGCTATGCACACTCTCCTCTAAGCTGTCTCGCCTGAGTTCGAATCCCGACCCAGCTGGCATCCCAGTGTTTCACAGCAGAGGGTGATTCATCAATGTGTGCCATTTCTCGGATGGATGTTAAACTGGCGTTCTTTCTGCCGGCATTAGTTAGTGGACCTTAAAGATCACACAGTATCCTTCACATGGAGTAGCTGAGCTATTGGTGACACGATGAACAAATTACAAATTCCTGCCTTAACATTAGTTGAATGTCAGGCCTGGCCAGCCAGTTCGTGAAAGACTTGGGCCAAGTTTCCCCCAACCACCCCCACAATAACGTTGGAATAATTGTGGCCGTTAAACAATAAGGATATGAACAAACTGCCGTCCGCATGGTGCGCACATACATGTGATCCCCTCACCTCCAAACCCCCCTTCTCCCCACAGGTTGGTCCCATAGGGAGCAGGCATACTAGTATTGTGAAATCCAGATTGTAGGGAAAGTCACTTTCAATAATATTGAAAGACTGAGTGCAGACAGACTCACTCTCACATTGTAGATCACAAGATATTTTTGACTATTAAATAGCTTGCTGACGGTAATACTAATGGGGGAGGGAGAAAAAGGGGGGAAGAGGAGAGAGGGGTGGGGAGAGAGAACGAGGAGAGTGAAGAGGTGGAGGGGAAAGGAGGGAGGAGGGAGTGGGAGCGAGGATGGGTGAGAGGAAGGGAAGGCAGACGTGCGGTGGAGCATGAATTACGATTCATACTGTTTCATCAAAATGATTCTGCATAGAATAACAGTGAAGTGGAAACAAAATAATGTCTGAAATCCATTTCTACCGGTCATACTAAATACGGCCCAGAGAGAAACTCCCGTCCAGATATATACGAGGTGTGTTCAAAAAGTATCCGACCTTTGTTCATAAATACTCGTATCCAGATACAACAAACTTACACTAATCTCCTTCAAAGTAGTCCCCTTGGGCTGCCACACACTTCTCCAACGGTTCTGCCATAGTCGGAAGCAGCGCTGGAACGCCTCTTTTGGGATGGGGCGCAGCTGTCCGTTGCATTCCGCATGATGTCTTCTCTGGACTGAAATCTGGTCCCTTTCAGGGGCATTTTCAGCTTGGGGAAAAGCCAGAAGTCACACGAGCCATGTGGGGAGAGTAGGGAGCCCGACGAAGCACAGGTGTGTTGTGTTTGGCCAGGAAACTCTGTATCAGTATCAATTGTGAAAAATGGGCGGGTGCGTTATCGTGATGGACTGCCAATTGACCTGCCCACAGTCCGGCCGTTTGCTCGCACAGCGTCACGAAGGCGATGCAGTACCTCTTGTTAGTACTCTTGGTGATGTTGTGCTGTGTGGTGCGTACTCGTGATGAACCACCCACTGGAGTCAAAGAAGAGTCAGCATGACTTTGACATTGCTGCGGACCTTCCTTGCTTTTTTTGGCCTCGGGGATGTTGGATGCTTCCATTGTGATGACTGGAACTTGGTTTCTGGGTCGTACCCATAAACCCAGGTCTCATCGCCAGTGATCACTGTGTTGAAGAAGTTGGGATCGCTGTTCACAGTCTCCAGCATGTCCTGTGCGATCTCCAAACGGAGTTGCTTCTGTTCGATGTTAGCAGCTTTGGCACGAACTTCGCTGAGATTCTCCTTAAGCCCAAATCCTCAGTCACAATGGAATGAAAGGATCCAATGCTGACGCCCACCTCGTCGCAAGTTCTCTGATCGTGATTCGACGATCCTGCATCAGCAGGGTCCTCACTTGGTCAATGACGATCTCATTTCGGGATGTTGAGGGCCTACCAGAAGTGCTTCACTTTCCACTGATGTGCGACCATCTTTGAAGCGGTTGTACCACTCTTTTATCTGTGTGGTGATCATTGCTTCGTTCCGAAGGCCTGTTGAATCTTGCGGATCGTTTCCACTTGGGAATCGCCAAGCTTTACACAAAATTTGATGCAGTAGCGTTGTTCAAGTTTTTCCCCATTTTGTCAAAAACGAAAATCCGACGGCGCTCACTTACACTTCCTCATCATCGCGGTCTGTCGGCGATGACAGCTTCTGCGGGCGGAAATATTCACGCATACGAATTAGGATTGCCTACATACGTGCACTAAACCACGCCTCCCTAGCTTCATTGTTTATGCACGAAAAATTAGGTGGAATACTTTTTGAACACACCTCGTATACCGCGCGGACACGTCCGGAGAGAAACACTGCCCGGATATGTCCGGAGACAACCACCACCCAGATGCATCCAGAACCAATTTGGCTGGAGACAAACACTGCTCGGACACATCCGGACACAAACACCCATCCAGACATAACTACCGTCTGGATATGTCCAGAAACAGAGACAGACAGAGAGAGAGAAAGAGAGGGGAGGGGAGAGTGAGAGAGGAGTTGTGGGAGGAGGGTGCTGCACGGCATTGGGACGGGGTAGAGCAAGGATGGGACAGAGAGAGAGAGAGAGAGAGAGAGAGAGAGAGAGAGAGAGAGAGAGAGAGAGAGAGATAGATACATAGATAGATAGATATATGGGGTTGGGGAGTTAGCAGAGAGAATATGTTTTGCTTTATGAACAGCGCGCACACGCACACACACACTCGGTTGATATCGGCAATTTTTCGGGAATCATGAGGTTGAAGTCAGTGTGATTACCAACTACAGTACTTACTGTGTACAACCCAGAAACCGTGAGTATCTTTCACAGAAAAACAACATTGCATTTATATCGCCATTTCAGGGATATGTTCACAAACATTATGCTTTATAAACAGCTGCGTATGACGGGTGGAAAAAAAAATTGGCTCGGTAATTTATGAAACACGTTAATATGTCAAACGTCTTAGGAATCAGGTGTTATTTCACAACTCACTCAGAATGACGGAGCACGAACCACTCACTCAGGGTGACAGAGCCCGAGCCACTCGCTCTGAATGATGTGGCGCAGCAAAAGCGTCTGCAGTGAGTGAACAATTCGCTCAAAATGATGTATCGTGGTACCGCAATCGAAAATGGGTACTCAGCAAGTGGCTTAAGCTCTCAAGCAAGCACTCCAATTCATTGGTTGATAAGGAACGGTTGGCCAGACTGTCGCTGCATACCATAAAGGATCCGTTTAACTTCAAAGCCGCGCTTCACCGCGCACACAGCTGTTATGAAATAATAATAAATCCGCCATTTTGTGGGCTCGTCTGTGCTGTGCACGTGTCACATGGTACATCAGTTCGGGGTCCGCACAATCGTTATAACTTTTTTTTAAAACGTCCGTTTTTTCCATATTTCCTTTGATTCCCTATAGAGCACCTCGCGAAACCTCTGAAAATATAGACACAGATTTGGCAGATGCTATGGATAAGCAGTCCCTCTGGGGGAGAAGGCGCATCAGGTCTGCCAGTGAATGCATTAAATCATATAGCTCAATGAAGCTGGTTAATTTTGATACGTTTCTACATTTTTTGTTCACTTAATATAATTCTCCAAACAGTAGAAAAAGGTTTAATGCTTTGGAAATTTCACATTTTCTTGTGTATCTATGGAGAAGGAGGGAACACATCCTTGCTTGCTTAAAGTAAATCGGTATATATCGGCTTAGTTGTAAGACTCGTTATTTCTTCAAATTATCAGATTTCACAACAGATTTTGACACTTGTTTAGTCTGGACTTTATCCGATCCTCAAAACCGAAATAATACTTTGATGATATACTTTAATTAGTCCGTGAGAGTAGATCGTGGAAAATCGTATCATATAATGCATGATATCAATCAAAGCTCCTAAATTGAAAACTATAGAGCTTACAAAAGCGATGTATACAGGGATTCATAACTCTGATGAACAGGCATTCGATAATTTGAGTGAGGAAAGTGAAGAAAAAAAAGTTTATCATGAAGGAATCGTTGCGGCCTGTTCCAAGTCAAGGCATGGTTGAGGAGGCCAAAAAAACATGGCGGCTTCAGACCCCAGCGAGGTTACCTAGGAAACGCCTTGAGACCCCAGAAAGCGAGGTTGCTGAGGATCCTCTGATGAAGGATATAATTAAATCAGGCAATTAATTATCTTCAAACGGAATGTTTTAAATTAACCTAAACACCCAATTTTCAGTCATGCACTTCCTTTGAGTTCCTTTAGTATGCATGCAAAGTTTCAGGCTGATTGGTTTTATGGTTTTAGAGTTATAGAGGACACACACACACACACACACACACACACACACACACACACACACACACACACACACCACACACACACACACATGCCTTTAATTCATATCGATGAGGTGTATCTTGCTAAATAAATATTCACTTGAGCTGTTGGCCACCAGAGTGACAGAACTATTTGGAACGTACTCTTCCACTTTTTCCTTCCACATGTGTTGCTGGAGATAGTGATGAATCACAACCTTGCACCTGAGCAAAGCTGATGAATTGAGTCATTTCACTGGGGAAGGCCTCTGCAGACAAATCTTCTGCATATCCCAGAACCAATTTATGAGCATCAGCGTCTATTTTTCACAGAGCAAAATACAAGAGACCGCAATAACCTTGAAGTGACTACATTCTGTGTTGTCAGCTGAAAACATGTCATTCAAGGCCATGATGAGTCAGTCAATTAAAATAAAATAAAAATGTCTGATATTTATCTCTGCCAATGAGCAAAACTCCAAGCCAACTTCCATCATGCTTCATGCTTCTTTTGCTCTTCTTTGAGGAAGTATTTCTATAGTCAGAGGCAGCAGATGCGACTTTTGCTTCCCCCATCAAATTCATTGAATCGATCATGCAATGTGCCAACAAAGTTGCCAAGGAAAAAAAAAGTAGATCCACAGCTGATTTTAGATCACTAAATTGTATATAGCCAGCTACAATAATTTGCTCATTGTGATGTTGAATCTGATGAGAAATATTCAGTTCAGGTCAGTTTATTTCCACTCTTGTATCGATCAAACACAAAATATGTGAACACATGCATCATATTATGAGAACAGTTGAGAAACCTGATGAAAAGCATGGCTTGTGAAATTTCAGGTCCCCATGACAAAGGATTGTGATTAAAAATATGAACAGACAGAAATAAAGAAATATTGTGAAATAAGATACCAACAATGAGAATAATAAGGAGGTGGATAAACAGAAGCTAAACAAACAGAAAGGAATGCAAGTAGATGATGGGGGGTGTAGGAGGAGGAATCAGCTAGTATGCAGTACTTTTACATGAGTATCGCAACGTCACTCATTTCCCATTTATTACCAGTGATTACTACGTCAATTTGTCACTCACTTAGCAAATAATATATTTTTATAAGATTGCGTTTAAACCCAGTTCGGGTGTTTTTGGCATGTGTGGTGAAAATCTGAGCTCTCCGTTTCCACCTAACGAAAGCTGAGTTTTTGTTGTTGTGTCTTGTTGTTGCGTCTTGTTGCTGTTGTATCTCGTGAAATATTTCATGTTAATTCGTTCGTTCTTTGTGCTATTCAGTTCGTTTTGTTTCGTATTGTTCAAGGCCTGACACGGTCTATCCTCAAATAGAAAGTGTGAAAATTATTTGTCTCTGTGTTCCTGGTTTTTTGTTTTTTTTTTGCTTCTTCCTGAGTATCTTACGTCTACGTCCTCCACATTATCCTATTTCCTTTAATGGCTTCAAAAATCTAAACAAACAGGCAAACAAACAAACAAAAACTTTACCTTTCACTCCATAACGATTCTCATTTCTAATTGAATTTCCTTCTGCTTCTGAATGTACATTTTTCCCCATGCACCCCTCTTTTTTCAATATCTCCAAACTGAATCTCCATTAAATATAAATGCTTCTTTCTCCTGTAAAACATTTAAAATCAATTTTAAAATTCATTTCAACCCTTGTATCTCCTTCAGAAATGCTATACGTGATTTCCTTCCACACCACAATTTATGTCTATTATTCTTCTTCACAAGGAGTATTTTTCAAATGTGTTTGTCTGCTCAGCGCTTGGTCCACCAATCATTGCCCCCCTCCCCCCCCCCCCCCACCATCCCGCACATACAGCACAGCGTTCAATGAGGGATCTTATCTCCAATCCCATGATATTTATCTCTGTTTGTCAGAGTTGGGAATCTGGAATCGGAATAAGCATCCACCCCATCCCACCTGCTCAAAGCTTCGTGTCCACCCCCCCTTTGTGCATTCCTCCTTACCACACCCTCTCAAACCTTCCCCCGCACCTTTCACACACAACTCTCCCCTTGCACCTGACAATCTAAAACCTTTCCACCCACACCCCACACACAAACATTCTCCTGCACCAACACACTCCACACACTCAAACCTTCTCACTCACCTCACCTTGTCCCTGCAAAGTCTCACCCTCACATCCCGCATCCTCCCAAGGCATCCTCCCCCCCCCCCGCCCACATCCTAACCGTGTGTACCTCAAACATCTGAAGTGCCCACTCTATCCTGACATCTCTCAATCCAGGTCACTGCCAATAAATCAGACATCTGTTCAACAGAATCCTTCCTCCAAAAAAACGACCCTGACTCTTTAGTGTCTCTCCCTTGCTACTGACTATTCCAATTTTATGGATCTTACACCTCCCATTTCCCAGGAGTACCTCTGGCTGCAACTTCCCCTCCGCTCCCCCCTCTTGTTCATCGAGAAGTGACGACAATCTACTGCCCCGATGGTGACAGCCTGAAAATTCTTCCAAACAAACCTACTCTCTCTTATACACAGATCAATCTCATCTCATCTTCAGTTATCCTACCCTTCAACCTCAAAAAAAACCATCTGTCCAACCTGTCGTACCCAACTGCTCCTCGACTCTGTGTCCTTTGCATCTGAGTAAGTGGAGAAGCTTCTTTCAACCCTCAACTCTGACTCCGCAACTGGACCAGAAAGCATAAACTCACGTTTCCTAAAAACCTGCTTTGCTGCTTTTACACATCCTCTGCCATTTTCATCCTTACATTTGGCTAGGAGTCATTTGCGCTAGGTCATCTTCCATCTGCTTGGAAATCCACCAACATCACTGCACAACATAAAAAAGGCACAAGATTTGATCTCCTCAACAACAGAACTATCAGCTTACTTCCAATCACCAGCAAAGTCATGGGATATATCATTGCAGTTGATATGAAATCCTTCCTTTTCTCCAACAACCTGATCTCAGATCACCAATTTGGTTTCAGACCAGGTCACTCCATCTTGGACATGCTGCTTCAACTCACGCAACAATGGATGGAGGCCCTCAATGTCAGATATGAGATCAGGACCGTCTCTCTGGACATATCTCATGCTTTTGATACAGTCTGGTATCCTGCCTTGCTCTCCAAAATGTCTGTCGATGGCATCAAAGGCCAACTCCACATATGGCTTACTGACTTCCTCTACTCTCTTAACCAATGTGTGGCACTCAATGGAATAATTTCATCTCCTCTCCCTGTCAAGGCTGGAGTGCCCCAAGGCAGTATTCTGGGCCCAGTCCTCTTCCTGGTCTTCATCAATGATCTCTCTGACTCTCTGGAAAATCCTTTTGTAATTTATTTGCTGATGACTCCACCCTCTGACATGACATCCCTCATCCTTCAGACAGGTAGGCTGCAGCCTCTTCCATCTCTTCAGTCCATGAAAAAGCTTGTAAAACACTTGGGATATGTTTTTCAATCCTGAGAAATCTCACACTCTCACTATCTCTCTCCGAAAGGAGCGTCTTATAAACCCTCCTATCTACTTTCTTAACAATCCTCTTGAGGAAGGCCTTCATCCACATCTTGATGGAGTACTGCTCTCTCCTTTGGGCTGGCTCCCCTACCTCACATATTTCTCAGCTTGACCCTGTGGAAACCAAGGCCTTTAAGATTATTGGAATCTCCTGCGATGAAGTTGAGTCTATGGGCTTATCACTTCGCCATCGCAGACAGGTCGGTGGTCTCTCTGACTTCTACCACCTCCTTTCTGGTCTTACACCCTCTGCTCTTTCCGTGCTTTGTCCACCCCTCCACCCTCACAAAAAATTGCTAAGAAAGTTTCTAAAATTAGTTTGAAATACTTGGCATAGTACTTGAGAGAAAGGGGCATGCCTCTGTATAGTGGGGCAACTTAGCATAACAATTGTGCATTTTGTGAGGAAAGCACCAAATTTGGCACACTAGTAGCCTATCATATTATGAACAGATTTGGATATTGGGCCATCTCAAAATTTTTGATGGCAGTGGAAAATGGCTGCCACAGCCATCAGCGGCTGAATTTGAGATGGCCCAATATCCAAATCTGTTCATAATATGATAGGCTACTAGTGTGCCAAATTTGGTGCTTTCCTCACAAAATGCACAATTGTTATGCTATATTTAGCTAAGTTGCCCCACTAGTAGAGCGAAAATGTTGGAGAACTTTCTCAGCTGGCCCAAAGGGCTGAGATCTTCCATCTGCATGTACTGCATACTCCCAATGACATGGACACATGCAAGGTCCAAAGAACTGTGGACAGGCACGTGCTACCCAAGCCCTTGACGATTGCTGCCATTGAGTGGACTTTGAGCCTTGTGGAAGTGTCTCCTGTGAACATGACAGGCTTGGTGATTTATTTTATGGATGTCTGCAATTGGAAAGAGAATGCTGTGTATCATTACCAACAAAGTAATGGTTACCAACTCTTCAACAATTATTTGTGCCAGTTATATTTACATGAGAGCAATATGAACAAGTCAGACTTCCTTGAGGGAGAACTACTAAATCTGGTTTGGGTTCTTCTTCCCAGTGATGAGAACGTCATATTGGGGCTTATTAATTCACAGGGAACGTTTGACATCAACTTTAAAAATGATTATATATTATATATATAATATATATATATATTATATATATATATATATATATATATATATATATATATATATATCTTAATAATGAGCAAATACAACCCATCGCTTTGCTGACGGGAATATTAGGGGAGTAAGGGAGAGAGAGGGAGGGGAGAGTGGGGGCTAGAAGGGGGAAGAGTGAGGAAGAAGGTGGGGGTGGGGAGAGGGACGCCTCAACACACCGCTATATATTGTGGGGCAAGGAGGAGGGGCGAAGGGGGAAGTGGGGAGGGTTTGAGAGGACGTAAGCTTGAGACGAGGGGTTTCTGGACTTACGTTTGGGAGGGGATTGTGGAGAATGTGGTGGGGGAGGGGGCAGTACAGGAATGAACAAAATGGGTACGTTAAAATAGCATGTTAATCCAGCAGTCGGAGTTCACCCGGAAGATATCCATGTTGGTGAGAGGGGAGGGGGTTGGGAGAAGGTAAGCATGAGGAGAGCAGGAGGAAGGCAGCATGAGGAGAATGGAAGCAGCGTGAGGGGTGGGGAAGGGAGGGTGTTAAAACACGCCCAAACAGCAACATTTTCTTTTTAACTGCCGGGTTCTATGTAACACCGGTGGGAGCATTTATAACCCAAGCTATCTACCTGGCAAAGGCCTGCCTTTTTATGTTGAAGGCTCCAGTCACGGACTAAATAGTCCTCATCGAGGCCAGGCCCTAAATAAAGAGAAATAAAAGAGAGAATGTAAAGTGAGGAGTGAAAATGAGTAAGTGAGAAAAGTGTATGATGTTTGTTTGCAAGAAAGAGAGATTAAAGCTAGCCCAGGTAGCTTTAGTTTGAGTGAGACAGAAAGTAAGACCGGCAATCCTGATATGGAGTGTGTAAGATGGTTCCGGGCACCACTTTAACGCTCCTAAATCAGAATGGTAGTACTACCCTGAGCGGTTACTGTCTACAACCTACTACCTAAAAAACTGGTCTAACTGGATGGGTGTTTTTTTGGAGACACTATCTCCTTACTGGATTGCCCTTGGCTCCCTAAAGGAGCTCATCCGCCCTTTAGCAGGTATTGTTTTTAGTCCTGCAGGGTGTCACAGTCACCCTTTCGGATTTTCTTAGAGCCTCCAACTCCCGGATTCATTGGAATAGTCGAGAAAATCTCCTGGTGAACTTTTTTTTTCCAATCGGACAACATTTACCCCTCCCTCATCGACCTTGAAGTTTCACCCTGAAAAAATAAAAATTGTAGGGGGGCCGGTGAGAAGAACGAGTAATACATATACATCATTACACAAACACACAGATCGACGTATCACATCAAAAGAGACGATTGGACATTACAGGAGCATTTTAAAAGTTCAGCACAAGGTCATACGTCATCGTTCTATATGTCACGCCCCCGAGAAACTGAGGCTAAACTTCAAGTCCGATGAGGGAGAGGTAAATTGTTGGGAATTTGAAATAAAAACACCAAGAGTTTTCTCGACTATTCCAACGAATTCCAGGGGTAGCTTAAAATAAATGAATCGCAAAATTTACACCCTAACTAGACGACCACTGATATTATGTATATATATATATATTAATATATATATATATATACCAATATATACACATATATATAATAACACATAATTATATATATATATATATATATATCACACAAACACACACATAATATTATATATATATATATATATATATATTATATCAGGTGGTCCTTCGTTAGGTAATTTTCGAATTCATTTATTTTTAAGCTCCAAACCCGGAATTCGTTGGA
>CM068953.1:70673621-70692505 GCA_035128595.1 Eptatretus atami
TAAATGGTTCCTCATCTTACTGGTCCTTTAAGTAATTTCTCACAACACCATTCCGGACACAACTAGAAGTCTAACATAACAAGGTCATATATAATGTACCTCCAATTCTCTCAGGATCGCTTTCTTAAATAGTGGTGTCTAGCATTGCTACTCTCCAATTAGTCCAACGGAAATGTGAAAAAGCATGTTGTGGCGTCATTGAAAGTTTTTGGTTGATTCATCATCTCTGAGCTATCCTGAATCAGAATCAGCCGGGTGCCAGAACTCGCCTCCTTGAGGAATTTTTTTTTGAGGCGAAAAACAAAAAAAATGCTCACCATCCGACTTTCCAGAATAAATTCTGTTTTGGGCTATATCTATCACATTCGAAATGCAACTTACAAACACATTTTTGGTGTCTTACTACTACGTTTTCATGTCAAGGAGATCAGATAATTAATAAAATTGAAGGTGTATATATAAAGACCTGTCTCATATTTTCAAGATGGCGCGCACGGCATTATTAATATGAAAACATGGATCATTTTGCAAGTTCCCACTGATCAACTTCGAGTAAAGGAAATTTGAATTATGATGTAACACTCAAATACTTAGATAACTAACGTAGCATAATAATAGATCAATGAAGCTTGAAGTAATTAACTTGCATGACACAATGAAATGATGAATTATAATATTGAAAAACGGATTTTACAAGAATATATTCCGGTATATATATGTGGATAGTTCACGTGATTTGTTGTTTATTGTTTTTAAAGTATGGGAACAGTTAATGATTTTGAAATGTTACCTTTTAATTTTAGGCAAACACAATATTAACTTTGTTAAGCGATGAATGTTCTACATTATGTTCAATCTTCGTCATCAGTCAATGAGTGAATTAGCAGCGACTAAGCCCTTAAGCTTGATCTGTTCGGTTAAAACAGTCTGGACTTCGAAGCATTACAAATCTGGGCAAAACATCGAAACATGCATCTGTGCTGCCAACTATCAAGCCACCTACCCGTGGAACATGGCCGGAATCTGGTGGCAGGCACCACACTTGATCAGCTAGCAGAATGGTGACTGGTGCCAAGCAGACACATCAGGGTGGAAGTGGGTTGGACAAACAATGTCGCACCGTCCTCTAACCTTCTGCCATGCCATAACTGTGGGATCCAAAGTTCGGAAGGGTCTGACTGAGTAGACCGATATCGCATCAGCAATGAACTTGATGATGAGAGCGCGATGTACAATGTTGAAACAAAGCAATCAAATATGATGGGGGCAAGAACTATCACAATTCGGAGGACAGAGGTAATGGCTTGGAGATATGGCCATCTTAGACTTCCACAACACTCATAAACTCGGTGTGTGGACATATAACACCTTCAGATTTTGGAACAAACAGACACAGCACAAGAAAGGTAATTGCCTTCAGATATCATCTATTATCCTCGTCTGCTTCAGCATCGACGGCAAAGATAAGGTGGGATCTATATGTCCGCTACGCCAATTAGCTACTTCAATTCAGCACTGTGTACCTTATTTCCAATGCTAAAAGAAATAAGCGATAGACACAGTTTCCTGGAATCTGGTCAGAAGCATATACATGCAGAGACCTAGATTATTTGGCGATCGCTTTTGGTTGTTTCAGTGCTCTTTGGTGAAACTGTCTACTTCGCACTACCAAGCAACACGGACTCTCCATGCTGACACCACAATCCATACTTTTCCTCGAGGAGAAATGAATCAAACAGGACAAATACATCTGTATCAGATCGCAGAGCCACTTTGATGTGTGAATCACCCAGACAACTGACAACTAATGACACAATTCTAGACTAGTGATGGATGATGATGACATCTGCTTCTCTTCTGGGTGTGTTTCAGATCCTTCCTCTGGAAGAGATGGAATTTTCATAAACTTGTACTGGTGTATAGTAGATCTTTATCCGAGTGTCACGCAGTGTTGGATCTGGTTGTCCACAAATGTGGGTCATCAGCATACCTGAAAGATTATCAAATCGATCAGTTGATACTTTGTTTGTAGGCTACATTTAGGACCCACTTTTTGCGCTGGAAGTGTTGTGTGTAAGTTGAGTTTAGAATGTTTTCGACTTAATTTCGACTTTCGACTGCGCGAACTAGGATCTCTCCATTTGTTTTCGTGCTGATTTCGATGTAACCATTGTCGAGAAATCAGGTATACTATCACAACACTGCCAGGTGTACTTTGATGGTTCCCATAAAGTTGATCAACATAATCATTCAATGACCCCGCAACTACGTTAATATGGGTAAACGGTAGTGCATGTACCAATAGCTTCATTTTATGATGACGAATGCTTCTTACAACACAGCTGGATTGTGTTCTTCATTGTATTCAATGATACTAGAAACATAGTAGACAGAAAATAATTTATTATGCTTAATGACAAATTGGGTCTGTTCATAATAATAATTGGCAAAAACTAGACTTTTATTCGGGTGATGACGGTGGGAAGCGCCATCTTTGAAAGTATGAATAAGGTGTTAATCTGTAGCAACTAAATTTTAATCATTACGGATCCTTGACCGCTGTAAAACGATAGTAGTAGACAGCCAAAATTGTGTTTGTAAGTGCATTAGAAGTGAAGATTATAAGGAGCCACCAACACAGAATTTTATACGGAAAGTCGGTATGGTGGCCATTTTGTTTTTTCGCCTCTAAACAAATAAAATCCTCAATTGGAGCGAGTCTGGCCACCTTTACAGGACTGAAATTGAGATTAAATTATGAAATATGATTTAAAATAAGGTAATAATAAACTATAAAATAATAATAACATTAGTATGATTTAGAATAAAATAATAGATAGATTAAAGAAAAAACATACATAAATAAGTTTTCTAAACATATAGGAAATAATGTACTAGTAAATTTAGATTTAAATAAAAAATTATAGAAAATAAAATAACAAAGATAAATGAAATAGAAATAAATATAAAAAAAATATATAGATATTAAAAAATACTAAATTAAAAAGAAGAGATATGTTAAATTTTAAAAAATATAAAAAATATGTTAAAATATAATATTTATATTAATTCATAACATGAAAAGTATAGAATAAAGAATATAATAATAATATTAAACTAAATATTTTACATTTAAATGGATACAATTTAAAAAAAAAACATTTTAATAGTAAATCATATACAAAAAAATATATTGGTTATAGTAATTTACATAGGAATAAAAAAATATTATAAAATAAAATAAATTAATAGATATAATATAAAAAAATTAATATATTAAAAATTAATATATAGATTAAAAGTTAGAAATAAAAAGATTTAATATAAAAAAATCAGAATAAATTAAAATTAAAAAAATCAGATAAAAAATTAAAAATAATAATTAAAAAACAAAAATAAAACACAATAAACAAATATATAGAAAAATAAAGATAAATTTGAAATAAAGTAACTCACAAAAAATAAAATAAATATAAAATTTAATCAAATAAATATATAAATACACAAGAAAAAATTTATAAAATAAATATGTTAAATAATAAATAATGAATTTAAAAGAAATAAATATAGAAAAAAGTAATAAAATATAATATAGAAAAATATATTAAAAATAGAAATAGTTAAAAATAAATAAAGAAAAAATTTAATAAAACCTATAATTGAAAGATATAAAAATATAATAAAAAGAAGATTAAAATAAAAACAACACCCATACTCAAAAGGAACAGAGAGAAATAAGCAATGAAGAACTAGGAACAAAAAAAAAAATAAATAAAAATTTATTACTGCCGGTCTATTGTAACACCGGTGGGAGCAATTATAAACCAACTTCTACCTGGCAAAGGCCTGCCTTTTTATGTTGAAGCTCGTCACCGGACTAATAGTCCTCTCGAGCCAGGCCCTAAAAAGAGAAAATAAAAGAGAAGATGTAAGTGAGAGTGAAAATGAGTAGTGAAGAAAGTGTATGATGTTTGTTTTGCAAGAAAGAAGATTAAGTCTAGCCCAGGTATGCTTTAGTTTGAGTGAGACAGAAAGTAAGACCGCACAATCCTGAAAGAGTTATAGATGGTTCGGCAACCACTTTAACGTATCCCAAATAGAATGGAAGTACTACCCTGACGGGTTCTGTCTACAACTACTCTAAACTGGTCTAACTGGATGGGTGTTTTTTGGAGACACATCTTCCTTACTAGGATCTGCCCTTGCGCTCCCTAAAGGGCTATCCGCCTTTAGCAAGGTATTGTTTTTAGTCCTGCAGGGTGTCACAGTCACCCTCACACTGGCGAGCCCAGTGAGGTATCCTTAGATTCTCCGACTTCCGACCATGCCGCAGGTTTGCATCTGGTTACATGTTACTTAACAGTGTAGTTCAGAAACGCTGAGACCTGACCTGGCTAAATGCCTGCATGCATGTTCGCACGGCAAAGATCTTGCACACCACCGTCGCTCCTCCGAATCTGTCGTTACATTCTACATGTAGGGAACTTTTTAAATCCATAAACTAACCGCAGTCCTTAAAAGTTCCCCTTAACAGAGGGGGGGGGGGGGGTGGATGTTGAGAGGAAGAGAGAGGAAGATAGGGTGGGGAGGGGTAGGGAAAGAAGAGGGGAATAGTGAGAGAGTGAGAGAGAGGTGAGAAGAGAGGTGCGAGAGAGGGAGAGGAGAGGTGAGAGAAAGGTAAGAGAGAGAGTGAGAGAGGTTGAGAGAAGGTGAGAGAGAAAGGTGAGAGAGAGGTGAAGAGAGAGGTGAGAGGGTGATGAGAGGTGAGAGAGAGAGGTGAGAGAGAGGTGAGAGAGGATGAGAGAGAGGTTGAGAGAGAGGTGAGAGAGGTGAAGAGAGGTATAGAGGTGAGAGAGGTGAGAGGGTGAGAGAGGTGAAGAGAGGTGAGAGAGGTGAGAGAGAGTTGAGAGAGTGAGCAGAGGTGAGAGAGGGAGAGAGAGGCTGAGAGAGGTGAGAGGGTAGAGAGGTGAAGAGAGGTAAAAAGAGGTGAGAGAGGTGGAGAGAGGTGAGAGAGAGGTGAGAGAGGCTGAGAGAGGGAGAGATGAGGGAAGGGGAAGAGAATGGGAGAGAGGTGGGCGGGGTTGAAATTGAGGAAGAGGTGAGGAATGAGCAGAAGGGGAGCGACGGAGGGGAAACGGAACTGATGGGGTGGCAGAAAGGGGGAAGTGAGGAAATTGGTGGGGCAATGAGCGAAGGGGGGGGGGGTGACGCCTCATCAAACGTCGCTTATAACACATCCAGACTGGGGGGTGGGGAGCGAGGAAGATGGGGCGACGAGAGGGTTGTGGATGGGGTTTGGGGAGGTGAAGGTTTTTGGAGAAGTAAGCATGAGGGGAGGGAGGAGAGGAATGGCAACAACGAGGGCAAGCAAAGATGCGACATGAAGGGAAGAAGGCAGCGTAATACGGGGAGGGGAAGTAAGCAGTGTGCGAGACCACGAGAAAGGGATAAAGACCCGAACCTCAAGGAAGAAAAGTGCGAACAGCTGAAAACCATGTTGGCGGACAAGTGTGTGTGTGTGGTGTGTGTGTATGTGTGTGTAGTGTGTGTGTGTGTGTGTTGTGTGTGTGTGTGTGGTGAGATGGTGTAGTGTGTAGAGTTAGCTTGTGTGATTGTTTAGTATAAAGTGTGTATTGTTTGTTGTAATTTTGTTGTTTGGTTTGTTTTTTGTGGTGTGTGATCGAATTGTTTGGAACAGAGTTCTAACTGTGTGAAAAAATATACGAGGTTGTGTGTGTGTGTGTGTATAGTGTGATATGGCGGGGAGTCAATTTTATGAAAAACCTCTCACATAAATTCCTACCAAAAAGAGTTTTTCAATTGAGATTTTGCAGAGGCAGTGGTGGAGGCAGTGGGATTGCAGGCAGTGGTGGAGGTATGCAAGCACGAACCGTGAAAAAGTATATATATATATTATATGAATATGTTGGTTGTCGGTACAGTATGCAGTGCAGTAACACATATAAGTAATAATAAAGAAAGTGGTCCTTTATTCATACAATGAGATTTTCTTAACTCCAACGACGAACCTGCCCGGGATAAATTTGGAATAAGAGAAGACATCCCCTGTAGAACTTTTTTTTTTTTTCCAAATCGGAAAAGAAGAAAACCAAATAGCACATATTTACCACCTCCCATCATAAAGAAAAGAAAACTAAAACACAATCGACGCATTAAGAAAAGCAAAATAAGATAATATTCGACGATAACTGCAAAAAAAGCGAAAACGCTTAAAATAAAGAACGCATGAAAAAATCAAAAATTGTTAGGTAAAGAGGAGCGGTGAAAGACGGTAAAAATATACAACAAATAAAACCAAAAAAGAAAAAATTATTACAAAACAAATAACCACAGATCAGAATCGAAAAGAACGTATTTAGAAACGAAATATCAGATCAAATAAGGAGACGAAAACGATGGACATACGGACAAAGCAATTTTAAAAAAAAAGTTCAGAGAGAACACAGGTCCAGATAATCGGTTATATGACAAAAACAAATACAAACTAATTAAAGGTAGTCAGCATGGGTTTACCAAAGGTAGTTCCTGTTTACCAAATCTTTCAGAAATCTATGAAGTAGTGTCTGATTGGGTGGATGATAGAAAGGCAGTGGACATGGTGTATGTAGACTTCAAGAAGGTATTTGGTAAGGTACCACATCGGAGGTTGTTAGCCAAAGTGAGGGCTTCTGGAGTGACTGGTCATGGGTAATTTTGGAGCGTGTCACACAGAAGAAGGATCTGGGGGTGGTAATAGATATGGGAAGTAAGCAGGTAGCACAGTGCCAGGCAGCTATAGATAAAGCAAATAGGGTTTTAGGCTGTATCAGGAGGGAGATAATTTATAAATCAAAAGAGGTGGTGTTAACATTGTACAAGAATTTAGTGAGGGCCACATCTAGAATAGTGGGTGCAGTTTTGGTCACCAGAGTTCCGGAAGGACATAGATGCCATAAGAGAGGGTTCAGCGCAGGGCTACTCGGTTGATTTTGGACCTAGCTAGACTCAGCTATGAGGAGTGGCTGAAGGAGACAGGTCTTTATACACTAAAAAGGAGGCGGTTACGAGGAGATATGATAGAGATGTTTAAGATAAAGAAAGGTATAGATAAAATAAGTTCAGATGAATTATTCAACAGAGTAGACAGTGATAGGAGCAGGGGCCTCAGCTTGAGAGTAAAGAGGAGAGTTAAGATGGTAGTTAGGCAGGGACTTTTATACGTCAGAGATTGTAGTTATTGTCTATTGGAATGGCCTCCTGGACAAGAAGTCGGTGGCAGCATGAAAAAAGTAGAGTTTCTCAATTAGAATTTAGATAGGTTACCTAGAAGTTGGAGATAGAGGTGGGTATAGGGGATGTTGCAGGACTTCTTTAGTTATAGGTAGTTTGCACTGATGGGTATGTATTTGTGTGCATGTGTACGCGAAATGCCTTGTTGTTGAGTTGTACGTGTAGTGGTTTTGCAAGGGGGTGTGTGTTTGATGTGTGGTGTTTTTAACCAAGCCATGCCTCCTCCCGAGGGAGAAAAGAAAAAATACAAAAAAACTATTTAAAAAAAACCAACAAACAAAAAAAATTTCATGAATTTAAAACTTTTTTTGCATTTTCTTCCTTGGATCTTGTGTTGTTGTGTTGGTGTGGTGTTCGTGCAGGCATGATGGGCTGAATGGCCTCCACCTGTGTTGGATATCCTTATTTCATAGACTCCTATAAAGAAGGACTGGAACCTCCCATGCTCGGGGTTTGTAACTTGAGTCTGAAGGATTAACAAGAGAGAGATGTGACGTAACGGCACGTGATGAAATTCGGAAGTTATTGTTTTTGTTTTTTTTTAAACGCTGCCAATAGCCATTATACGGTAGCTGTAAATTAGAAACACGTTCAGTAAGTTCTGTGTCGTCCGGAAGACGTCAATCAAATACGTCTACATACTGTCAATATGCGTTGGAGGTACGTTACACATAGGTCAAAGCACGTTACTCAGAGGTGAAATAAGTTTTGGTACGCTAAGCATTACCTGACGTGTTTCGACTTATGAGTAACTTACAAGTAACGTGCCTCGACGTGTGTCAACAATCGCATAACGTGCCTCGACGTGTGTGCAACGATCGTGTAACGTGCCTACAACACGTTACTCAGAGGTAGAAATAAGTTTCGGGTACGCAATCATTACCTCGACGTGTTTCGACTTATGAGTAACTTACAAGTAACGTGTGTCGATGTGTGTCAATGATTGCATAACGTGCCTACAACTTATAGCCAGGTAACGGAACGTGTGAGGCCATACGCTGGCATACGTCGTAAAATTTCAAGCATGCTAAAATTTGAGGACAACGGCAAGTCAACGATGAAAGCATCGTACTACGACGTATGGCAGTGTTTTTCAGCGTGCTCTTAATGTTTCCAAACTTACCATAACGTATTCGACGTGTGCCAGCGTTTAGACAAATTTTCAAAAAATCGGCATAAGCTGGCTAAAACGTCAGGTGTGACTGGGCCTTAAGTATAATTGTTGTAAGTGCATGTACGTAATAAATAGATATCGGCTGTAGGTTTTACTCGTGTCATGTCCCCTATCCCCATTCATTGCATTGGTTATGTGTAAAAAATAAATGTCCCTTTGTTGAAATGTACCTGCTCGTTGCGTCCTTCTGCCATTGACTGCCATAATTGCATTCGCAATAAAATAGCTGGCTGATTATAAGCCGAAAAACGTACATCTGGTCCGACGGGCTTGGCGATATAAAACGCTCGGCAATCGCAAACGGAACGAGCTGCTTAAAGCGGCTCGTTTCTTGCAGGCTCGTTGAGGTATAAATCCCCGGCATTTCTGTCTGCGCGAATAATTAGGTGCATCGACAATTCGGCGATCGACCCCTGTAGCGCATGGACAGAAGATTGGCTGGCTTATGGGTGGTTAACAACACCCGTAGCTGGGTTTCGGCGTTGATCCGAAAGCTGCGACTAGATTGCTCGTCCGGTGGGCGTGTGCCGGCCGCAATTGAGCTAAAGGCGGCGCCCGCACGCCGGGTGGGCGAAAATCCACAACAATATATTGCTTGCTCTAGAGTCTAGAGAGACTGCGAGCTGAACACACGACCTTCAACGTGACTTTCTGGATCGGTTTGCACTCCGACCTTGTCACCAAGAGGAGCCCTATCTCTCTCTCTGCTTGTGTCTTCAGCTTCCTACTCTCTCTTTAATTACTCCTCTGGCTCCTCGTCGAGCCTCTTCCTGCCCTGTACCATCATCTCCCTCTGGCAGATGCAGCTTGCTGTCTCCTCTTTGATTTATTTTCAAGTCTCACTGGCACCTGCATGGTTAATTGGTCCAACTGACCCTTCAGGTTTAACAGCCACGTCTTTTCGACCCTGTCACGACATTCTCCATCCAATCCATGTACGCTCCCCAATGTACATGCCTCGAGGCCTTCTTGGCCTTTCCTTTCTCCTCCAGCACTTTCCTCAAATGATTCAAACAATCACGATCAAAACTACCATTCTCAGGAAAAGGTAATCTACTGTTCATGACCAAACGCACCAATGTGTAACGTCTCTCACAGAATCAGGCCATATTTGTCAAACATATATCTCGCGCATGTCCTCTGCATGCCTGTGCATGTCGCTTCGGTATACACAATCTCATACAGGTATACGGTAATAGACATCACAGTATTCCACACTCACACACTCACACAGCGTGCTGGGTCTCGAACCCTCACGGAGGTGGTATTCCAACCTCCTCCTTTGGCCAGGGGATTAGCTTTTCCCCAATGCCTCTACTGTACCCAGTACAGCACCATTAGCCGAGTAACGAACTCACTCAGGTACGCCGAAGACTCAGCTTCCCGTACAGAGATCACTATCTCTATTCAGCCCCAGGCTTAAAGCGGACTCGACTTCAGGATCCTCCTTAATTCTATCAATAAAATTCTCTGACATGTACTTTCCTTTGTCCGAAGTACGTTACCCGCTAAGACAGCCTCGCCATCAGGGATGGCATCTGGTTGGCATTCGCCGTCCCTCAGACCTGGACTGCCTCCAGGATTTAGTACATCCGAGTCACGGCACCAACTGTTGTAGAATTTTGTAGTTTACGTTTTAACCGACTCAATGTAAATCCTGTTACTCAAATGAAAGCCACAATTAATTCACTGTCCACAACGAAAGTACATTACATCAGATAATTTTATTATTACTTGGTTCCAAGGAGTACAAGCCACCGAGATGGTAAACATCTCTTACATGATTTGCACTAAAACAAGATTACATTTTCTGGCATTTATATGCTTTGGGAGAGTGGAGGGGCTGTTAAGGCCTTAGGCAAGAACTCCAACTGAATACGTGTCTTCTAGGTGAAAAGCGAATGATGTAATCAAATGGAAAAAGTTGCAGTGTTATCACCAGGTCACTTTGTTCCATAGCAAGACATTCTTTTAATCAACATTTAGGTCAAAAGACTCTTGGCTAAGGAAAGCATCACTGACATCCAATTTGACTTACAGCATAAATTAAATTTATAAAAGCACCAACAACAATTATAATTGAGAGCACATTAATATAATTATTTTCTCCACAATATTAATGGTGGGGCTGAGCAGGTAAACGAGATGTTAACGGATATTTTCAAGAGTTTCCCTGGAGTCAGGACAGGTACCGGAGGATTTAGTCTAGATGCCAAACAGCCATTTCAGGGCAAAGCGTGCTTTAAGCGTCATTATGAAGCTTTTTCGTTGATTCATCATCTCTGAGCTATCTTGAATCAGAATCAGCTGGGTGCCAGAACTCGCACCCTTGAGGAATTTTTTAAGAGGCGAAAAACAAAATGGCCATCACCGACTTTCGATAAATTCTGTTTTGGGCTATATCTCACTTCTAATGCACTTACAAACACATTTTGGTGTCTACTACTATTTTCCAGGGTCAAGGAATCCGATAATGATAAAATTGAAGTGTACAGATAACACTGTATCATACTTTCAAGATGGCGTCCACCGATCACGATAAAAGCTAGTTTTTTGCCAATTTTATTACAGACCCCGATATAAGCATAATAATTATTTCTGCTACTATGTTTCAGTGTCAATGAATACAATGAAAACACAATCCAGCTGGTAGAAGCATTCGTCATCATAAATGAAGATTCCTGCACTACCTTACCCATATTAACATGTGCGGGCATTGAGATTATGTGATCAACTTCATGGGAACCATCAAATACCACCAGGAGTGTTGTGATGTATACTCCTGATTTCGACAGGTACATCGAAATCAGCACGAAACAAATGACGAGATCCAGCGCGCAGGTCATGATTTAAGTCGAAAACATCAACTCAACTTACACACAACACTTCCAGCGCAAAAAGTGGTCCTAAATGTAGCCTACAACAAAGTACAACTGATCGATTTGATCTGTCAGTATCTGATGACCCACATTGTGGACAACCAGACCAAACTGGTGATCAACGAAAAGATCCTACACCAGTACAAGTATGGAACAATTCCACTCTCCAGAGACAGGATCTGAAAACACACCACGAGAAGCAGATGTCATCATCATCCATCACTTAGTTAGTTAATTGTGTTCAGGTGTCAGTGGTGATTCACACATCAAAGTGGTCTGCGACGATAAGATGTATTTGTCCTGTTGATTCATTTCTACTCTGAGGAAAAGATGATTGTGGAATGTCAGCATGGAGAGTCCGTGTGCTGGAGGGCGAACGTAGACATTCACCAAAGAGCACTGAAACACAAAAGCATCGCCAAATATCTGCCTGCTGTATATGCTCTGACCAGATGCGATACTGTGTCATATTTGTTTGGCATTGGAAAGGCCACAGCGCTGAAGGTACTAATGGGCGGACATCATCCCACCTTACTTGGTCAGCTGGAAGCAGACGAGGAAAAGAATGATAGCTGAGGAACTACTTCATTGCTGCCAGTTATTGTTCCAAAATCGAAGGTGATATGTCCACACCGGTATGAGTTGTGGAAGTCTAAGATGGCCAACTCCAAGATTACCTCTGCTCCGAAATTGAAGTCGTTGCCCCATCACATGATGCCTTTGTTCAACATGTACATCGCGCTCATCATCAAGTCATTGAATGGAAATCGGCCACTCAGTCAAGACCCTCCGACTTGGATCCCATAAGTATGGATGGCAAGAAGGTGAGGACGGTGTGACGTTGTGTCCAACCACACTTCCACCTGATGTGTCTGCTGCACCAGTCACCATTCTGCAGCTGATCAAGTGTGGATGCTGCACAGCCGGCCATGTTCCACCGGGAGGTGTGGTTGTGTGGCAGCACAGATGTCATGTTCGATGTTTTGCAGTTGTAATGCTCGATCAGACTGTTGTAACGAACAGACAAGGGCAGTCGCTGCTAATCACCATGAGATGACGAAGATTGAACATAATGTAGAACATTGCATCCTTAACAAAGTTAATATTTGTTTGCCTAAAAATAAAAGGTAATTTAAAATCATATACATGTACATTCTTACTTTAAGACATACCCAAAGTCATCGGTGACTATCCACATATATCCGGATATATTTGTGTAAAAATCGTATTCCAATATAATCATCAATTCATTGAATCATTGCAAGTAAGTTACTTCAGCTGTCATTGACTATTATTGTCCGTAGTATTAATATTTGAGGGTTCATCAAATTCAATTTTCTTACTCGAAGTGATCAGTGGAACTGCAAAATAGCCATTTTTCATATTAAAATGGTGGCCATCTTGAAAATATGAGACAGGTCTTATATATACACCTTCGATTTTATCATTATCTGATTCTTTGACCATGAAAACGTAGTAGTAGACACCAAATTGTGTTTGTAAGTGCATTAGGAGTGAAGATATAGCCAAAACAGAATTTATCGAAAGTCGGTGGTGGCCATTTTTGTTTTTCGCCTCGAAAAAAAATTCCTCAAAGGTGCGAGTCTGGCACCCGGCTGATTCTGATTCAGGATAGCTCAGAGATGATGAATCAACCAAAAAACTTCATAATGACGCCAAACATGCTTTTTCACATTTCTGCTGGACTAATTGGAGAGTAGCAATGTAACACCATTATTTAAGAAAGGATCCAGAGAAGAATTGGGAGACTATAGACCTGTGAGTTGGACTTCAGTTGTGGGGAAGGTGTTGGAGAAATTAATTAAGGACCAGATGAGGAACCATTGAACAAATACAAACTAATTAAAGGTAGTCAGCATGGGTTTACCAAAGGTAGTTCCTGTTTACCAAATCTTTCAGAATCTATGAAGTAGTGTCTGATTGGGTGGATGATAGAAAGGCAGTGGACATGGTGTATGTAGACTTCAAGAAGGTATTTGGTAAGGTACCACATCGGAGGTTGTTAGCCAAAGTGAGGGCTTCTGGAGTGACTGGTCATGGGTATTTTGGAGCGTGTCACACAGAAGAAGGATCTGGGGGTGGTAATAGATATGGGAAGTAAGCAGGTAGCACAGTGCCAGGCAGCTATAGATAAAGCAAATAGGGTTTTAGGCTGTATCAGGAGGGAGATAATTTATAAATCAAAAGAGGTGGTGTTAACATTGTACAAGAATTTAGTGAGGGCCACATCTAGAATAGTGGGTGCAGTTTTGGTCACCAGAGTTCCGGAAGGACATAGATGCCATAAGAGAGGGTTCAGCGCAGGGCTACTCGGTTGATTTTGGACCTAGCTAGACTCAGCTATGAGGAGCGGCTGAAGGAGACAGGTCTTTATACACTAAAAGGAGGCGGTTACGAGGAGTATGATAGAGATGTTTAAGATAAAGAAAGGTATAGATAAAATAAGTTCAGATGAATTATTCAACAGAGTAGACAGTGATAGGAGCAGGGGCCTCAGCTTGAGAGTAAAGAGGAGAGTTAAGATGGTAGTTAGGAGGGGACTTTTACTCAGAGAGTAGTTAATGCATGGAATGGCCTCCCTGGAAAGGTCGTGGCAGCAGAAAAAGTAGATAGTTTCAATTAGAATTAGATAGGTACCTGGAAGTTATGGAGATAGAGGGGTATGGGGATGTTTGCAGGACTTTTAGTATAGGTAGTTTGAGCACTGATTGGGTGATTGTGTGCATGTGTACGGAATGCTGTTGGTTGCATGTGTACGGAATGCTAACGTTGGGTTTTGTCAAGGGGGATTGTGTGGTTGATGTGTGTGTTTTTAACCAAGCCCATGCTTCCTCCCCTGAGGGGAAGAAAAGAAAAATACAAAAAAAACTATTTAAAAAAACCAACAAACAAAAAAATTTCATGAATTTAAAACTTTTTTTGCATTTTCTTCCTTGGATCTTGTGTTGTTGTGTTGGTTGTGTTCGTGGCAGGCATGATGGGCTGAATGGCCTCCACCTGTGTTGGATATCCTTATTTCATAGACTCCTATAAAGAAGGACTGGAACCTCCCATGCTCGGGTTTGTAACTTGAGTCTGAAGGATTAACTTGAGTCCGGGGCTAAAATGACTTCTAGAAGGGCTAGAGACACGATCTCGGGATCCATATAGGGGTTTTGAGGACGGCGAGTTCAATATGTCATTTTCAACACCACTGAGGTCATCTTCAAGGTCAAAGTCATATTTCAAGGTCAAATTACTGAATTTTGCTATTTTTGCCCGTTTTTGTGTCTAACTCATAAACAGTGAGAGATGGCTGATTGTAATAAGATGCAAGTGTGTAGAGCTGTCAAACTTTGATATTTATTGTCATATATCATATTACGTAAACATTATATGCATGTCACAACACTATGCCTATTACAACTAATGTCTATCACTAGTTGGAGAGCTTTTTTGCCTCTGAGCATCCCAAAGCTTTTCTTTGTCACTTACATTGAGGACTGAGCTTTCAATAGAATGTTAGCTAAAGTAGTACATGCAGCATTACTACTAGCTAAAGGTGCATCTACAGAGGATAACAGCTCAGCAAAATGAAATCGGAAACGCATTTTAGCTTGTCATACAAATTAAGGCATTATGTACAAAAAAGACGGTTGACATAGTCGGCACACTCAATCCACCTCTATTCAAATTATCTAGAAACTCAGATGACACCTCGTTACCATCTTCATCAATGATCTCCTCCATACTAGTGCTATCGCCATATTTATGAACAAGGTGTCCGGCCAAATAAACTACTTTATGCTTAAGGGCATCGTCAACCCCAAGAGATCCTGAGTGTCTTGACGAGTAATCTCGTCAATGAGTTCACTTCGCTCATCTGGATTTATGGAAGTTGTACAGTTCTTGTCGCAATCAATCACACGAGAACTAGATTCGGGCATAATGTCATGCTTAATGAGTGTTTGCAAATTTACAATTTTAGCTGCAGCCATAATGTCAACTACGTCAATGTAGAGTTTCCACCGCTTCTTTGCCTGGCTTGGCCGAAAAACTTTTCCACGGCTTCATCTGCAATATAGCAGGAAGAACGTAGTCAAAGTCTTTCTCTGCCAGAAGCAATTGGCAGCATCCACATTATTACGTGTGGACACAGTGAAGGCTTCAGCAGTTTGCTGAGTTAGCTTCAGCTTACGACCACACCTCCTTGCCATGCGCAGGTAGATATAATTTGGCAGGCCCTCCAGCCTAGTGAAACTTGTACAGTCTGCTGTCCAAGGCTGTCGGATTCGTCCGCGCAGATGGATAGCTGAGAAACGGTCTTTCACGTTCATCATCTTGAACCACTCACTCATTATCTGGGTGAGAATGATTGTGCCTTCGCTGATGCCAGTGAATCCTTGAAGGTCTTTAAAGCAGCGACAGTCTTGTCATTGAACACTTGGCATACCAATGGTACGCTCTGGCGTTGAAGGGGCTTGGGGAAAACAGTGGTGTGCGTCAGCTTGGTTAAACGAATAGGAGTAGCCCGGTCGATCTCATAAACCTTCTGAATATCACTCCAGTAAGCTTTGTACTCATTACCATCTACGACAAATGAGAGTGTCTTGCCCATCAACAGTAATCCAGTTGCGAACATTTTTGAAGATGTGCACGTAGTCGTACACGAAGAACATAGATTGCTCTTGAATTGACAGCACTTGGCAACTTCTGGTCTCCAAGTTTTGAATAAACACTGCGGTTGGTACTGCAATTGTCACATATCAAAGAAATCACAAGTACCGCCAGCACCAACTACAGCTGATGCAGCTTCGATAAGGAGTTCCTTCAGCTGATCGGCAGTTAGTTTTTTGCAGGGCAAAATGTGTAGAATATAGCGTGGACCACCGAAATGGCAGGCAACTTCAACAACCATAGCATGTGAAAGCAGCATTTCGTGTTCACCACCCGCTGCTGCATTTTGAGCATATCCTACAACATGCCTCCAGAAAATCGCAATGTCTCGACCAGCTTTACCTCATCAAACATTAAATTGACCAAACTCTGCTGTGGTTTAAGCTGGTCGAACAAGGTTTTGAGGTTGGAGTCCTGCTGACTATAGCAAGCACCTGTTTTACTTTTTTGTTGATGGTAGAATGATTAAGCCGGATCGACGAATCAATTTGTATGCACTGGGTGATATGTTGTGAAGCTGCATTGCGAAAATCATAGTATCAGTATCAAATTGGCGATGATCAAGAGGTTTGAGCATAAAGATGCAGCTGCGACAGAAGGAAGGTGAAATGAGGAAGCTCGTGTGCCTCAGTCATCCAACAGAGCTGGCTTATTACAAGCTGAAGAATTTCCTTGCTTGTGCATTCATAGATGTTTACCTGGTCAGTTATGGATCTAATCTGGGACCATTTTGAGAGCAGGCTCTTCTTCTGCAAAGGAAAAAGTCGTTTGGGCACCTCAATGCCATCTTTCTCAACTCTATTCAAGAATAGAAATCCAAAAGGTGAGTGAACTTGTTGGAAATGAAAGAACTGCTTGACAGTTTGTCCAGTAGCATCAGTTCTTGATAGGTAAAGGTTTTCCTGGTCTTTTATGACGTTAAAGCCAGGAAAATAGGAGCTGATTTTAGCACGAAGTGGTCGAAATCTTGGATATTGTCTGCAGCCTCATCAGCTGCCTGCATCTTCTTAGCTCTTGATTCTGACGTAGAAGATGATGTTGGGCGTGGGGCTGAGGTCACCTGCTTCAAAGCTGATTTCGGTACTCCAGGAAATATTGATGGGGGTTCTTTGGGTCGTTTGCCACCCTAACTGACACCCATTCACAATTGAAATGTGTCTCACAAATATAATATCTCCTTTAAGCACCTCAAGTTTTTTCTCATTTGGCATTGCCAATATCCATCTCTCCCTCTCCTCAGGATATTTTGGGAAGGATATGACCATTACATAAGGCGTCCCATCATAGTTTCTCTACAACCAAAGCAGCTGCAACGACGTGGCATATTGTCACCAAAGCAGGAAACAACACAAAGATCCTGTGAGATCACCAGCTGGACAGTTTCTGAAAGAGAAACAAACAAAACATACATTAGTTAACGATGATAGAAATCAGCAAGTAGGCGCAGTAGGTGCACAATGTCATGTTTTGTCATAGACTTTACAAAAGTTTTCCTCTATGAGTTCGACAAAAACGGGCAAAAAATACCAAATTCAGTAATTTGACCTTGAAATATGACCTATTGACCTTGAAGATGACCTCAGGTGGTGTTGAAAATGACACTATTGAACTCGCCGTCCTCAAAAACCCTATATGGATCCCGAGATCGTGTCTCTAGCCCTTCTAGAAGTCATTTTAGCCCCGGACTCAAGTTAATCCTTCAGACTCAAGTTACAAACCCGCGAGATCGTGAGGTTCCAGTCCTTCTCTATAGGAGTCTATGCATTATTTTTACATATATATATATACATATATATATACATATATATATTTATTACATAAATTTTATATACATGTTATTCATATCCACATATATTTATATAATTATTATTTATTAATAATATATTTATATCCACATATATTTATATCCACATATATTTATATCACATATATTTAATATAACACATATATTTATTACACGTATATTATATACACATATATTTATATCAATATATTTTATATACATACGTATATTTATATACTAATTATATCACATATATTTATATAACATATAATTTATATACACGTATATTATATACACATATATTTATATACACATATATTTATATACACATATATTTATATACACTATATTTATATACACATATATTTATATACACATATATTTATATACACTATATTTATATACACATATATTTATATACACATATATTTATATACACATATATTTATATACACATATATTTAATATACACATATATTTATATACACATATATTTATATACACATATATTTATATACACATATTTTAATATACATAATATTTATATACACATATATTTATATATACAATATATTTATATACACATATTATTTATATACACATATATTTATATACGTATATTTATATACACATATATTATATACACATATATTTATATACACATATATTTATATACACATATATTTATATACACATATTTATATATACACATATATTTATATACACTATATTTATATACACATATATTATATTACACTATATTTATATACACTATATTTATATACACATATTTTATATACACATATATTTATATACACATATATTTATATACACATATATTTATATACACATATATTTATATACAACGTATATTTATACACATATATTTATATACACATATATTTTAATATACACATATATTATATACACATATATTTATATACACATATATTTATATACACAATATATTTATATACACATATATTTATATTACACGTATATTTAATATACAGTATATATTATTTATATACACATATATTTATATACACATATATTTATATACACATGTATATTTATAACT
>CM068953.1:70723674-70754453 GCA_035128595.1 Eptatretus atami
CGGTTCGGGGCAAGAGGAGAGACGATAAATTAATCCAAAAGAAATCTTGCTATATATTTCACTGTTGTATGAGGCATGCTCCATTCAGTATCTGTCCCATTACGAACTTTGGATTATTTTGTTTCATTTCTCTCAAATTTTTATAGCCAGGTCTTTGTAAAAGGTCTTAGATTCAGCAGAGATAAAAAAAATTTGTAGTGTCTTTGCATAGTTTTAATTTCTAGGTTTTTTAGCTGTGAAATGTTTCCTTTTTGAGTTTTTTTTATTTTTATTTGTTTTATTTTTTTCAATATTGAGACATTTTTGCATGACAATCTGTGGTCCAAACCATGGGCTTGTTATCACAATATTTCCAGTCGCTCGGGCTTGCACTGCTTATTAGTTTCGTATCTTTAGATGTAGAGTTATCCTTGATCCAAACCCAGCAGCTTGCGAGTTACATCAACGCTTATCTTGATCTCGTGAATCGACTGTATATTCATTAAGCTTCTCTGACAGTACACAAGATTTTTGGCATTAGAGAAGTCATATGATTCCATACTTTACTCGCTCGGCCATGTCAGGCAGCCATATTAACACCGCCCGAATAACATGATTAACATTAAACAAGATCTGTCATGTCGGGATCGACAGCAGTAGGCCTGATGAGACCAAATTGCAAAAAGAGCCAACCCCCAGTTACTATGCTATTTGGATGGTGTAATTTTAATAACAGGGCTATTCGAATATCAGACAACATTCGGTCCATGAAAACCAACTATAAAATCTTACATTCTGACATAAGAAACGGTGACACCTAACACGGTAATCAACTGTAACTTTTCAAACCAATTAGATTTACCGATGTGAGGCTCATTTTCTTAACGAAGTCCGCCACCTGGAACCTAGCGCGTATTAACGAACTGCAAATCAGACTCATTGCATGGGAATTCAATAATTTTCATAATCCATTATTATGGAAAAGAGAAGGTGTCATTTGGGACCGCCCGATTATCACGCAAGAAGTTCAATATTGTTGTTTTTACTATAGAATAGGGTCATTCCATTGAATGCTATTCGAATAGGTGGGTTATTACAAACAAAATTAGAACCGCCTGTTTAGAGAGTAGCGCTGAAACGGGAAATCCTATGCAGGTTCTCCCTGATGACTTCCATCTTTTGCTCTTTACTTATTTCAGGTTCTTATTGGTCGTTCCACATTTTCCATTATGTTTGCACCATATCCTGACACATGCTGTGTTGGACTGTGCTTCCCCACTGACAGACGCCTCTGATAGCTTTGTACATGTTGCTCCGCGTTTTTGAGCCTGGGGAGTAAGCTGCTGAAATCTATCTTGTGTGGGTTCTTCGATGACATCTTTGTTCGTTGTTCCCTTCAATTTTTTTTTTTCCTCCATTTAAAACAATGTTGTTGTTTTTTTTTTTCCACAATTCTCTTTATCATTTTAATTCTTGTTTTTTCTTCTCTTTCATCTCCTTTACTCTCTATCCTCGGTTTCGTTAATCTATCTCTCTCAGGAGAATGAATTCTTGCAGAAATTTTTTTGTAAGGCTTCACTTGGCTGTGCCTGGATGGGTTTGAGAGTTGTGGTGTAGCCGGCTGAAACCCGAATCCTCTGCAGGTTCTCCCTGATGACTCATCTTTGCTCTTTACTTTATTCAGGTGTCATTATTGGTCTTCCATTTCATTATGTGTTCACCATATCCTGATGCTGTGTGGGATTCTGTGCTTGCCCACTGACAGACCTTTGAGTGAGCTTGTACGATGTTGCTGCGTTTGAGCGCTGGGGAGTAATTGCTCGCAAATCGTATTCTTGCTGTGGGTTCTTCATGACATCTTGTTGTTCGTTGTTCCCTTCGACATTATTTTTTTTTTTCTAATTTGTAAAGAAGCAGTGTTTGGTTGTTTTTTTTTTCGCACCAAGTTGCTCTTTGCATCATTTGTGAAATTCTTGTTTTGTTCGTTTCTCGTTTCAATCGTTTCCTTTACTCTCTATTCCTCGTTTCGTTATCTATCGTCTGCTCAGTAAGAAGTGAACTTCTTGCACGAACTGTAATTTTTTCTGTAAAGGCTCACTTGGCTGGTGGCCTGGATGGGTTTGAGAGTTGTTGGAGTATAGACGGCTTGAAACGCGAAAAGCCTATGCAGGGTTCTCCTGATGACTCCATCGTTTGCGTCTTTCCTTCTTCAGGGTTCACTTCTTGGTCGTATCCATGTCATGCCATTAACATCATCAAATACAAGCAACAATAGCAATGGGACATTGTTCAAATTATCAAGAGTCATTTAAAAGGACTGGTTCTTGAATTTGGAAGTCACCCCAATTAAATATTAAGGGGAAGTTCAGAGTATTGGCAACCGAAGTTCAAAATGTCTTCTGCAATCAGATAAAAATCGCCCTCCCATGCGTCGTCGAAGGAAGGCGGTATCCATTTTGGCATTTTTAATAAATGAAATAGCAAGCGTAGAAACTAACGAAACCCATTTGAATAACCCTTTAGAATTACCATTTGGAATTATCCTCTTTAGAAATTAGTACCATTTGGATTACCCGCGTTTAGAATTACCATTTGGAATGTCCTTTAGAATTACCATTTGGAATTACGCCTTTAGAATTAACCAATTTGGAATTCTACTATAGAAAATTACCCTTTAGAACACGATATATTACCCTTGTATAACTCATTATAGACCATTAATATACTGTGGTTAGAAAAGTTCTTCATTTTTGATAGGGATCACAGATGGAAGGAAGCATGACATAACCAAATATTTAAGCGGGCTCTCACACACTTACAAAACAAGCTCAAATGAGGTCTACGAGATTCCTAAGTCTGCTATGAGCTGACGTCGATAAAAACGAATATGACGTATTGTGATGTATCGGTTGCCGATAAATTATCTGTGCTAATTGCCCGGCTTGATTCCCGCAAACCAAATTCAAACAGCTTGCCTAGTTTCCCGAGATAATGGGTATAGGCGATTTCAATTAGCGGGGCGATAATTCATGGACGTCAAATTTTTTTTCTAGGAAAAATTTCCAAAATCGAGATGGTTACGTGGCCTGCGCGGTGGCTTTCGCTGGTCATATTACATGGCAAGTTGTTTCACGAAAGATGCCGATGAAACTCTGGTTAGTTAAACAGAAAATGTCAAAAAAATAGGAATCCGCAGCGTCATAAAATTGAATGGATCGTGTCATAGTGATAGTAATCATATGTGCGGTAATATCAGTGCTGCTGTCTAGATGCCCGTTCGAGTGTCCTCAGCAAACCAGAGAATTTTCAAAAGCTTGCCTAGTTTTCAGCCCGATAATCTTTTTAGGGCGATTCAGCATGCAGGCGGACGATGTTTTGACGTCATACAGGAATATGGTTTTCTAGGAAGGGAATGTTCAAGAAATCGGAGATGGGTTACTTGTCTGCGCGGAGGGTATTTTTACCAGTATTAACTATTGCCGGCGTTGGCGTTCAGGGAAATTTGCGATGAAAACTGTTTAGGCTGTGTGAATCAAAAAAGATCCACAAGAAGAAGAGTGAACGAACAAAACTACGTGAGTAAGACTTGAAGAGTGATCCTTCTCAGTCGAGTGATCCTTAAAGTAGACTGTGGATGGGACACAGAACCCTTATGGCGGAATATTATACAGCACCAAAATTAATTCCAGGTGAAAAGCCGCCGTTGGTGACCTTCAGCCATAAAACCCTTTTCTGAGGAAGGTGGTGGAATTTATGAAATATGGTCAAAGGTGAATATCCTTGTATTAAGCCAGTATATAAAAGACCATGCACGCCGCACCAAACTTAATGAGTCGGACACTTCTCGGCGTAAACACTTGTGCGGAAAGTTTGGAAATAAAATCCTCTTTAAATGAGTCAGTTTTGGTTTCAGCCAATCAAACACAAGAATCAAACCCTTTATATAAACATCTATACCATGCCATGCTTAGCTTTACTTGCAGCACCACACACATTGAGACCCCCAACCGTGATGGGGTGTAAAACAGAATAGAGCATAACAGTGATCGATGAATTCTTTTAATCATGGACACCGAAGCTATAAACGTCAATATTGTCCATCGTGGAACCAGACCATGCATTTGGTAGCATTAAAAGGGGTCGGCCCTGGCCGTGGCCTATCCTAATGCAGGTAAAAGTTCAGGCCATGGACTTTACTTTCTCTACCATTCATTGCTGAAAAGATTGTCCGGTTGAATCGATAACTCTTTATATCTCTTTTGCACCACCACGGAGTGGCAGACAGTACATCTGTCCTTCCACTGTCCCACTCGTTTCACGTCAGGATCTCTTCTCAGCTTGCGAACTCAAACTTGCTTCTCAGGTGGGTGAGGTCATCATCTCACGATGTGAGGTTGGCTTCGTTAGTACCTTTTCATGTAGATGCTTTTTTTTTTTCATCACAGTTTAGATTTGATATTCCTCTGTCGGACAAACTTAGTGGAATGATATGACCAGGCCTATTAAAATTAAGTATTGCTGACCCGACTGGCATGAGGATCCCTAGTGGGAGGTTACACAATGTCAGTGTTTGTAATTTCAACCAAATTCAGGCAGCAAGGTTTGACAATTAACATGGTTCTGTATCTTCGCCTGGACTTGCAGGGAACCGAACACTGGAATGTTGTCTTCTCTGAGATACTACTAATGACGATCAATTCAAGATCTTTGAAGCTGCACCGCTGGGATGAAGTCTGCCAAATGTTTGTCAACTCTTCTCTGTCTCTACCAGCACCCCATCAGAATCAGACCATTTGTTTCATGGATTCAGTAATAGCTGTGGTTTGTGACACTTACAAGCATGGGTTGCAATGCTGACACGACTTGAGACACGAATTTAAAATTTAGAATGTTTAAAGCTCACTTTTCTTTTTTTTTTAACATAATCTCCAGAGGCATAGTTATAATTCATATTTTTATGAGATCAAATATCTTGTTTTTGGATGAAACAAAATCAATTGAGGTGCAGAGTTAAAAATGTGTGCCTTTTCCGAAACTAAGCACTCCCACCGAACTGCAGGTTAGGTACAGGTATGGGAAGCATGCGCCAGAAGCAGCGGTCTGCTGCATCCACTTTCCGCCGGTACTCCAGGGGCCTGTCCGCTGGCCATCCCCAGGCAGATGTCTGGCTCATCCCATCTCCTCGAGATGCGATTCACCTGCTGCAACCACGAGGCACGTGTTCGGCAATTGGCCTCCTCCACTCAAGGAGACTCCTCGCTGAGAGAATCTGGTGAGCCAGGATCAGCGTCAGGAAAATGAGCACAATGACCATATCAGCCGCAGCTGACGCTCACGACTATGCAGGTAAGAATCTCATTTGAGTCTCTCTCAGCAACCGCTGTTGGACAAAAGTCTGACCAGCGATAGCCAAGATTCTCCGAAAAGACTTGGTACCAAAGGAATTAAGTCTCCGTCTCAGATCCTCTTGGTCAGAGTCCAAGTTCTCGCATCCATAAGAGCAAGACTGGACGAAGCACAAGGACTGAAGACTCGGACTTTCATCCTCCCGCACAGGTACCGGCAGTACCACACCCCATTAATCCAGTGAATCCATGACCCAGGCCGACCAGACAACTATTGCTCTGACTCACAGCCGCAGAGAATGAATATCACTGCCAAAGGTAAGTGATCTCTCCACGACTCAACATCCTCACCACAAACAGGTACAAACAGGAACACAGCATCCAAGATGTCATCGAAAGCTTGGATCTTAGTTTTGACCAGGAAACCCGTAATCCAGCGGCTCCGACTTCCTCATCAGCACCTCGAGGGCCTCATTCAAGCAACTCATCTAAAAGTCTCCGCAAAAGATGACTGCATCATTGGACGAAATCAGGTCAGAGATCTGACATTCGCAACGATGCACGCGAGCTTGATCTCTCCGACATCCTCCCTAGAATCCAGTCCATACATAGGGCTGAAAAGTGTGGGGGCGCCAGTACACACACCCTGACGAACTCCAGTAACAAATGGAAATAAGTCAGAGATGGTACACCACATCTCACAGCACTCTCAGTAACAGAGTAGAGTTCAGACATCAGATCGATCAGCTTTGGTGGCAACCCCAGGAAGACCAAGAATCCTCCAGAGGGATCCCGATTCACTGAATCGAACAGCTTTACAGAGATCAACATAGGCTGCAAGCAGCCCTGCTGAAACTCTCGTCTGCGTTCAGTAGGACCCGAAGAGCAAGGATACGGTCAATCGTTGACCTCTTTGGTGTAAAGCCTGACTGCTCTGGACGCTGGTGCTCAACAGATGGTGGTGAACCCTATCAACAATTATCCGAGCAAAGACATTGCCCGGCACTGAGAGCAGCGTCACCCTCGGGTAGTTGTTGCAGTCTTGGCGCTCACCTTCCCCTTTCCAGAGAAGGGACAACAAGGCCCTCTTCCAGTCAGTTGGGATGATGCTGTGTTCCAGGCAGAGCCAAAACTGCTGAAACGACACGAGCGCAGCATTTCCACCAGCTGAGAAGTTCAGCATGGATGCCAAGATCCTGGAAGCGTTAACCCGCCATTTTAACCGGTTCACCGCAGCCCTGTGTTTCCACAAGCGAAGGGTGGACCACAGTTGATTGGAGGGTCAGCAACAGGGATTGTAACACCCCTGACATCCAACTCGACAGCTGGTGGATCAGCCTGGTACAACCTCTCAAAGTAACCGACGCCAGGCCTTCACTTCAGACTCCTCTGTCAGAGCCTACCACCTCTGCTCTCACTGAAGTACACGTGGGATGGGCTTGGATGAACGCAATGCACAAATTTCTCTGTAAAGCAGGAATGAGAATCACTTGACACAGGTGATGCTCTACCCCTCACACAGATTCCTCGCAATAGGCCTCCTTGTCCACACCTTAGCGCACGTGCAGTTTTATGCTTCAGCTCCCTGAACAGCTCAGCCTGCGCATTCAGCCTGGCCCTGCGAGTCTGGTCAATGGTATCCAGTGTCCCTTGAGAGACAAAATTCTTTCTTTGCCCTATGGTGAGTTCCAAGACATCCACCGGCAACATCAAACGGTGGTCTTGAGTACTCCACAACTCTTCAGGATTCCCCCAAAGCACCCGACCCCCCAAGTGTCACTCAGCTTGTTCGCAAACTCCTCAGCTACCCTCTCATTCTTGAGCTTGCCAACATCCAGCTAGGCTGGGATGGTACCATTCTCTGGATTTAAGGTGCAATTCAGAGTTGCTACACAAGCTGGTGGTCAGTATTGGGAACTGAGCCATCTGGTAGACCTGCAGTTCTGGATCATCCTCGAGCGACCATCAACGAGGACATTGCCAATCTCCTTCGCCACACGGCCAGCGTTGAATACCAAGTCCAGCAATGAGCTTGTGGGCCCTGAAACCATGAACCGGCCACCCTAAGTCCATGATTCTTGCAAAGTCAAGGAACTTAGTGGCTATTCTGGTTCATAGTTCCTGACCCATGGGGACCACAACACGTCTCATAACCATCTTTACTGCACGTTTGGTGATAATTGTGCACTAACCCAAAGGAGGAAATTTGGGACACAGTGGCCTACTTTTCTGAAAGATACTATGGGACTTCTAACTTTGTAGTCAAAATTAAGTTGGGATAGGTGGCTTTTGCATCCCACCCAAAAGAAATGCTCTGAGACACTGTGCCTCCTGCTGGTACTTTCTTCAGAATGGCAAGTTTTTAGTTGATTAAATCCCTTTTGGAGATTGTAATGCAGAGCAGGCAGCTTATTGGTGACTGCTCTTCCAATGGAGCGACTCAGTTTTCCTCAACATACATCTTGGGGGAAAGTTTGGCGCGTTTTGGCAAGTAAACTCGAGCGAAGTCAATGGTGAAGGCATCGCAAAATTTCTCACCCTTCCCAAGAAATAAAAGTTCAAAGATGCAAAATGTTTCAACCAGGAACTACCCCAATCAATTTTTTTTAATTAAAAAACATTTTTTTCCATTTTTGAACCCCTGTAACCCAAGTCCCCACCCCTGGGGCATGAAGCAGAGGTCAAATCCAAAATATTGTTACACACTTCATGTGTCTTCCAATATCGATGCATATACAGTTTCATTTTAAAAAATACTGAAAAATGTTCCCAGATTGCATTTTTTTTAGCATTTGACCTTTTAACTCTCCTGGGGGGCAGAGGCCAAAAGTGATCTGCTCTTGCGCATTTTTGCCATGTGGTGATCATAACTACCAAGTGTGGTGAATTTCTGCTAACGTTGAGGAAGAAGTACCGTAACGGATGGACAGACGGAGCCGATAACAATATCCCCCCCATGTTTTTTTCAGAAAGCGTGGGGATAATTATAAGAGCATATTTCATGATGCTGAGATCTTGGAGTTTGATTTTCAGGAGTGTGAACTTTGTACTTTACCAGCCTTGGCATCATAGAAAGCAAGTTAGACCTGAAAACAGAAGCAAAACTCCAGGCAAAACATGCAGGACGTCATGTTCTATTTTCCTACCACCACTCAAGGGCTTTCTACAAACTTGCATCCAACATGATGTGTTTATTGGGGCAAGCTTTTGTATAAAGCACACCGAAACTGAAACATACATGTCATATAATTCTCCTCTAAAGTGCAACATTCAATGAAAGTACACAGAAAAAGAAAAAACTGTTTTCGTGGATGCGGGACTCTGGGAGGAAAGTGGCTTGAAATCGGAGGTGCTTGAGAAGGTCGGGAGAATAGAGTTCAAATTCGTCGGGGACGCAACCACGCTTGAAGTGCACGTCTTCGCACGGAGCATTTTGAGGGAGAACCAACCGAATCTGATGGTAAGAATTCATGGTTTTCAGCATGAATGCATGACTTCGAGATTCTGTGCACAAGTTTGTTTGCTATTTTATCTATTCAAACACGGAGCTATTTGGGCACATCTCAAATTGAGCAAATCCAGAAAGAATTTTATGCCCTTTTTTTGCATTTTTATATAATAACAATGAACATATATAATCAGACTTGTATTATGGGGGGAAACGAGTGAGCGAATAGTACGGGAGTTGAGCCGATGCAATTTCATGGAAAGCTTAATTTGATGAAAGGCAAGTGTTTATTTTTTTTTCCCGATACTAGATGGGCACACTCGTTAGAGCATATACCTCCACCACGTAATGCCTGACCCATGAGAAACATATCGAGCCCAATACATTTTTGAAATATCATGCGATACCATAACAGTAGTATATCGTTTTTGGCCCAATCTCTCAATGGTGAAGAATCACCAAAAAAAATTATAGATCCGGATCTTCACCAAAATCGAATTAATTCTTCCTTATCGCACGCCGAACCTGTCACAAATAATTTCATCTGGATCCGTCTCCAACTTTTTGAGATATTGTGGACCACAAACAGACAAACAGACAGAAAATGGTGAAAATGTAACCTCCTTCACTTCAGTGGCGGAGGTAATATATTTTCTGATACAGGACAGTTCATGGATTATGAGAGTGACACAAGGGGAAAAAGAGCAAGAAACAATAGTGGAGTCCACATTGTGGACTCATTAATCAAGGGAACGAATAAGAGAGAGGAGAGCGAGTGGAGAGGAAAACACAGCAACCTGTAAATAAGATGGTTGGGTTTCCATCGGGTTAATGGGCACGTGTTGATGTAGCACATTATGTTTTTACGTGGTAGCACATTATGGAGGTGTTTATGACATTTGATGAAGCACCTTAATCTGCTAGAACAAATAATAAATAAATAAATAAATAAACTTGCCCCGATCTCATTTGCTTTCCCGGACAACATTTGAAGCATAATCTTAAATTTATCTTGCAATAAATATAAAGCTTGCCTTCAGTCGTTTAAAATTCCAAGTGTGTCCTGGTGCCCGGGATTAACACACAACGTCCTCCTCGGATTGCAGGCTCATTTCCCAGCACAGGCAAATCATACATCTTCATTCATGTGGATCGCTTTCAATGATAAACAAAGCTGTTCACCAATTTTGGCTTCATATTCAATATAAACAATTTATTTGCAATCGTGAGTCTCAATTGTCACGATGTTATTCTCTTTAGGCTTTCCCCAACATCAACCACAATGATTCTAAATGGCCATCTATTTATTACCTTCATACAAAACATGATCCCCACCCATCCCCTGTGTGAAGTATGCATCAGAATAATCTCAAAGAATTAACACACACTGCCAGAGCACCCATGACCATTATTAAAGCTTCAAAATAGCTCAACATCCTCAAAGTTTTACCCAAAAAACATGGGGCTCTGTTCAGATGCATTTTAATCTGTTGTTTGTTTTACATCATTAAAAGGAACACTCGTTACAACAAATAGCACTTTTTCTATGAAGTGTCGAGGGTCGTGGAGAGCTAGAACACAGAATGGATCAGGACATAACACAACAAAAGTAACAATGGAAAGGGAGGGGGAGGAACAGACCGACAACAGGATTGAAGGACAAAATGGAGGGAGACCTGGAGAAACAAGGGATGAGTGGATTTGAGCTGTTGGGTGAACAAGACGGATACATCTGCAATGGATGGATACAGCCGGTAATGAAGGACACGGGTGAATAAGGACAGCCACAAACTTTTAATCACAGAAGTGGGAAAAAAATGGAAACTAGAAAGTGGTGGGCTTGAGTGGAGTTGATGAGGGTAGAACATATGGTTGTGGAGGGGGATGACCTGGGATGGTGACAAACAGCTGTCTTAAAGCCTTGGATGGAAGAATGAATTTGAAGAAACTGAGGAAGTTAGTTCCATGGATGGGAGGTGATGGGGGGGGGGGAGGATCGAATGAGTGAAGGTAGGCAGTGCTAGTTGGCCTTGTAGTAGCACCTGCCCTGCCTCTACAGTATAGACTGGTACTCATTTTGCCAACCTCGGAAGGATGACAGGATGAGTCAACCCCCTGGTGTATTAATTCAGCAGCCAACGGGGCTTGAACTCAGGACCCTAGGATCCCAAGCCTCCACCCTAACCAATGACCAACACAGGCTGTGCTCCAAAGATTGACTGCTATTGAAAATAATGTTCGGGAAAATAAAGTCACACAAATTGACAATCATGATTGGTGACACCCCAACAGCAAATGCTGCTACAACATCACCAACCCAAGTACTTCCCTTCTGCACGCAGGCATTGCAGATTAGAATCGCATTTATTGATTTGGCATCTTTTTTTTAATACAAGATCTCAGGCTCTGTGGCCATGCTCACTGGTCTCTGCCTTAAACAATGCCAATGCAAATGCCCAAGTCTCCTCAGCATTTTACAATCTCGTTTTACATGCTTTCAAAAAATACTTTATGCAGAAATACATTGATCGAATAGTGTAACGGAATTAGCATACGAAGTGCAATTTTGACCTCGTGCTAATATACACTGCTTGTTCAGTGACATCTGCTTTTATTTCACTGCAAACAGAAATGCGTCTCGTGGTTTGATCTGGAGAACATTCCGTTTGAGCAGATGTGCCTGATGATCGATATTGGTTCCCATTACTGCTGCAGCGCAAGAAATTCCTCGACACTTTGTCTTCCACGGACACGACAATATTGTGCAACATTCCCTGCAGGAGTTGGAGCACCTGGAGTAGCTCGAGCATGACTACTTTTTGGATTATCACACTGAACCTATAACGCCTTTTCGCCACAACAGTTTGATATGCTTTCAATTTAAAAATTAACAAGACGACAGTGCTAGATATCCACTATAAAATGAATATTTATATGGACAGCAAATCCTCACTAAATTCCTTTTTTTTTTCCTGCTATCCTAAGCAATTTGTCGAGATGTGCGTTTTTGAAGCCAAAGTCCTGCATCACTCGGAAATATCAGTTCTTCAGCACTTATTTTTATTTTTGTTATTTATATTCCTTTCATGCTCGTGCTCGACAGCCTCAGTTTGGCATAGCATTGCTAAAAGTAGGAAGGATTGGTCAGTCAGGAAAAGTTTTTGCTGTTTAACTCACGCAGTCATTTTTGTGAATGCTATTTCACACATAAAATTGAAGACCAACGATGAAGCAAATACTGATGTTTCACATAATTTTCAGTCCATCGATTTTAAAAAAGGGAAAGTTAAATTCAATGCAAATTACCGTGAAAATAGACCACTGTCCGCTCGTGGTCACACTCTGAAATATCAGCAATATCTGATGCGTGGTCTCAAACAGAGAACACAATTACTGGGCAGCCATTATTTATAATTCACTCACATACAATGCATATAAATTAATAGAATCAACAAAAAGAAAGTAAAACTGTGTGATTGGAAAGAGTTGTAACTGTGGGTTGTGGTAAACTGTTGTCAGATGGGTAGATTGGTCAAAGAATCCCCAAGTTAGCGGTTATTTGGATCAAAAACGTGTAGACTACAAGAAGTGAGCATGGAAATGAACACTTCCTCAGGTCTGGACAAAACTATCACGGAATGTGACGTGTGATCTGCATTGACTCCAGTAACACTTGATAAGCCATCCAGCTCGGTGAGACCCCGCAATGACACACTTGGGCACACAGAGACCTGCCAAATTCCTCAGAGGAGTCCTATGTTACATTCACCATGGTTTTTGGTCAGCAGCTTGTGGAGGAGGAGGAGGAGAGGATGGCACTTGGAAAGTAGAATTTGACCACTTTCTGCAACACCTCTCATGATCTACTTTTTATAACTTTCATATTATTCTGACATCTGGAATTAATAATTGTTTCCAAAGATATTCCAAAAAATAAACTTGTGGAATACAATTTTGTGAAGACATGACTTGATACACCTCAATGATAGCATTGTTCTGATTTATTATTTACGAACATATACCGTGAAACCTTACTTTTGCCGGTTTAGTTTTTGTTGGTTTTGACCATTCGTGGGCAACTTCCATGTGTATCTATATAGTTATTGCTGAGCTTAATTTCGAACATGCTTTATGACAAGGACTGACTGGTCCACTGTGTGTATTTGACAATATCCCAAGCATTCCACAAGTCTGGCCTGTACGGTAGAGTGGCAAGAAGGAAGCATTACTCAAAAAGGCACCTCGTGTCCGTTTTGAAGTATGCAAAAAAACTTTGCGGAGATTCTGAAGCCTGTGGCAAAAAGTTTTGTGATCTGATGAAACCAAGATGGAACTTTTTTGCCTAAATTCAAAACATTACGTTTGGTGGCAAGCCCAACACGGCACATCACTCAAAGAACACCACCCCTACTGTGAAGCATGGTGGTGGCAGCATCATGTTATGGGGATGTTTCTCATCAGCAGGGACTGGAGCACTTGTTAGGAAAGAAGAGAAATATGGATGGAGCAAAATACAAGAAATATCCAAGAGGAAAACTGCTGCCGTCTGCAAGAAAGCTGAAATTGGGACGGAGTTCATCTTTCACAGGACAATGACCCAAAGCACACAGGAAAGCTACACTGGAGTGGCTAAGGAACAAAAGACAAGCAGTACATAGACTGGTACTTTACGAAATCGTCAACTTGACCTCTGACCTCGTCTAATAAAGCTCTCTAGAGAAGGTAGCGACGCAAACCAGAAGTTTCTATGATGATTCTGTACCAAACTCTCATAAAACATCCGATTTTTTACCAGAATTTCGACAACCGAGTGTTAAGCATACTTAACCGTTACCAAAATTGAAGACAGGATTGAAATTGACTTTAAAACGAGCGCGTAATGCCGTGTGTTACATCCCCCTCATTAGCATAATCTTCAGTTAAGCCTCAGACACGACACCCGACATAAATCTCATAAACATCCGATTTTTACCAGAATTTCGACAACCGAGTGTTAAGCAATCTTAACCGTTACCAAAAGTGAAAACAGAATTGCGATCCGAGTTAAAACGAACTCGTAACGTCGACTGAAGCAAAAATCTCCATTTCTCCACGCAATTATTTAATATTATTTTATCAAAGTCACAAAACCGTAATATTCGGCCATCCACCAACAATCTTTACATAATCCGACGGCGTAGCGAGTCAGGCATGTGAGATAACCTTTATTGGGATAAAAAATGACTTTTAAACACCATCTTCATCGAAAACACCATCAGCGCGCACACGGCAAAACCTTTACGTGACTCAACGCCGCGTCTGCTCGAGCGCTCTGCACCACGTGACGAGCCCGTGACGCGGTGAGTGAAATATGTTTTATACAATCTTAAAACGTCCTCCAAAACATCCGATTTTACCAAGAATTTCGACAACCGAGTGTTAAGCACTCTAAGCGATCGCAAAACCGAAGCCAAATTAAAATCGAAGTAAAACGAGCTCGTAACGTCGACCGAAGCAAAAAAACTCCATTTCTCCACATGAATTTATGGAATTATGTTTGACCCTCACTGTGACCTTGACCTTTGACCGATTTTGACCAAAATCTAATCAGCACTAGCCATCACCCTCCTGAATCAAGTGGTGTAATTTGACATTGGTAGCTTCTTCCGTTCTCGAGTTATCGTGCCTACAAACAAACACACAAACAGAGGACGGAAGTCATCATAATACTTACGAAAATCAATAAATGTTCTCTTGAGTGGCCATTTAGAGCCCTGACACTAAATCCAATCGAAAATCTGTAGTACGACTTGAAGATTGCTGTCCATCAACGCTCCTTATGCAAACTTGACTGAGCTTAACAGTTTTCTACAGAATATGCAAATATTGCCCAATCAAGGTGTTGCAAAGAATGTAGAAGACCGATCCCAACAGCTACTCACAGCTGTAATTGCTGTCAAAGGTGCTTTCACCAAGTATTAACTCAGGGGTTTGAACACTTGTTCACCAAGATATTCTAGTTTTTTTTTTTTAATTAATTTTCTGAATTTGTATCATTTGTTTTTCACTTGGAAGTTTGTGGGTTACGATGTGTAAATACAGGTGGGAAAAGTCTGAGTTAATACAATTTCATTCCAATCTATAAGGTAACAAAAGGGTGAAAACTTTGAAAGTGGGTGTTGACTTGCTATCGGCACTATTTACACTATACCATACACACACACAACGCTGTAGTGGCAACATGTATACGAGAGAGATACCATGAATAGGCTGAAGGGGTCTGCGCAAAAACTGAATGCAGTTCCATTTCGGAATAGGGAATATGCTGTTGCAATAAGTTTCTGAACAGTATTCCATTTAGTGTTTCCATCTGAAATGATGGCTCATGATGCTGGGAATTCAAATGAAAATTCCATATACTGTAGCCTATATGCATTTGCCATTGTTGACTGTTGCAATTCCGAAAGCACTATAATACCCCATCCCCTTTGCTGACATTTCTTCACACAGTGGTGTGTGCAACCACCTCTCACTGTAATTAGTCATTCTTCCTGGCACTCAGGTTTAAAGCAGGCATATCTGGCAGCCACGGGAGTGCTTAATAGTCTCTTGGATTTGCTGCGATTCACCAGCTGTCTCAGAAACAGACTCTCACTCATTTCCCCCCGCTCCATATGTATTTACATACTCTCTGATAAGGCGAGAAAGACATGGCTAAAGGTGGCGGAAGAAGAAATGCAGGTAAGGGGGTTACAAGGGGAGATGCAGAAAATAGGGTAAAGTGGAGAAGATTGTTCATGGGACCCACAAGGCTAACCCCCACTCTAGCAGGGAAAATGGCCTTTAACAAATGCTGTTATACTCTCCACTCTTAAATAATGCGAGTTCATACATATTGAGCCCCCGCACCACCCAAAACCAATCACTCAGCTCCATGGCAATTTTTCCTAGTCTCCCCTTTCTCCTTCACGAGCACCACTTCTTTCTCAGTCCCAAGAACATATGGTTGCTCCTCCCAGTCCCCCTTTTTTTTTTGCCCCAGCACTGAGATCGCCCAAGTCAATATCGATGGCAGTTCCTAGCATTTCTGTAGCAGACTCAAAGGCTGAAGTCAAGATAATGCACAACAGTAGACAGATGTCTGATAATCTTTATCCTCCATGTAATTTATGTGCAACCTCTTCCATGAGCCTTAGATCAAGTTTTTAAAGGTCGTCCAGATGAAACACAAATTATATTTATTTATGGCTTGCAAAAGCTAGTTCAGTTCAGATTAACTTTAAAATTGCAAACTAAAGTTGAACGTGGTTTTAAGTTTTATTTCAGCATTGGCATAATCAGCCCATTATGTCCGCATTTGAAAACAACTGTCCAGATGTAAATAAGCACCAAGCAGTCAGATTCCATATTGTTGCTTGATACAAGCTGAATCCACCACAGTTTGTGTGGTCAGAATCACCGAGACACAATGGGAAAGTATAACCACAGATCACACCGAAAGACAATGATACACACTGATGACAGTGGGAGCAAGGTGGAAGTAGCATTATTAATACAATGGAATCCAAGTATATTTTGTGATGAAAGAACAAAAAAAAAACACTCACAAAAATAACATAAGCAGCTCAGCATATTCAGAGCCAATCTCTTTAGGAATATTACAATTATAAATTTAATCTGATGTACATGCAAAGTTTATAAGTAAAACAAGATAGCATTGATAGAGTAACTTATTTGGTAATAAAGATGTTTATAAAGTGCCTTTTGGAATGAGATAGTCCACGAAGCCTTCTCAGTGTGACCTTCATTGGGGTCAAATAATGTCCAATGCAACCAATCACATTATGTACATGGGTGGCAAAGCTGGTTTGACAATGCCTGATGGGACATTAAAAGGTTTGGGGATATCTGCAGAACATCTATACTGGGAGCCACACTGTCAGACTGGCAATGAGGAGGAAATCGTGTGAGACAGGATAAGGTGCTGGATTATGCAATGGAGGAATTAGAGAAGTCTTTCATCGTTGCGTTTGAATGGGGGAAGAAGGGAACGATGGGGATGGCGTTAAAGGAGATAGGGGTGATGATGGAGTTCCGTTGCATCCCTGTATCACACTGTGCAGTTTAGGCTGAAGCTCTTTCCAAATATTTTCATCTGTGGACAGAACAAAGAACCATCACTACATAACAGATGAGTGGTTGAAGCAGTCAAAGAACAATATTGATAAATACAATGTTGGTGATTACCCCACATGCATGAAGCGAAAAGCTGGGTTAAGTATATTGGTTCACTTGTATGATCGAGGAACTACAGTACTTAATTTCAATTGAATTTTATCTTTGAACACGAATTTGCGGTTTAGGCTGTACTTTGGCTCTGAATTTGACAAATTGTACCGATTCCGATCTCGTCCGAGTGCGTATGCGCACAGAAGGAGTAAGGCAATTTTTTTAGTCTGTGCTTCTATCGCTGGCAGTCAAAATTTTTTTAAAACATTCCTCAACAGGATACTTACTGTTTAGGGGAAAGTTTATTAGCCCCCGTTGGACTTAGTCCGAAACGGTGGCTTTTGGATTTGGTACCGATTTTCGGGTGCGTGCGCGCGTGCATACTCAACCATATATGGATAGATTTTATTCGTCCTTGGCAAAAATACAACACATGATGCTATACATATGCACGTCACTTTTTTTTCAACAGTCAGATCCAAGATGGCCGACTGGCGCCATTTTAGTTGTAAAAGAAACCACCGGTGTCAAACACATCCTCAACCATTTCTCGGACATGCATTGACCGATCTTGTTCAAACTTTGGCAAACAGATAATGAATGATGGCTTACATAACCCACGTCATTTTGTTTGAGATCAGGTCCAAGATGGTTGATTGGTGGCCATTTTGCACTTAAATGTGTCCCACCACTTTCTCAGACATCCATGGTCGGATTTTGTTCAAACTTGGCACAAGCACAGTACATTATGCCGTACACGTGACCCTCACTTTATTTTGCGATCTGATCAAAGATGGCTGACTGGTAGACTGGCGGCCATTTTAGTTGTGCATAAATATGGGCTTGCCCTTTTTAACTCCACACAGCAAAATTACTAAACATGGGGGCGATAACATTTTATATCTTTTTTACTATGTTTTATTTCAACTGAATTATATACTCGAACACTAGAAACAAATCACCTGGCACTTCCATAAACATCCAGTTTTGCAGGACTGCACAAATATTGTTGCCGGGGCCGGCTATTGGTTGCGAGCATGACCGCCAGGTGGAGGCAGTAGAGTCGGCTCCGCCGATCACCCGGAATTTAGATCGTACCTTTTCGAAACTCCGAAAAAGTATGCAGGGGTTTCCTTAGAAGCCGGTTACCGGCGACCCGCAGCCGTCTACTCAGAGAAAAAATGTCAAAGGTCGCCGCCGACTTCAGCGCCAATTTTTCGATTTTTTTTCATTTTTTTGTCACCACGAAATCTCTACATCCCCTGTTTTGAAATCCGAGAAATGGAATAATGGTTTCCTTAATGAATGCTAGTTCATCTCACTATTATTATGTCACACACTTACTTCAGATTGCTCACTGTACTCCACCATGTGCAGTATCATCGCTCTCTTAAGAACTAAGGTATGGCCAAATGTTGCTAAAATGAATCCTTTTAAAGTGCTTAGCTACTCCATCTTCCAGACACCTTGGAGTGCCCTAACCATGGCCTTAAATTAATGAACTTTGTTTAAAAGCTGCTTGAACTAACTATACAGAAGAGCTGAATTTCAGTCAACCAGTCAGTCAGTCATTATGTTAATGCAACTCCATCCAGTACAGGCCTAAACACTTGTTTTGGTGGAGTTTTCCACCCAACAGCATGATAATGTCAGAAATCGTGCTAGAATGCATCTCCAGCCATCTAGGATCTTCCGGCTTCCAGGGCCCTAAGCGGGCCCTGGACCCGGCCATACAGCTGGCGCTCGCTTTGCTCGCGGTGATGGTAACTTGCTACTTTTTAATGGTAGCCTCCTACTCCAAAAATAAGGAAACCCTGAGTATGGACCTTATCGGACCATGAAGCGTCAATATTTCTGCCACGTGGTACAGGGTTATTTGCCAATTTTCAAAATACCTAGATTTCCACGTGGCAACTTACAAAGTCTCCCACCTCGATGGCACCATACGGAACGAGCCGCTTAGCGTACTCGAAACGTGTGCGACCCGAGCGGTTGATCGCCGAGATCTGTCGGTCCAATTGTCCGTTAACAGCGGCAACAGCCTGGCTAATTTTTCAACACGCAGCACGCTAAGCCAATGGAGGAAAGGACACGAACGAGCGGAGATACATTTCACAAATGGGGATGTTTATTTAACAATAGGCAGGGAGGGGAACACAAAAGAGCAGAGTTATTCAAATATTAATAAGCACGTATGTACAGCAAGGCACTTAACAATTCATTACTTAATATACTGGTGCCACAAACACACACACGCACACACCCAAAAGAATCGGACCAAAGTGGTCTTTATTGAGGCACCAAGAGAGATGTTTTGCAAGTAAACTCGAGCGAAGTCAATGGTGAGGCATCGCAAAATTTCTCACCTTCCCAGAAATAAAAAGTCAAAGATGGCAAAATGTTTCACCAGGAACTACCCCAATCAATATTTTTAAATTAAAAAACATTTTTTTCCATTTAAACCCCTGTAACCCCAAGTCCCCACCCCTGGGGCATGAAGCAGAGGTCAAATCCAAAATATTGTTACACGCCTTCATGTGTCTTCCAATATCGATGCATATATACAGTTTCATTTTAAAAAATACTGAAAAATGTTCCCAGATTGCATTTTTTTAGCATTTGACCTTTTAACTCTGCCCTGGGGGGCAGAGGCCAAAAGTGATACTGCTCTTTGCGCATTTTTGCCATGTGGTGATCATACACTACACAAGTGTGGTGAATTTCTGCATAACGTTGAGGAGAAGATACCGTAACGGATGGACAGACGGAGCCGAATAACAATATCCCCCATGTTTTTTTCAGAAAGCGTGGGGATAATTATAAGAGCATATTTCATGATGCGGAGATCTTGGAGTTTGATTTTCAGGAGTGTGAACTTGTACTTTACCAGCCTTGGCATCATAGAAAGCAAGTTAGACCTGAAAACAGAAGCAAAACTCCAGGCAAAACATGCAGGACGTCATGTTCTTTTTCCTACCACCACTCAAGGGCTTTCTACAAACTTGCATCCAAATGATGTTTTATTGGGGCAAGCCTTTTGTATAAAGCACACCGAAACTGAAACATACATGTCATATAATTCTCCTCTAAAAGTGCAACATTCAATGAAAGTACACGAAAAAGAAAAAACTGTTTCTCGTGATGCAGGGAACTCTGGAGGAAAGTGGCTTGAATCGAGGTGCTTGAGAAGGTCGGGAGAATAGAGTTCAACATTCGTCGGGGACGCACCACGCTTGAAGTGCACGTCTTCGCACGAGAGCATTTTGGAGGGAGAACCAACCGAATCTGATGGTAAGAATTCATGGTTTTCAGCATGAATGCATGAACTTCGAGATTCTGTGCACAAGTTTTTGCCTATTTTATCTATTCAAACACGGAGCTATTTGGGCAGCATCTCAAATTGAGCAAATCCAGAAAGAATTATTAATGCCTTTTTTTTGCATTTTTATATAATAACAATGAACATATATAATCAGACTTGTATTAATGGGGGAAACGAGTGAGCGAATAGTACGGGAGTGAGCCGATGCAATTTCAATGGAAAGCTTAATTTGATGAAAGGCAAGTGTTATTTTTTTTCTCCGATACTAGATGGGCACATCGTTAGAGCATATACCTCCACCACGTAATGCCTGACCCATGAGAACATATCGAGCCCAATACATTTTTGAAATATCATGCGATACATACAGTAGTATACTCGTTTTTGGCCCAATCTCTCAATGGTGAAGAATACACCAAAAAAAATTATAGATCCGGATCTTCACAAAATCGAATTAATTCTTCTTATCGCACCGCCGAACCTGTGACAAAATTTCATCTGGATCCGTCTCCAACTTTTTGAGATATTGTGGACACAAACAGACAAACAGACAGAAAATGGTGAAAATGTAACCCTCCTTCACCTTCAGTGGCGGAGGTAATATATTTTCTGATACAGGACAGTTCATGGATTTATGAGGTGACAAAGGGGAAAAAGGCAAGAAACCAATAGTGGAGTCCACATTTGAACTCATTAATCAAGGGAACGAATAAGAAGAGAGGAGAGCGAGTGGAGAGGAAAACACAAGCACCTGTAAATAAGATGGTTGGGTTTCCATCGGGTTAATGGGCACGTGTTGATGTAGCACATTATGTTTTTACGTGGTAGCACATTATGGAGGTGTTTATGAGCATTTGATGAAGCAGCCTTAATCTGCTAGAACAAATAAATAAATAAATAAATAAATAAACTTGCCCGATCTCATTTGCCTTTCCGGACAACATTTGAAGCATAACTTAAATTTATCTTGCAATAAATATAAAGCTTGCCTTCAGTCGTTTAAAATTCCAAGTGTGTCCTGGTGCCCCGGGATATACAACACAACGTCCTCTCGGATTGCAGGCTCATTTCCCAGCACAGGCAAATCATACATCTCATTCATGTGGATCGCTTTCAATGATAAACAAAGCTGTTCACCAATTTGTGGCTTCATATCAATATAAACAATTTATTTGCAATCGTGAGTCTCAATTGTCACGATGTTATTCTCTTTAGGCTTTCCCCAACATCAACCACAATGATTCTAAATGGCCATCTATTTATTAACCTTCATACAAACATGATCCCCACCCATCCCTGTGTGAAGTATGCATCAGAATACATCTCAAAGAATTAACACCAACTGCCAGAGCACCCATGACCATTATTAAAGCTTCAAAATAGCCTCAACATCCTCAAAGTTTTACCCAAAAAACACATGGGGCTCTGTTCAGATGCATTTTAATCTGTTGTTTGTTTTACATCATTAAAAAGGAACACTCGTTACAACAAATAGCACTTTTTCTATGAAGTGTCGAGGGTCGTGAGAAGCTAGAAACAGAATGGATCAGGACATAACACAACAAAAGTAACAATGGAAAGGGAGGGGGAGGAACAGACCGACAACAGGATTGAAGGACAAAATGGAGGGAGAACCTGGGAAACAAGGGATGATGGATTTGAGCTGTTGGGTGAACAAGACGGATACATCTGCAAATGGATGGATACAGCCGGTAATGAGAACAGGGTGAATAAGGACAGCCACAAACTTTTAATCACAGAAGTGGGAAAAAATGGAAACTAGAAAGTGGTGGGCTTGAGTGGAGTTGATGAGGGTAGAACATATGGTTGTGGAAGGGGATGACCTGGGATGGTGACAAACAGCTGTCTTAAAGCCTTGGATGGAAGAATGAATTTGAAGAAACTGAGGAAGTTAGTTTCCATGGATGGGAGGTGATGGGGGGGGGGAGAGATCGAATGAGTGAAGGTAGGCAGTGCTAGTTGGCCTTGGTAGTAGCACCTGCCCTGCCTCTACAGTATAGACTGGTACTCCATTTTGCCAACCTCGGAAGGATGACAGGATGAGTCAACCCCCTGGTGTATTAATTCAGCAGCCAACGGGGCTTGAACTCAGGACCCTAGGATCCCAAGCCTCACCCTAACCAATGAGCCAACACAGGCTGTGCTCCAAAGATTGACTGCTATTGAAAATAATGTTCGGGAAAATAAAGTCACACAAATTGACAATCATGATTGGTGACACCCCAACAGCAAATGCTGCTACAACATCACCAATCCCAAGTACATTCCCTTCTGCACGGCTTGAAAAATCCTGCATTTGAGGCAATCTTTTTTTTAATACAAGATCTCAGGCTCTGTGGCCATGCTCACTGGTCTCTCTGCCTTAAACAATGCCAATGCAAATGCCAAGTCTCCTCATAGCATTTTACAATCTCGTTTTACATGCTTTCAAAAAATACTTTATGCAGAAATACATTGATCGAATAGTGTAACGGAATTAGCATACGAAGTGCAATTTTGACCTCGTGCTAATATAACACTGCTTGTTCAGTGACATCTGCTTTTATTTCCACTGCAAACAGAAATGCGTCCTCGTGGTTTGATCTGGAGAACATTCCGTTTGAGCAGATGTGCCTGATGATCGATATTGGTTCCCATTACTGCTGCAGCGCAAGAAATTCCTCGACACTTGTCTTCCACGGACACGACAATATTGTGCAACACCCTTGCAGGAGTTGGAGCACCTGGAGTAGCTCGAGCATGACTACTTTTTGGATTATCACACTGAAACCTATAACGCCTTTTCGCCACAACAGTTTGATATGCTTTCAATTTAAAAATTAACAAGACGACAGTGCTAGATATCCACTATAAAATGAATATTTATATGGACAGCAAATCCTCACTAATTTCCTTTTTTTTTTCCTGCTATCCTAAGCAATTTGTCGAGATGTGCGTTTTTGAAGCCAAAGTCCTGCATCACTCGGAAATATCAGTTCTTCAGCACTTATTTTTTATTTTTGTTATTTATATTCCTTTCATGCTCGTGCTCGACAGCCTCAGTTTGGCATAGCATTGCTAAAAGTAGGAAGGATTGGTCAGTCAGGAAAAGTTTTTGCTGTTTAACTCACGCAGTCATTTTTGTGAATGCTATTTCACACATAAAATTGAAGACCAACGATGAAGCAAATACTGATGTTTCACAATAATTTTCAGTCCATCGATTTTAAAAAAGGGAAAGTTAAATTCAATGGCAAATTACCGTGAAAATAGACCACTGTCCGCTCGTGTCACACTCTGAAATATCAGCAATATCTGATGCGTGGTCTCAAACAGAGAACACAATTACTGGGCAGCCATTTATTTATATTCACTCACATACAATGCATATAAATTAAATAGAATCAACAAAAAGAAAAGTAAAACTGTGTGATTGGAAAGAGTTGTAACTGTGGGTTGTGGTAAACTGTTGTCAGATGGGTAGATTGGTCAAAAGATCCCCAAGTTAGCGGTTTATTTGGATCAAAAACGTGTAGACTACAAGAAGTGAGCATGGAAATGAACACTTCCTCAGGTCTGGACACAAACTATCACGGAATGTGACGTGTGATCTGCATTGACTCCAGTAACACTTGATAAGCATCCAGCTCGGTGAGACCCCGCAATGACACACTTGGGCACACAGAGACCTGCCAAATTCCTCAGAGGAGTCCTATGTTACATTCACCATGGTTTTTGGTCAGCAGCTTGTGGAGGAGGAGGAGGAGAGGATGGCACTTGGAAAGTAGATTTGACCACTTCTGCACACCCTCATGATCTACATTTTTTATACTTTCATATTATTCTTGACATCTGGAATTAATAATTGTTTCCAAAGATATTCCAAAAAAATAAACTTGTGGAATACAATTTTGTGAAGACATGACTTGATACACCTCAATGATAGCATTGTTCTGATTTATTATTTACGAACATATACCGTGAAACCTTACTTTTGCCGGTTTAGTTTTTTGTGGTTTTGACCATTCGTGGGCAACTTCCATGTGTATCTATATAGTTTATTGCTGAGCTTAATTTCGAACATGCTTATGACAAGGACTGACTGGTCACTGTGTGTATTTGACAATATCCCAAGCATTCCACAAGTCTGGCCTGTACGGTAGAGTGGCAAGAAGGAAGCCATTACTCAAAAAGGCACCTCGTGTCCCGTTTGAAGTATGCAAAAAAACTTTGCGGAGATTCTGAAGCCATGTGGCAAAAAGTTTTGTGATCTGATGAAACCAAGATGGAACTTTTTTGGCCTAATTTCAAACATTACGTTTGGTGCAAGCCCAAACGGCACATCACTCAAAAACACCACCCCTACTGTGAAGCATGGTGGTGGCAGCATCATGTTATGGGGATGTTTCTCATCAGCAGGGACTGGAGCACTTGTTAGGAAGAAGAGAAAAATGGATGGAGCAAAATACAGAAATATCCAAGAGGAAAACTCTGCCGTCTGCAAGAAAGCTGAAATTGGGACGGAAGTTCATCTTTCAGCATGCAATGACCCAAGAGCACACAGGAAAGCTACACTGGAGTGGCTAAGGAACAAAAGACAAGCAGTCATAGACTGGTACTTACGAAATCGTCAACTTGACCTCTGACCTCGTCTAATAAAAGCTCTCTAGAGAAGGTAGCGACGCAAACCAGAAGTTTCTATGATGATTCTGTACAAACTCTCATAAAACATCCGATTTTTTACCAGAATTTCGACAACCGAGTGTTAAGCATACTTAACCGTTACCAAAATTGAAACAGGATTGAAATTGACTTTAAAACGAGCGCGTAATGCCGTGTGTTACATCCCCTCATTAGCATAATCTTCAGTTAAGCCTCAGACACGACACCCCGACATAAATCTCATAAAACATCCGATTTTTACCAGAATTTCGACAACCGAGTGTTAGCATAACTTAACCGTTACCAAAAGTGAAAACAGAATTGCGATCCGAGTTAAAACGAACTCGTAACGTCGACTGAAGCAAAAATCTCCATTCTCCACGCAATATTTAATATTATTTTATCAAAGTCACAAAACCGTAATATTCGGCCATCCACCAACATCTTTACATAATCCGACGGCGTAGCGAGTCAGGCATGTGACGATAACCTTTATTGGGATAAAAAATGACTTTTAAACACCATCTTCATCGAAAACACATCAGCGCGCACACGCGAAAACCTTTACGTGACTCAACGCCGCGTCTGCTCGAGCGCTCTGCACCACGTGACGAGCCGTGACGCGGTGAGTGAAATATGTTTTATACAATCTTAAAACGTCTCCAAAACATCCGATTTTACCAGAATTTCGACAACCGAGTGTTAAGCATCCTAAGCGATCGCAAAACCGAAGCCAAAATTAAAATCGAAGTTAAAACGAGCTCGTAACGTCGACCGAAGCAAAAAAACTCCATTTCTCCACATGAATTTATGGAATTATGTTTGACCTCACTGTGGACCTTGACCTTTGACCGATTTTGACCAAAATCTAATCAGCACTAGCCATCACCCTCCTGAATCAAGTGGTGTAATTTGACATTGGTAGCTTCTTCCGTTCTCGAGTTATCGTGCCTACAAACAAACACACAAACAGAGGACGGAAGTCATCATATACTTACGAAAATCAATAAATGTTTCTTGAGTGGCCCATTTAGAGCCCTGACCTAAATCCAATCGAAAATCTGTAGTACGACTTGAAGATTGCTGTCCATCAACGCTCCTTATGCAACTTGACTGAGCTTAACAGTTTTCTTACAGAATATGCAAATATTGCCCAATCAAGGTGTGCAAAGTAATGTAGAAGACCGATCCCAACAGCTACTCACAGCTGTAATTGCTGTCAAAGGTGCTTTCACCAAGTATTAACTCAGGGGTTTGAACACTTGTTCACCAAGATATTCTAGTTTTGTATTTTTAATTAATTTTCTGAATTTGTATCATTTGTTTTTCACTTGGAAGTTTGTGGGTTACGATGTGTAAATACAGGTGGGAAAAGTCTGAGTTAATACAATTTCATTCCAATCTATAAGGTAACCAAAAGGTGAAAACTTTGAAAGTGGGTGTTGACTTGCTATCGGCCTATTTACACTATACCATACACACACACACACGCTGTAGTGGCAACATGTATACGAGAGAGATACCATGAATAGGCTGAAGGGGTCTGCGCAAAAACTGCAATGCAGTTCCATTTCGGAATAGGGAATATGCTGTTGCAATAAGTTTCTGAACAGTATTCCCATTTAGTGTTTCCATCTGAAATGATGGCTCATGAGCTGGGAATTCAAATGAAAATTCCATATACTGTACTATATGCATTTGCCATTGTTGACTGTTGCAATTCCGCAAAGCACTATAATACCCATCCCCTTTGCTGACATTTCTTCACACAGTGGTGTGTGCAACCACCTCTCACTGTAATTAGTCATTCTTCCTGGCACTCAGGTTTAAAGCAGGCATATCTGGCAGCCACGGGAGTGCTTAATAGTCTCTTGGATTTGCTGCGATTCACCAGCTGTCTCAGAAACAGACTCTCACTCATTTCCCCCCGCTCCATATGTATTTAACATACTCTCTGATAAGGCGAGAAAGACATGGCTAAAGGTGGCGGAAGAAGAAATGCAGGTAAGGGGGTTAACAAGGGGAGATGCAGAAAATAGGGTAAAGGTGGAGAAGATTGTTCATGGGACCCACAAGGCTAACCCCCACTCTAGCAGGGAAAATGGCCTTTAACAAAATGCTGTTATACTCTCCACTCTTAAATAATGCGAGTTCATACCATATTGAGCCCCCGCACCACCCAAAACCAATCCACTCAGCTCCATGGCAATTTTCCTAGTCTCCCCTTTCTCCTTACGATGCCACCACTTCTCAGTCCCAAGAACATGGTTTGCTCCTCCCAGTCCCCCCTTTTTTTTTTGCCCCAGCACTGAGATCGCCCAAGTCAATATCGATGGCAGTTCCTAGCATTTCTGTAGCAGACTCAAAGGCTGAAGTCAAGATTAATGCACAAGTAGACAGATGTCTGATAATCTTTATCCTCCATGTAATTTATGTGCAACCTCTTCCATGAGCCTTAGATCAAGTTTTTAAAGGTCGTCGCATGAAACACAAATTATAATTTATTTATGGCTTGCAAAAGCTAGTTCAGTTCAGATTACTTTAAATTGCAAACTAAAGTTGAACGTGGTTTTAAGTTTTATTTCAGCATTGGCATAATCAGCCCATTATGTCCGCATTTGAAAACAACTGTCCAGATGTAAATAAGCCCAAGCAGTCAGATTCCATATTGTTGCTTGATACAAGCTGAATCACCACCACAGTTTGTGTGGTCAGAATCACACCGACACATGGGAAAGTATAACCACAGATCAACCGAAAGCAAATGATACACACTGATGACAGTGGGAGCAAGGTGGAAGTAGCATTATTAATACAATGGAATCCAAGTATATTTTGTGATGAAAGAACAAAAAAAAAAACATCACAAATAACATAAGCAGCTCAGCATATTCAGAGCCAATCTCTTTAGGAATATTACAATTATAAATTTAATCTGATGTACATGCAAAGTTTATAAGTAAAACAAGATAGCATTGATAGAGTAACTTTATTTGTAATAAAGATGTTTATAAAGTGCCTTTTGGAATGAGATAGTCCACGAAGCCTTCTCAGTGTGACCTTCATTGGGGTCAAATAATGTCCAATGCAACCAATCACATTATGTACATGGGTGGCAAAGCTGGTTTGACAATGCCTGATGGGACATTAAAAGGTTTGGGGATAATCTGCAGAACATCTATACTGGGAGCCACACTGTCAGACTGGCAATGAGGAGGAAATCGTGTGAGACAGGATAAGGTGCTGGATTATGCAATGGAGGAATTAGAGAAGCTTTCATCGTTGCGTTTGAATGGGGGAAGAAGGGAACGATGGGGATGGCGTTAAAGGAGATAGGGGTGATGATGGAGTTCGTTGCATCCCTGTATCACACTGTGCAGTTTAGGCTGAAGCTCTTTCCAAATATTTTCATCTGTGGACAGAACAAAGAACCATCACTACATAACAGATGATGTGGTTGAAGCAGTCAAAGAACAATATTGATAAATACAATGTTGGTGATTACCCCACATGCATGAAGCGAAAAGCTGGGTTAAGTAATTGGTTCACTTGTATGATCGAGGAACTACAGTATTAATTTCAATTGAATTTTATCTTTGGAACACGAATTTGCGGTTTAGGCTGTACTTTGGCTCTGAATTTGACAAATTGTACCGATTCCGACTCGTCCGAGTGCGTATGCGCACAGAGGAGTAAGGCATTTTTTTAGTCTTGCCTATCGCTGGCAGTCAAAATTTTTTTAAAACATTCTCAACAGGATACTTACTGTTTAGGGGAAAGTTTATTTAGCCCCCGTTGGACTTAGTCCGAAACGGTGGCTTTTGGATTTGGTACCGATTTTCGGGTGCGTGCGCGCGTGCATACTCAACCATATATGGATAGATTTTATTCGTCCTTGGCAAAAATACAACACATGATGCTATACATATGCACGTCACTTTTTTTTCAACATCAGATCCAAGATGGCCGACTGCGGCCATTTTAGTTGTAAAAGAAACCCGGTGTCAAACACATCCTCAACCATTTCTCGGACATGCATTGACCGATCTTGTTCAAACTTGGCAAACAGATAATGAATGATGCTTACATAAACACGTCATTTTGTTTGAGATCAGGTCAAGATGGTTGATTGGTGGCCATTTTGCACTTAAATGTGTCCACACCATTTCTCAGACATCCATGGTCGGATTTTGGTTCAAACTTGGCACAAGCACAGTACATTATGCCGTACACGTGACCCTCACTTTATTTTGCGATCTGATCAAAGATGGCTGACTGGTAGACTGGCGGCCATTTTAGTTGTGCATAAATATGGGCTTGCCCTTTAACTCCACACAGCAAAATTACTAAAACAATAGGGCGATAACATTTTATATCTTTTTTACTTGTTTTTATTTCAACTGAATTATATACCTCGAACACTAGAAACAAATCACCTTGCCACTTCCATAAACATCCAGTTTTGCAGGACTGCACAAAATATTGTTGCGGGGCCGGCTATTGGTTGCGAGCATGACCGCCAGGTGGAGGCAGTAGAGTCGGCTCCGCCGATCACCCGGAATTTAGATCGTACCTTTTCGAAAACTCCGAAAAAGTATGCAGGGGTTTCCTTAGAAGCCGGTTACCGGCGACCCGCAGCCGTCTACTCAGAGAAAAAATGTCAAAGGTCGCCGCCGCTTCAGCGCCAATTTTTCGATTTTTTTTCATTTTTTTGTCACCACGAAATCTCTACATCCCCTGTTTTGAAATCCGAGAAATGGAATATGGTTTCCTTAATGAATGCTAGTTCATCTACACTATTATTATGTCACACACATTACTTCAGATTGCTCACTGTACTCCACCATGTGCAGTATCATCGCTCTCTTAAGAACTAAGGTATGGCCCAAATGTTGCTAAAATGAACTCTTTTAAAGTGCTTAGCTACTCCATCTTCCAGACACCTTGGAGTGCCCTAAACCATGGCCTTAAATTAATGAGCTTTGTTTAAAAGCTGCTTGAACTAACTATACAGAAGAGCTGAATTTCAGTCAACCAGTCAGTCAGTCATTATGTTAATGCAACTCCATCCAGTACAGGCCTAAACACTTGTTTTGGTGGAGTTTTCCCACCCAACAGCATGATAATGTCAGAAATCGTGCTAGAATGCATCTCCAGCCATCTAGGATCTTCCCGGCTTCCAGGGCCCAAGCGGGCCCTGGACCCCGGCCATACAGCTGCGCTCGCTTTGCTCGCGGTGATGGTAACTTGCTACTTTTTTAATGGTAGCCTCCTACTCCAAGAAATAAGGAAACCCTGAGTATGGATCCCCTTATCGGACCATGAAGCGTCAATATTTCTGCCACGTGGTACAGGGTTATTTGCCAATTTTCCAAAATACCTAGATTTCCACGTGGCAACTTACAAAGTCTCACACCTCGATGGCACCCATACGGAACGAGCCGCTTAGCGTACTCGAAACGTGTGCGCCCGAGCGGTTGATCGCCGAGATCTGTCGGTCCAATTGTCCGTTAACAGCGGCAACAGCCTGCTAATTTTTCAACACGCAGCACGCTAAGCCAATGGAGGAAAGGACACGAACGAGCGGATACATTTCACAAATGGGATGTTTATTTAACAATAGGCAGGGAGGGAACACAAAAGAGCAGAGTTATTCAAATATTAATAAGCACGTATGTACAGCAAGGCACTTAACAATTCATTACTTAATATACTGGTGCCAAACACACACACGCACACACCCAAAAGAATCGGACCCAAAGTGGTCTTTATTGAGGCCTCCAGCTCGGATGGAAAGGACGAGCTGAAGACCAAG
>CM068953.1:70754478-70766338 GCA_035128595.1 Eptatretus atami
AACCTGCCTCGGACCTGCCCACCTCGTGTGGTCTTCGCGTTGTCGACCCGGGCCCCAGCGAGAGGCGAGCCGAACCCAGACTCCGGCAAGCTGCGATCAGCCTCCTCAGCTCCGCTCGGCGCTTGTCCTGGCAGTCAAAACCTCGCCTCCGTATCCCTCCGAGAGACGGCGACCAAGAGAGATGTTTTGAAGTAAACTCGAGCGAAGTCAATGGTGGAGGCATCAGCAAATTTCTCACCTTCCCAGAAAAAAAAGTTCAAAGATGGCAAAATGTTTCACCAGGAACTACCCCAATCAATTTTTTAAATTAAAAAACATTTTTTTTCCATTTTAAACCCCTGTACCCCCAAGTCCCCACCCCTGGGGCATGAAGCAGAGGTCAAATCCAAAATATTGTTACACCACTTCATGTGTTTCCAATATCGATGCATATATCAGTTTCATTTTAAAAAATACTGAAAAATGTTCCCAGATTGCATTTTTTTAGCATTTGACCTTTTAACTCTGCCTGGGGGGCAGAGGCCAAAAGTGATCTGCTCTTTGCGCATTTTTGCCATGTGGTGATCATACACTACACAAGTGTGGTGAATTTCTGCATAACGTTGAGGAGAAGATACCGTAACGGATGGACAGACGGAGCCGAATAACAATATCCCCCCATGTTTTTTTCAGAAAGCGTGGGGATAATTATAAGAGCATATTTCATGATGCGGAGATCTTGGAGTTTGATTTTCAGGAGTGTTGAACTTTGTACTTTACCAGCCTTGGCATCATAGAAAGCAAGTTAGACCTGAAAACAGAAGCAAAACTCCAGGCAAAAACATGCAGGACGTCATGTTCTTATTTCCATACCACCACTCAAGGGCTTTTCTACAAACTTGCATCCAAATGATGTTTTATTGGGGCAAGCCTTTTGTATAAAGCACACCGAAACTGAAACATACATGTCATATAATTCTCCTCTAAAAGTGCAACATTCAATGAAAGTACAAGAAAAAGAAAAAAACTGTTTCTCGTGAATGCAGGGAAACTCTGGAGGAAAGTGGCTTGAAATCGAGGTGCTTGAGAAGGTCGGGAGAATAGAGTTCAACATTCGTCGGGGACGCACCACGCTTGAAGTGCACGTCTTCGCACGAGAGCATTTTGGAGGGAGAACCAACCGAATCTGATGGTAAGAATTCATGGTTTTCAGCATGAATGCATGAACTTCGAGATTCTGTGCACAAGTTTTTGCTATTTTATCTATTCAAACACGGAGCATATTTGGGCACATCTCAAATTGAGCAATCCAGAAAGAATTATTAATGCCTTTTTTTGCATTTTTATATAATAACAATGAACATATATAATCAGACTTGTATTAATGGGGGAAACGAGTGAGGAATAGTACGGGAGTTGAGCCGATGCAATTTCAAGGAAAGCTTAATTTGATGAAAGGCAAGTGTTATTTTTTTTTCCGATACTAGATGGGCACACGTTAGAGCATATACCTCCACACGTAATGCCTGACCCATGAAGAACATATCGAGCCCAATACATTTTTTGAAATATCATGCGATACATACAGTAGTATACTCGTTTTTGGCCCAATCTCTCAATGGTGAAGAATATCACCAAAAAAAATTATCAGATCCGGATCTTCACAAAATCGAATTAATTCTCTCTTATCGCACCGCCGAACCTGTGCAAAATTTCATCTGGATCCGTCTCCAACTTTTTGAGATATTGTGGACACAAACAGACAAACAGACAGAAAATGGTGAAAATGTAACCCTCCTTCACTTCAGTGGCGGAGGTAATATATTTTCTGATACAGGACAGTTCATGATTTATGAGGATGACAAAGGGGAAAAAGGCAAGAAACCAATAGTGGAGTCCACATTTGAACTCATTAATCAAGGGAACGAATAAGAGAGAGGAGAGCGAGTGGAGAGGAAAACACAAGCACCTGTAAATAAGATGGTTGGGTTTCCATCGGGTTAATGGGCACGTGTTGATGTAGCACATTATGTTTTTACGTGGTAGCACATTATGGAGGTGTTTATGACATTTGATGAAGCACCTTAATCTGCTAGAACAAATAAATAAATAAATAAATAAATAAACTTGCCCCGATCTCATTTGCCTTTCCGGACAACATTTGAAGCATAACTTAAATTTATCTTGCAATAAATATAAAGCTTGCCTTCAGTCGTTTAAAATTCCAAGTGTGTCCTGGTGCCCCGGGATATACAACACAACGTCCTCTCGGATTGCAGGCTCATTTCCCAGCACAGGCAAATCATACATCTCATTCATGTGGATCGCTTTCAATGATAAACAAAGCTGTTCACCAATTTGTGGCTTCATATCAATATAAACAATTTATTTGCAATCGTGAGTCTCAATTGTCACGATGTTATTCTCTTTAGGCTTTCCCCAACATCAACCACAATGATTCTAAATGGCCATCTATTTATTAACCTTCATACAAACATGATCCCCACCCATCCCTGTGTGAAGTATGCATCAGAATACATCTCAAAGAATTAACACCAACTGCCAGAGCACCCATGACCATTATTAAAGCTTCAAAATAGCCTCAACATCCTCAAAGTTTTACCCAAAAAACACATGGGGCTCTGTTCAGATGCATTTTAATCTGTTGTTTGTTTTACATCATTAAAAAGGAACACTCGTTACAACAAATAGCACTTTTTCTATGAAGTGTCGAGGGTCGTGAGAAGCTAGAAACAGAATGGATCAGGACATAACACAACAAAAGTAACAATGGAAAGGGAGGGGGAGGAACAGACCGACAACAGGATTGAAGGACAAAATGGAGGGAGAACCTGGGAAACAAGGGATGATGGATTTGAGCTGTTGGGTGACACAAGACGGATACATCTGCAAATGGATGGATACAGCCGGTAATGAGAACAGGGTGAATAAGGACAGCCACAAACTTTTAATCACAGAAGTGGGAAAAAATGGAAACTAGAAAGTGGTGGGCTTGAGTGGAGTTGATGAGGGTAGAACATATGGTTGTGGAAGGGGATGACCTGGGATGGTGACAAACAGCTGTCTTAAAGCCTTGGATGGAAGAATGAATTTGAAGAAACTGAGGAAGTTAGTTTCCATGGATGGGAGGTGATGGGGGGGGGGAGAGATCGAATGAGTGAAGGTAGGCAGTGCTAGTTGGCCTTGGTAGTAGCACCTGCCCTGCCTCTACAGTATAGACTGGTACTCCATTTTGCCAACCTCGGAAGGATGACAGGATGAGTCAACCCCCTGGTGTATTAATTCAGCAGCCAACGGGGCTTGAACTCAGGACCCTAGGATCCCAAGCCTCACCCTAACCAATGAGCCAACACAGGCTGTGCTCCAAAGATTGACTGCTATTGAAAATAATGTTCGGGAAAATAAAGTCACACAAATTGACAATCATGATTGGTGACACCCCAACAGCAAATGCTGCTACAACATCACCAATCCCAAGTACATTCCCTTCTGCACGGCTTGAAAAATCCTGCATTTGAGGCAATCTTTTTTTTAATACAAGATCTCAGGCTCTGTGGCCATGCTCACTGGTCTCTCTGCCTTAAACAATGCCAATGCAAATGCCAAGTCTCCTCATAGCATTTTACAATCTCGTTTTACATGCTTTCAAAAAATACTTTATGCAGAAATACATTGATCGAATAGTGTAACGGAATTAGCATACGAAGTGCAATTTTGACCTCGTGCTAATATAACACTGCTTGTTCAGTGACATCTGCTTTTATTTCCACTGCAAACAGAAATGCGTCTCGTGGTTTGATCTGGAGAACATTCCGTTTGAGCAGATGTGCCTGATGATCGATATTGGTTCCCATTACTGCTGCAGCGCAAGAAATTCCTCGACACTTGTCTTCCACGGACACGACAATATTGTGCAACACCCTTGCAGGAGTTGGAGCACCTGGAGTAGCTCGAGCATGACTACTTTTTGGATTATCACACTGAAACCTATAACGCCTTTTCGCCACAACAGTTTGATATGCTTTCAATTTAAAAATTAACAAGACGACAGTGCTAGATATCCACTATAAAATGAATATTTATATGGACAGCAAATCCTCACTAATTTCCTTTTTTTTTTCCTGCTATCCTAAGCAATTTGTCGAGATGTGCGTTTTTGAAGCCAAAGTCCTGCATCACTCGGAAATATCAGTTCTTCAGCACTTATTTTTTATTTTTGTTATTTATATTCCTTTCATGCTCGTGCTCGACAGCCTCAGTTTGGCATAGCATTGCTAAAAGTAGGAAGGATTGGTCAGTCAGGAAAAGTTTTTGCTGTTTAACTCACGCAGTCATTTTTGTGAATGCTATTTCACACATAAAATTGAAGACCAACGATGAAGCAAATACTGATGTTTCACAATAATTTTCAGTCCATCGATTTTAAAAAAGGGAAAGTTAAATTCAATGGCAAATTACCGTGAAAATAGACCACTGTCCGCTCGTGTCACACTCTGAAATATCAGCAATATCTGATGCGTGGTCTCAAACAGAGAACACAATTACTGGGCAGCCATTTATTTATATTCACTCACATACAATGCATATAAATTAAATAGAATCAACAAAAAGAAAAGTAAAACTGTGTGATTGGAAAGAGTTGTAACTGTGGGTTGTGGTAAACTGTTGTCAGATGGGTAGATTGGTCAAAAGATCCCCAAGTTAGCGGTTTATTTGGATCAAAAACGTGTAGACTACAAGAAGTGAGCATGGAAATGAACACTTCCTCAGGTCTGGACACAAACTATCACGGAATGTGACGTGTGATCTGCATTGACTCCAGTAACACTTGATAAGCATCCAGCTCGGTGAGACCCCGCAATGACACACTTGGGCACACAGAGACCTGCCAAATTCCTCAGAGGAGTCCTATGTTACATTCACCATGGTTTTTGGTCAGCAGCTTGTGGAGGAGGAGGAGGAGAGGATGGCACTTGGAAAGTAGATTTGACCACTTCTGCACACCCTCATGATCTACATTTTTTATACTTTCATATTATTCTGACATCTGGAATTAATAATTGTTTCCAAAGATATTCCAAAAAATAAAACTTGTGGAATACAATTTTGTGAAGACATGACTTGATACACCTCAATGATAGCATTGTTCTGATTTATTATTTACGAACATATACCGTGAAACCTTACTTTTGCCGGTTTAGTTTTTGTGGTTTTGACCATTCGTGGGCAACTTCCATGTGTATCTATATAGTTATTGCTGAGCTTAATTTCGAACATGCCTTTATGACAAGGACTGACTGGTCACTGTGTGTATTTGACAATATCCCAAGCATTCCACAAGTCTGGCCTGTACGGTAGAGTGGCAAGAAGGAAGCCATTACTCAAAAAGGCACCTCGTGTCCGTTTGAAGTATGCAAAAAACTTTGCGGAGATTCTGAAGCCCTGTGGCAAAAAGTTTTGTGATCTGATGAAACCAAGATGGAACTTTTTTGGCCTAATTTCAAACATTACGTTTGGTGCAAGCCCAAACGGCACATCACTCAAAAACACCACCCCTACTGTGAAGCATGGTGGTGGCAGCATCATGTTATGGGGATGTTTTCTCATCAGCAGGGACTGGAGCACTTGTTAGGAAAGAAGAGAAAAATGGATGGAGCAAAATACAGAAATATCCAAGAGGAAAACTCTGCCGTCTGCAAGAAAGCTGAAATTGGGACGGAAGTTCATCTTTCAGCATGCAATGACCCAAGAGCACACAGGAAAGCTACACTGGAGTGGCTAAGGAACAAAAAGACAAGCAGTCATAGACTGGTACTTACGAAATCGTCAACTTGACCTCTGACCTCGTCTAATAAAAGCTCTCTAGAGAAGGTAGCGACGCAAACCAGAAGTTTCTATGATGATTCTGTACCAAACTCTCATAAAACATCCGATTTTTTACCAGAATTTCGACAACCGGTGTTAAGCATACTTAACCGTTACCCAAAATTGAAACAGGATTGAAATTGACTTTAAAACGAGCGCGTAATGCCGTGTGTTACATCCCCTCATTAGCATAATCTTCAGTTAAGCCTCAGACACGACACCCCGACATAAATCTCATAAACATCCGATTTTTACCAGAATTTCGACAACCGAGTGTTAAGCATAACTTAACCGTTACCAAAAGTGAAAACAGAATTGCGATCCGAGTTAAAACGAACTCGTAACGTCGACTGAAGCAAAAATCTCCATTCTCCACGCAATATATTTAATATTATTTTATCAAAGTCACAAAACCGTAATATTCGGCCATCCACCAACATCTTTACATAATCCGACGGCGTAGCGAGTCAGGCATGTGACGATAACCTTTATTGGGATAAAAAATGACTTTTAAACACCATCTTCATCGAAAACACATCAGCGCGCACACGCGAAAACCTTTACGTGACTCAACGCCGCGTCTGCTCGAGCGCTTCTGCACCACGTGACGAGCCGTGACGCGGTGAGTGAAATATGTTTTATACAATCTTAAAACGTCTCCAAAACATCCCGATTTTACCAGAATTTCGACAACCGAGTGTTAAGCATCCTAAGCGATCGCAAAACCGAAGCCAAAATTAAAATCGAAGTTAAAACGAGCTCGTAACGTCGACCGAAGCAAAAAAACTCCATTTCTCCACATGAATTTATGGAATTATGTTTGACCTCACTGTGGACCTTGACCTTTGACCGATTTTGACCAAAATCTAATCAGCACTAGCCATCACCCTCCTGAATCAAGTGGTGTAATTTGACATTGGTAGCTTCTTCCGTTCTCGAGTTATCGTGCCTACAAACAAACACACAAACAGAGGACGGAAGTCATCAATATACTTACGAAATCAATAAATGTTTCTTGAGTGGCCCATTTAGAGCCCTGACCTAAATCCAATCGAAAATCTGTAGTACGACTTGAAGATTGCTGTCCATCACGCTCCTTATGCAACTTGACTGAGCTTAACAGTTTTCTTACAGAATATGCAAATATTGCCCAATCAAGGTGTGCAAAGTAATGTAGAGACCGATCCCAACAGCTACTCACAGCTGTAATTGCTGTCAAAGGTGCTTTCACCAAGTATTAACTCAGGGGTTTGAACACTTGTTCACCAAGATATTCTAGTTTTTATTTTTAATTAATTTTCTGAAATTTGTATCATTTGTTTTTCACTTGGAAGTTGTGGGTTACGATGTGTAAATACAGGTGGGAAAAGTCTGAGTTAATACAATTTCATTCCAATCTATAAGGTAACCAAAAGGTGAAAACTTTGAAAGTGGGTGTTGACTTGCTATCGGCACTATTTACACTATACCATACACACACACACACGCTGTAGTGGCAACATGTATACGAGAGAGATACCATGAATAGGCTGAAGGGGTCTGCGCAAAAACTGCAATGCAGTTCCATTTCGGAATAGGGAATATGCTGTTGCATAAGTTTTCTGAACAGTATTCCATTTAGTGTTTCCATCTGAAATGATGGCTCATGGCTGGGAATTCAATGAAAATTCCATATACTGTACTATATGCATTTGCATTGTTGACTGTTGCAATTCCGCAAAGCACTATAATACCCATCCCCTTTGCTGACATTTCTTCACACAGTGGTGTGTGCAACCACCTCTCACTGTAATTAGTCATTCCTTCCTGGCACTCAGGTTTAAAGCAGGCATATCTGGCAGCCACGGGAGTGCTTAATAGTCTCTTGGATTTGCTGCGATTCACCAGCTGTCTCAGAAACAGACTCTCACTCATTTCCCCCGCTCCATATGTATTTACATACTCTCTGATAAGGCGAGAAAGACATGGCTAAAGGTGGCGGAAGAAGAAATGCAGGTAAGGGGGTTAACAAGGGAAGATGCAGAAAATAGGGTAAAGGTGGAGAAGATTGTCATGGGACCCACAAGGCTAACCCCACTCTAGCAGGGAAAATGGCCTTTAACAAAATGCTGTTATACTCTCCACTCTTAAATAATGCGAGTTCATACCATATTGAGCCCCCGCACCACCCCAAAACCAATCCACTCAGCTCCATGGCAATTTTCCTAGTCTCCCCTTTCTCCTTACGATGCCACCACTTCTCAGTCCCAAGAACATGGTTGCTCCTCCCAGTCCCCCTTTTTTTTTTGCCCCAGCACTGAGATCGCCCAAGTCAATATCGATGGCAGTTCCTAGCATTTCTGTAGCAGACTCAAAGGCTGAAGTCAAGATTAATGCACAAGTAGACAGATGTCTGATAATCTTTATCCTCCATGTAATTTATGTGCAACCTCTTCCATGAGCCTTAGATCAAGTTTTTAAAGGTCGTCGCATGAAACACAAATTATAATTTATTTATGGCTTGCAAAAGCTAGTTCAGTTCAGATTACTTTAAATTGCAAACTAAAGTTGAACGTGGTTTTAAGTTTTATTTCAGCATTGGCATAATCAGCCCATTATGTCCCGCATTTGAAAACAACTGTCCAGATGTAAATAAGCCCCAAGCAGTCAGATTCCATATTGTTGCTTGATACAAGCTGAATCACCACCACAGTTTGTGTGGTCAGAACACACCGACACAATGGGAAAGTATAACCACAGATACACCGAAAGCAAATGATACACACTGATGACAGTGGGAGCAAGGTGGAAGTAGCATTATTAATACAATGGAAATCCAAGTATATTTTGTGATGAAAGAACAAAAAAAAAAACATCACAAATAACATAAGCAGCTCAGCATATTCAGAGCCAATCTCTTTAGGAATATTACAATTATAAATTTAATCTGATGTACATGCAAAGTTTATAAGTAAAACAAGATAGCATTGATAGAGTAACTTATTTGTAATAAAGATGTTTATAAAGTGCCTTTTGGAATGAGATAGTCCACGAAGCCTTCTCAGTGTGACCTTCATTGGGGTCAAATAATGTCCAATGCAACCAATCACATTATGTACATGGGTGGCAAAGCTGGTTTGACAATGCCTGATGGGACATTAAAAGGTTTGGGGATAATCTGCAGAACATCTATACTGGGAGCCACACTGTCAGACTGGCAATGAGGAGGAAATCGTGTGAGACAGGATAAGGTGCTGGATTATGCAATGGAGGAATTAGAGAAGCTTTCATCGTTGCGTTTGAATGGGGGAAGAAGGGAACGATGGGGATGGCGTTAAAGGAGATAGGGGTGATGATGGAGTTCGTTGCATCCCTGTATCACACTGTGCAGTTTAGGCTGAAGCTCTTTCCAAATATTTTCATCTGTGGACAGAACAAAGAACCATCACTACATAACAGATGATGTGGTTGAAGCAGTCAAAGAACAATATTGATAAATACAATGTTGGTGATTACCCCACATGCATGAAGCGAAAAGCTGGGTTAAGTAATTGGTTCACTTTGTATGATCGAGGAACTACAGTATTAATTTCAATTGAATTTTATCTTTGAACACGAATTTGCGGTTTAGGCTGTACTTTGGCTCTGAATTTGACAAATTGTACCGATTCCGACTCGTCCGAGTGCGTATGCGCACAGAAGGAGTAAGGCATTTTTTTAGTCTTGCCTATCGCTGGCAGTCAAAATTTTTTTAAAACATTCTCAACAGGATACTTACTGTTTAGGGGAAAGTTTATTAGCCCCGTTGGACTTAGTCCGAAACGGTGGCTTTTGGATTTGGTACCGATTTTCGGGTGCGTGCGCGCGTGCATACTCAACCATATATGGATAGATTTTATTCGTCCTTGGCAAAAATACAACACATGATGCTATACATATGCACGTCACTTTTTTTCAACATCAGATCCAAGATGGCCGACTGCGCGCCATTTTAGTTGTAAAAGAAAACCCGGTGTCAAACACATCCTCAACCATTTCTCGGACATGCATTGACCGATCTTGTTCAAACTTGGCAAACAGATAATGAATGATGGCTTACATAAACACGTCATTTTGTTTGAGATCAGGTCAAGATGGTTGATTGGTGGCCATTTTGCACTTAAATGTGTCCAACCATTTCTCAGACATCCATGGTCGGATTTTGGTTCAAACTTGGCACAAGCACAGTACATTATGCCGTACACGTGACCCTCACTTTATTTTGCGATCTGATCAAAGATGGCTGACTGGTAGACTGGCGGCCATTTTAGTTGTGCATAAATATGGGCTTGCCCTTTAACTCCACACAGCAAAATTACTAAAACAATAGGGCGATAACATTTTATATCTTTTTTACTTGTTTTTATTTCAACTGAATTATATACCTCGAACACTAGAACACAAATCACCTTGCACTTCCCCATAAACATCCAGTTTTGCAGGACTGCACAAATATTGTTGCGGGGCCGGCTATTGGTTGCGAGCATGACCGCCAGGTGGAGGCAGTAGAGTCGGCTCCGCCGATCACCCGGAATTTAGATCGTACCTTTTCCGAAAACTCCGAAAAAGTATGCAGGGGTTTCCTTAGAAGCCGTTACCGGCGACCCGCAGCCGTCTACTCAGAGAAAAAATGTCAAAGGTCGCCGCCGACTTCAGCGCCAATTTTTCGATTTTTTTTCATTTTTTTGTCACCACGAAATCTCTACATCCCCTGTTTTGAAATCCGAGAAATGGAATATGGTTTCCTTAATGAATGCTAGTTCATCTACACTATTATTATGTCACACACTTACTTCAGATTGCTCACTGTACTCCACCATGTGCAGTATCATCGCTCTCTTAAGAACTAAGGTATGGCCCAAATGTTGCTAAAATGAACTCTTTTAAAGTGCTTAGCTACTCCATCTTCCAGACACCTTGGAGTGCCTAACCATGGCCTTAAATTAATGAACTTTGTTTAAAAGCTGCTTGAACTAACTATACAGAAGAGCTGAATTTCAGTCAACCAGTCAGTCAGTCATTATGTTAATGCAACTCCATCCAGTACAGGCCTAAACCACTTGTTTTGGTGGAGTTTTCCCACCCAACAGCATGATAATGTCAGAAATCGTGCTAGAATGCATCTCCAGCCATCTAGGATCTTCCGGCTTCCAGGGCCCAAGCGGGCCCTGGACCCCGGCCATACAGCTGCGCTCGCTTTGCTCGCGGTGATGGTAACTTGCTACTTTTTTAATGGTAGCCTCCTACTCCAAGAAATAAGGAACCCTGAGTATGGATCCCTTATCGGACCATGAAGCGTCAATATTTCTGCCACGTGGTACAGGGTTATTTGCCAATTTTCCAAAATACCTAGATTTCCACGTGGCAACTTACAAAGTCTCACACCTCGATGGCACCCATACGGAACGAGCCGCTTAGCGTACTCGAAACGTGTGCGCCCGAGCGGTTGATCGCCGAGATCTGTCGGTCCAATTGTCCGTTACAGCGGCAACAGCCTGCTAATTTTTCAACACGCAGCACGCTAAGCCAATGGAGGAAAGGACACGAACGAGCGGATACATTTCACAAATGGGGATGTTTATTTAACAATAGGCAGGGAGGGGAACACAAAAGAGCAGAGTTATTCAAATATTAATAAGCACGTATGTACAGCAAGGCACTTAACAATTCATTACTTAATATACTGGTGCCAAACACACACACGCACACACCCAAAAGAATCGGACCAAAGTGGTCTTTATTGAGGCCTCCAGCTCGGATGGAAAGGACGAGCTGAAGACAGAACCTGCCTCGGACCTGCCCACCTCGTGTGGTCTTCGCGTTGTCGCCGGGCCCCAGCGAGAGGCGAGCCGAACCCAGACTCCGGCAAGCTGCGATCAGCCTCCTCAGCTCCGCTCGGCGCTTGTCCTGGCAGTCAAAACCTCGCCTCCGTATCCCCTCCGAGAGACGGCGCGCACCCTTGCGGCTCCGGTGGTGG
>CM068953.1:70776802-70783466 GCA_035128595.1 Eptatretus atami
GGAAAAGAATTGCCATGGAGCTGAGTGATTGGTTTTGGGTGGTGCGGGGGCTCAATTGGTATGAACTCGCATTATTTAAGAGTGGAGAGTATAACAGGCATTTTGTAAAGGCCATTTTCCCTGCTAGAGTGGGGGTTAGCCTTGTGGTCCCATGACAATCTTCTCCACTTTACCCTATTTTCTGCATCTCCTTGTTAACCCCCTTACCTGCATTTCTTCTTCCGCCACCTTTAGCCATGTCTTTCTCGCCTTATCAGAGAGTATGTAAATACATATGGAGCGGGGGGAAATGAGTGAGAGTCTGTTTCTGAGACAGCTGTGAATCGCACAGAATCCAAGAGACTATTAAGCACTCCCGTGGCTGCCAGATATGCCTGCTTTAAACCTGAGTGCCAGGAAGAATGACTAATTACAGTGAGAGGTGGTTGCACACACCACTGTGTGAAGAAATGTCAGCAAAGGGGATGGGGTATTATGTGCTTTGGGAATTGCAACAGTCACAATGGCAAATGCATATAGTACAGTATATGGAATTTTCATTTGAATTCCCAGCACATGAGCCATCATTTCAGATGGAAACACTAAATGGGAATACTGTTCAGAAACTTATTGCAACAGCATATTCCCTATCCGAAATGGAACTGCATGCAGTTTTTGCGCAGACCCCTTCAGCCTATTCATGGTATCTCTCTCGTATACATGTTGCCACTACAGCGTTGTGTTGGTTATGGTATAGTGTAAATAGTGCCGATAGCAAGTCAACACCCACTTTCAAAGTTTTCACCTTTTGTTACCTTATAGATTGGAATGAAATTGTATTAACTCAGACTTTTCCCACCTGTATTTACACATCGTAACCCACAACTTCCAAGTGAAAAACAAATGATACAAATTCAGAAAATTAATTAAAAATAACAAAACTGAAATCTTGGTTGAACAATGTTCAAACCCCGAGTTAATACTTGGTGAAAGCACCTTTGACAGCAATTACAGCTGTGAGTAGCTGTTGGGATCGGTCTCTACATTACTTTGCACACCTTGATGGGCAATATTTGCATATTCTGTAGAAAACTGTTAAGCTCAGTCAAGTTGCATAAGGAGCGTTGATGGACAGCAATCTTCAAGTCGTACTACAGATTTTCGATTGGATTTAGGTCAGGGCTCTAAATGGGCCACTCAAGAACATTTATTGATTTCGTAAGTATATGATGACTTCCGTCCTCTGTTTGTGTGTTGTTTGTAGGCACGATAACTCGAGAACGGAAGAAGCTACCAATGTCAAATTACACCACTTGATTCAGGAGGGTGATGGCTAGTGCTGATTAGATTTTGGTCAAAATCGGTCAAAGGTCAAGGTCACAGTGAGGTCAAACATAATTCCATAAATTCATGTGGAGAAATGGAGTTTTTTTGCTTCGGTCGACGTTACGAGCTCGTTTAACTTCGATTTTAATTTTGGCTTCGGTTTTGCGATCGCTTAGGATGCTTAACACTCGGTTGTCGAAATTCTGGTAAAAATCGGATGTTTTGGAGCCGTTTTAAGATTGTATAAAACATATTTCACTCACCGCGTCACGGCTCGTCACGTGGTGCAGAGCGCTCGAGCAGACGCGGCGTTGAGTCACGTAAAGGTTTTGCGTGTGCGCGCTGATGGTGTTTTCGATGAAGATGGTGTTTAAAAGTCATTTTTTATCCCAATAAAGGTTATCGTCACATGCCTGACTCGCTACGCCGTCGGATTATGTAAGATTGTTGTGGATGGCCGAATATTACGGTTTGTGACTTGATAAAATAATATTAAATAATGCGTGGAGAAATGGAGATTTTTGCTTCAGTCGACGTTACGAGTTCGTTTTAACTCGGATCGCAATTCTGTTTTCACTTTTGGTAACGGTTAAGTATGCTTAACACTCGGTTGTCGAAATTCTGGTAAAAATCGGATGTTTATGAGATTTATGTCGGGTGTCGTGTCTGAGGCTTAACTGAAGATTATGCTAATGAGGGGGATTGTAACACACGGCATTACGCGCTCGTTTTAAAGTCAATTTCAATCCTGTCTTCAATTTTGGTAACGGTTAAGTATGCTTAACACTCGGTGTCGAAATTCTGGTAAAAATCGATGTTTTATGAGAGTTTGGTACAGAATCATCATAGAAACTTCTGGTTTGCGTCGCTACCTTCTCAGAGAGCTTTTATTAGACGAGGTCAGAGGTCAAGTTGACGATTTCGTAAGTACCAGTCTATGACTGCTTGTCTTTTTGTTCCTTAGCCACTCCAGTGTAGCTTTCCTGTGTGCTTTGGGTCATTGTCATGCTGAAAGATGAACTTCCGTCCCAATTTCAGCTTTCTTGCAGACGGCAGCAGGTTTTCCTCTTGGATATTTCTGTATTTTGCTCCATCCATTTTCTCTTCTTTCCTAACAAGTGCTCCAGTCCCTGCTGATGAGAAACATCCCCATAACATGATGCTGCCACCACCATGCTTCACAGTAGGGGTGGTGTTCTTTGAGTGATGTGCCGTGTTGGGCTTGCACCAAACGTAATGTTTGAATTTAGGCAAAAAGTTCCATCTTGGTTCATCAGATCACAAAACTTTTGCCACATGGCTTCAGAATCTCCGCAAAGTTTTTTGCATACTTCAAACGGACACGAGGTGGCCTTTTTGAGTAATGGCTTCCTTCTTGCCACTCTACCGTACAGGCCAGACTTGTGGAATGCTTGGATATTGTCAAATACACACAGTGACCAGTCAGTCCTTGTCATAAAGCATGTCGAAATTAAGCTCAGCAATAACTATATAGATACACATGGAAGTTGCCCACGAATGGTCAAAACCACAAAAACTAAACCGGCAAAAGTAAGGTTTCACGGTATATGTTCGTAAATAATAAATCAGAACAATGCTATCATTGAGGTGTATCAAGTCATGTCTTCACAAAATGTATTCACAAGTTTTATTTTTGGAATATCTTTGGAAACAATTATTAATTCCAGATGTCAAGAATAATATGAAGTATAAAAAGTAGATCATGAGGGTGTTGCAGAAAGTGGTCAAATTACTTTCCAAGTGCCATCCTCTCCTCCTCCTCCTCCACAAGCTGCTGACCAAAAACATGGTGAATGTAACATAGGACTCCTCTGAGGAATTTGCAGGTCTCTGTGTCCCAAGTGTGTCATTGCGGGTCTCACCGAGCTGGATGGCTTATCAAGTGTTACTGGAGTCAATGCAGATCACACGTCACATTCCGTGATAGTTGTTCCAGACCTGAGGAAGTGTTCATTCCATGCTCACTTCTTGTAGTCTACACGTTTTTGATCCAAATAACGCTAACTTGGGGATCTTTTGACCAATCGTACCCATCTGACAACAGTTTACCACAACCCACTTACAACTCTTTCCAATCACACAGTTTTACTTTCTTTTTGTTGATTCTATTAATTTATATTGCATTGTATGTGAGTGAATATAAAATAATGGCTGCCCAGTAATTGTGTTCTCTGTTTGAGACCACGCATCAGATATTGCTGATATTTCAGAGTGTGACCACGAGCGGACAGTGGTCTATTTTCACGGTAATTTGCATGAATTTAACTTTCCCTTTTTTAAAATCGATGGACTGAAAATTATGTGAAACATCAGTATTTGCTTCATCGTTGGTCTTCAATTTTATGTGTGTAGCATTCACAAAAATGACTGCGTGAGTTAAACAGCAAAAACTTTTCCTGACTGACCAATCCTTCCTACTTTTAGCAATGCTATGCCAAACTGAGGCTGTCGAGCACGAGCATGAAAGAATATAAATAACAAAAATAAAAATAAGTGCTGAAGAACTGATATTTCCGAGTGATGCAGGACTTTGGCTTCAAAAACGCACATCTCGACAAATTGCTTAGGATAGCAGGAAAAAAAAAAAAGGAATTTAGTGAGGATTTGCTGTCCATATAAATATTCATTTTATAGTGGATATCTAGCACTGTCGTCTTGTTAATTTTAAATTGAAAGCATATCAACTGTTGTGGCGAAAAGGCGTTATAGGTTTCAGTGTGATAATCCAAAAAGTAGTCATGCTCGAGCTACCCAGGTGCTCCAACTCCTGCAGGGAATGTTGCACAATATTGTCGTGTCCGTGAAGACAAAGTGTCCGAGGAATTTCTTGCGCTGCAGCAGTAATGGGAACCAATATCGATCATCAGGCCACATCTGCTCAAACGGAATGTTCTCCAGATCAAACCACCGAGGACGCATTTCTGTTTGCAGTGGAAATAAAAGAGATGTCACTGAACAAGCAGTGTATATTAGCACGAGGTCAAAATTCACTTCGTATGCTAATTCCGTTACACTATTCGATCAATGTATTTCTGCATAAAGTATTTTTTGAAAGCATGTAAAACGAGATTGTAAAATGCATGAGGAGACTTGGGGCATTTGCATTGGCATTGTTTAAGCAGAGACCAGTGAGCATGGCCACAGAGCCTGAGATCTTGTATTAAAAAAAGATGCCTCAAATGCAAGGATTTTTCAGCCGTGCAGAAGGGAATGTACTTGGGATTGGTGATGTTGTAGCAGCATTGCTGTTGGGGTGTCACCAATCATGATTGTCAATTTGTGTGACTTTATTTTCCCGAACATTATTTTCATAGCAGTCAATCTTTGGAGCACAGCCTGTGTTGGCTCATTGGTTAGGGTGGAGCTTGGGATCCTAGGTCCTGAGTTCAAGCCCCGTTGGCTGCTGAATTAATACACCAGGGGGTTGACTCATCCTGTCATCCTTCCGAGGTTGGCAAAATGAGTACCAGTCTATACTGTAGAGGCAGGGCAGGTGCTACTACAAGGCCAACTAGCACTGCCTACCTTCACTCATTCGATTCTCCCCCCCCCCCATCACCTCCCATCCATGGAACTAACTTCCTCAGTTTCTTCAAATTCATTCTTCCATCCAAGGCTTTAAGACAGCTGTTTCGCACCATCCCAGGTCATCCCCTTCCACAACCATATGTTCTACCCTCATCAACTCCACTCAAGCCCACCACTTTCTAGTTTCCATTTTTTCCCACTTCTGTGATTAAAAGTTTGTGGCTGTCCTTATTCACCCTGTGTCCTTCATTACCGGCTGTATCCATCCATTGCAGATGTATCCGTCTGTCACCCAACAGCTCAAATCCACTCATCCCTTGTTTCTCCAGGTCTCCCTCCATTTTGTCCTTCAATCCTGTTGTCGGTCTGTTCCTCCCCCTCCCTTTCCATTGTTACTTTTGTTGTGTATGTCCTGATCCATTCTGGTTCTAGCTTCTCCACGACCCTCGACACTTCATAGAAAAAGTGCTATTTGTTGTAACGAGTGTTCCTTTTAATGATGTAAAACAAACAACAGATTAAAATGCATCTGAACAGAGCCCCATGTGTTTTTTGGGTAAAACTTTGAGGATGTTGAGCTATTTTGAAGCTTTAATAATGGTCATGGGTGCTCTGGCAGTGTGTGTTAATTCTTTGAGATTGATTTCTGATGCATACTTCACACAGGGATGGGTGGGATCATTTTGTGTGTGTATATATCAGAGTGTCTACTCCATAACTCCAAAATGATGAAACCTAGCAGCCTGAAACTTTGCACGCATTCTAAGATAACTCCAAGAAAGTGAATGACTGAAAATTTGGTTTTTGGGTTAATTTAAACACCACTTTTGAAAATAATTAACGGCTGTATTTAATTATATCATTTATCAGGCACATCCTTGGTCACCGCTCTCGATGGGGGTCTTGAGGTGTATCTGAGGTAACCTCACTGGGGTCTGAAGCCACCATGTTTATTGGCCCACTCAGGCATGCCTTGACGTGGAACAAGCCGCGACAGTTTCTTAACGATAAAGTTTATTTGTTTTTTTTCCACTTTCCTCACTCATTATCGAAATCCGTGTTCATCATAGCTATGAATCGCTGGGTACATCGCTTTTGTATGTGCTATAGTTTCATCCACAAATACAGGTACCGCTCTCTTTCCTCCACAGGGGGAAGACCCTTTTGAGAGCAGGCCCGAGCTGCTCCTATGGTTGGCAGTGAGTGCCCCGGAAGCAGTGGGGGGAGAGAGCGGCACCTCTATATGTGGAAGAATTGTGTTGTTCAGCCAGTGGGTCACCCAGACAGCTCAGATGGCAGAGCACTTGTGCAGTTTTCCAGAGGACCTGGATTCGATTCCTGGTCTGGGCCCGTAATATGTCCACCTATATTTATGATATTCTATCCTGCTCACTTCTAAATATGTAGATATATTGGGTGGTCTGCTCCGCACTACGTCTTTTTGGGTGGTCGCTAGACTACCGTTATTCTCAGGTTTTCCGTCTGTCTGTATGTATGTAATGGACAGCTCTGGAGGCCAGATGAGTCAACCGATTTTGATGAAACTTGACTGGTAGATTCATACCAGGATCTAGTTGTATGCTTTTGAGCACCGTTGCTATGGACGCCACCCTTGCCTAGCAACGGGACTTTTAAATTTTGAAAAACCCGAAAATATTTATATATATATATATATATAGAATATTATATATATATTTTCTAAAATCAAAAATCGGCTTCCACGCTTTAATGCGCACTATAATCAAACTCTTTGTCAAAAAATTTCAGCCCGATCTGTCAAAAACTGTATGACTAGTATGCAATTATATAG
>CM068953.1:70810460-70822354 GCA_035128595.1 Eptatretus atami
TTACAGCTGGCTTTCCTTCGACGCATGAAGATGGCATGATTCTCATTTTTGTGCTGAGGCAAATTGGCTCACGTACTTAGGAAGATGCTGGCCATTGGCTCTTGGTTGGGTCATATGGGACGGACCTCGAAGCCTCGTGTATGTCACCGAAGGAGACGGTGCCTTTCTGCAGAGGGCCGCATATCGGCAAGCACGATAGATGAAGAAGCTGCATGATGGTCGGTGAGCCTTGGTGTTGAATACCCCTCACAAATTGCCTATCGAACGTTCCTGCTGCGAGAGAGCGGCTTGGCGCCATTTTTGGGTGCGTCTACACGTGCAGGATGAAGCAACTCGAGTCCAAGTTCCACAAAGACCATCTCTGGACAAGCTAAGTGCAAGAATAAAGGAAGGATTTTCTTTTACTTTGCTTCCCCTCGTTTGTATTTAAGTCTGTGTGAAGAGGCGCCTCGACTTTAGGATTTATTTACTTCTCGTTATCATCATTACTTTTTGAATTATCGTCCCTTGTAAATATTTGTCTATTCTAATTAAATTCTGCGGTTATTTTAAGTTGCTGTGTCCATGTATTTGTTTTGGGGTTCAAGTGTAAACCCCCCTTGTGCTGTGCAGCAATTCACCTGTGCCTCCATCGCCTCGCCAGTGCCACGACCCGCCCCTCCCACACGCGTTATAATCTCTGAGGATTAACGTGTCCACCTCCGAAGGAGAACCGCTCGGCTATCCGGTCTGACGGTGTTAACCACAAATTTGGTCGGGGGTTAAACCTTAACCGCTAGTACCACAACAATATTTTACTATCAACATGATATTTTACAATACCAAAAGGCAGAGCACCCTACAGCTGTAAAGTTGTAAGGGTTGTGCAGACATCTGCTTGGAAATTGAAAACATGAAACTGGTTTTATACTAGGAAGGGTATTCAAATTTAAAAGCTTTCCCTTTCAACAAAGCAAAGAAATTGGAACATTCTAAATTAGTTTGTTGAAATAATTGTGAAAGATTGGCGAGGTAGTGTGTAGATGGTTACAAACAAGAGTTGAATTAAAAACTTAAACCTGAAACTACAGAGATCCTAACCCCAGGCATTAATGTGAAGAATCAAGACAGTGCACAGAACAGCTTTTTCAACATGAAGTTCACAAATCATAAACATGATTCACATTAACTGCGATACCTAATGCCACTGTTTACTTGTGATGTACGAGTAAGGCTCAGAATTTGCACGTAATTTTGCAAAGGCTCCCACATACCATCCGATTCAGGTAAAATGCTGGCGTCTAAATTCTTATATTGAGAGAACAATGGCTTATGGACCAATTTAAGAATTTTCAACCACCAAAATATGATGAAATATTATAGTCAAATTTGAAGAGGGGGAGGGGGAGCATTATTGTTTTCACAAAAGCAAAATAGAAACTTACATTTCCGGAGACAGTATGGAAGGTGTGCACGAGAGAATCCCGAGACATGACGGGGTGCCGTGCCACAAGGTTGGTGAAACGCTGCAGAGCCTTGCGGCGAGATTCTATGAACTCACGATCTGCTGCTGAGACAAAGATGCGTTTGATTATAGCTGAATGTGTGATTCGGTAGTGTCACTTCTTAAAATCTACCTGCTATGGAGCAAAGAGGACATAATGGATTACTTTACTAAATATAGATACGAGAGGAATGACCCGGCACTGCCCTGGGTGGGGGCAAGGGGTACCAGCACTGCCCGCCTGGTTGAGCTTTTCCCTGAGGCGGTTTTGGGAGGCGTTCGACATTGAAAAGCTATGGAGTTACTGGCCTCGTGGTGGTTAAATTTTGCCTGCAGACCAGTGGCAGTACTGCCTGATGCACATCCCATTATACACTTTATAACAGCCTTTGGTCGCCTCAAAATGGACGTCATGGCCAACGTGTGGGAGCTCAAAACCTTGCCCAGATTCTGAAGTACCGACAGACAAAAGTTGGGGCTTCTATTTGTTACGGTTCAGCCATGAAAGAGTGCCACACAAACACTTGAAAATATTTTAAGATTTCAATGTTTTCAATGCACATGTGCTGGAATCCTTACTTTGTCAGGGGAGTGGGGCAGTTGTGTTGTGCCCATGACCCTGGGTAACCCCAACACATGTGCAAAATTTTGTGTGGATTGGCCCAGCCATACAGGTGGAAATGATAAGTGGGATTGCCACCCTCGCAATGGGGGGGGGGAGATTTTTTTTTGCATCCATAACTTGAACTTCGGTACCCCAGCACATATGCAAAATATGATTTTCAGACCTGCACAAACATACAGACAGATACTTTTCTTGGGAGTGGGGGATGTGGGGGGGGGGGGTAGCCTTAAAACCTTGCCCGGATTCTGAAGTACCTACACACAAAAATAGGGGCGTCTCGGTGCTATGGTTCGGCCGTGAAAGAATAATGTACAAACGCACAAACACAAACAAACGCACAAACGCTTGAAAAATATAAAAAAAGATATCTTGGATGCATTCCATGCATAACCAAGTTACACAATGATCTTCATCCTGCCGACCATCTGCTGTTTTCTTTAACGTAATAATGAACATTGTCAAATCATTCGGCAGCTGCCATCGTGGTTGAAACAATTGTGCAACACGAGTTCCCTGTCATCCCGCTACAATATGCAACTCAGTCATGGAGTGATCTCGAAAAAGCCTTTGGTTGTGATCATAAAAGGGTATAGAAAATATTTCAGAGAAAAAAAAAATAAAAACAATACTGCAAACATAACTTTATTCTGGTACTTGAGATTCATGTGCTGGCTGATTAAAGCACATTTGTAGTCTTACACAATATTATCTGCAATGTCCACACAGGAACTGTATGTGCCGTTAGAGTTTGTTTGAACAGCTTTTATCAGAAACCTGACATACACTAATCAGGACATAGGTAGTAGATGGAAAATACACATTTAAAGTTTCAGACTTCTTTGATTCATTACCTCCACCCCACTGAAGGTGGACATTGGTTGTTTTCACCACAGTCTGTTTGTTTGTCTGTCTGTCTGTCTGTCTATGAGCAGGATATCTCAAAATGTTAGGGAAGAATCGATTCGATTTTGGTAAAGATCCGAATCCGGATCAAGATAAGATAATGTTTTTTTTTGATTCTTCACCATTGAGAGATCGAGCCAAAAACGATATATAGCATGATATCTCAAAAAGTTGTGGACGAATTATGACAAAACTTGGTGGATGAGTTGGGTTGGTGACGAGAACAAGCCGATTAGATTTTGGTTCAGATTCAGGTTCAGATCCAGATCCAGCCCATCAGTGGGAAACAAAATGTAAACTATTCAGCCTTGCTGAGGTATGCACTCAATAGAGTGCCATTCTAGTTTGTGACAGTTATTGCACCAGGGCATAATGCTAAAAAATTTTTTGAAGAAAACAAAAAAACAAAAAAACAATTCAGATTGACATAACTGAAAATCAAAATAAATAAATAAATAACAACAACCACACAGAATAAAAATAAAGTGCTTTGAAAGTTCTTACCTATACATTAACTTATGGCCTCAGCCCTTTTTACATTGATGAACTTGCATCAGCTTCGGAATGATCTCATTTTATCTGCTAAACTACGCTCATAACTACATCCAAAATAAGAAACAAAACCTTTGGGGAATGTGCTTTCGTGAAGTGCTCCCCTAATTTGTGGAAATTTTAATTACAACCTGCACTGACACCTCTTTTTTTTTTCTTTTTAATCAGCTTCCAAAAGTTATCTTTTGGTAAAGTTCTGGATGAATTGGCCCCCCGTCGGACTTAGTCCGAAATGGGGGCTCATGGATTTGGTCTCGATTTTCGAGTCTGTGCTTCTGCAACCATATCTCGGGTATGTATGGACCGATTTTATTTGTGCTTGGCACAAAGATAACACATTATGGTATACATATGCGCGTCATTTTTTTCCCCCCGAGATCAGTTCCAATATGGCCGACTGGCGGCCATTTTAGTTGTAAAAACTCCGATGTTGAACACGTCCTCAACCATTTCTCGGACATGCGTCTACCGATGTTGTTCAAACTTAGCACACAGATAACGAATGATGGCTTACATATGCACATCATATTTTTTCGAGATCAGATTCAAGATGGCCGCCCGGTGGCCATCTTGTTAAATGTGTCCCCAACCATTTCTCAGACATGCATGGTCCGATTTTGTTCAAACGTGGTACAAGCACAGTGCATGATGGCATACACGTGCAACGTGCATCTCACTTTATTTTGTGATCTGATCAAAGATGGCCAACTGGTAGACTGGTGGCCATTTTAGTTGTACATAAATATTGGCTAGCCCTTTAACTCCATACAGGAAAACTACTAAAACAATGTCATTTGTGTCTTTTTAATTAGTTTTCTCTATTTTAAATCCTTACTCTCTATGGCCCTTTGGCATGATTCCCATGGCTTGTGCTTCATTTTATCTATTTCAATTCTCACCCCGGAGCATTTTTTTGGGGGGTAGAGATGGTACAAGTCGGTATGGAAAACGCTGCAGCAGCATCTCCTGGAAAGCGACAAAGTCGTTGTACCGTCGGTATACTGTGGTCCGGAAACGCTGCAATAAAATAGATCGGAGACATGGGTTATTTCATTATCATTTCACCCAAACCACTGGTCACATGACCAGAATAATGAGCCTATCCCCCAAGAATTCCTTGACAACTACACAGCAGCAAAATGTGAAGTGGATCATCTTATCATGGTCTTGTTAAAGGAGAGAAATCACGCCAGGATAAACTTAATGTTCAGTGCATTAAAAACTACACACAAAAAGTCTGTGAAATTGACCTGGCAACTGCAGGGAGAACACGTAAAATATGGAAAATGTTTTCCTTCATATCAGGATCAATTACACTTGTAAAATAAACTCGGTTTAGTGGCAGCATCATTGTCTGCGTAGTGAATCAGTGGCAAAGCAAGCTCTCGAAATCAAAGATGATCAAAACAAGTAACATTCTTCACATATGAATGAAGTGATTAAACAGCTCTCTAGTAAGGCTTTCTTCATTCAGATTTCCGGGTAAGGCTCCCTTATGACTCTTTTAATGAATAACAAGTATATGTAGCCAACAAACACCTTTTGTAATGAGTTCCCCAGTGAAACAACTGTATTATTTTGCTTCAATAGCAGCGTAATAACAATGAATGGATTCTGCAATTGGCAGGAACAAACTATTTTCCTTTTTTTCCCCCTAACTACTTGACAAATATAAACTACACAGAGACAGAAAGATATTGTAAGCATTGAAGTAAATTGTCCAGGGTATCAAGCCAAAGCTCAATTCCTATTCGAGAAAATATGTCCAAATAAAAATAACAGTCAGCTTAACATCTTCAAAGTAAGATGGTGTGTTGCAATACAAGGTCATGGCCTAGTGGTGAAGACACTGAAGTGACCTTCCTAAAATTATGGGTTCAAATCCAGATGAAAGCAGCATTTGAGATAGGATCATAACCAGGGCAATTACCATGCAACTACTGTATTACATGGTTAGAACTTTTTTTTTTTATAGACATTAAGGCACAATTACACCCAGACCTTTGAAGAAAGTTCATCAGTCGAAAAAATACCTTTTCTTTAATCGTCCCTAAAATTTTTCTTTCAATATCATTGTATTTTAATAAATATTTAAAAAATAAAGCTCATGAATCCAAAGATATTGTTCGCCATCAATGGGATAACGGAGGAGTGAGATTTTGTGAGAATGTGACGTCACAGCGCCAGTACAGGAAAGGAAGCACGATGCCAGAGTATCAGGCGCATGGCTGTGTCAACGAGACAGGAAAGTGCAGTAAAAGCATTTTCCAGATCTCAAGTGCCGATAAATATCCAGGGAAGAAAGAGTTAGCATTGAAGTGGCTTCTCATATAAATAGGAATTTCATGCCGTTCACAATTTTTCTTTCAGAAGGCACAATATAGTCTGCAAAGTATCAGGTGCCAACTCGCCCAACCCCTTCCATATCAATAAATTAATGAAAAGATCAACGAAAACGTCCGGGTTCACTATATAATTATCGATCACAGGAACTAACGTTCCAAAAGGAACTCAACCACAGGAACAGTCGTTTTCATTAAATTTATCGTATGGTTAATGGTAAATTCCAGTCTTGGCAACATGCATGTTCCCGTACTGTAGGAATTTCTTTACAATGTCCAGATTCGCACCAATCTAAGCCTTCCCTGCCCATGTTCTCCTCCATAATGTCACTATCACTGTCACTTTGTTATTCAGAAGTAACTGCAGTTTGAACATTCTTTAGCTCTGCTTCACTGTATTCCAGTTTCCAAAGAATATGGTTCTAGTCCAACAGAAAAACCCATTGCTACGATGAGACGTGTCCCAATATGGCAGCTCAGTAACAGTCCACAGGCGCTGTGACGTCACTTCGACAAGCACCTCCGCAGGTGCATGTATTGAGGGTGGAGGAGTAGCGGCTGAAACCCGAATCCTACCAGGTTCCTCCTGACGACTCCATCTTTGCTCTTTTCTTCTTCAGGTTCCTTCTAACGACTCCAACGCAGGATGTGGTATTCCGTTTGATTTACGCGGAATTTCTCAGAAACGGAACTTTTTGTTGAAATTTGTTCCACCCGGCATTGCCGAAAATCTTTTGTACACGTTTGGATAAAATATATTTAAATATCCAATTAAGTCAGTATTTATTGCTGGGTCTGATTGAACTTTAGATGATTGGTCAAGGTGCTTAATCATATATTTTCTGGTGCATAATCAATGGATGAGCTATTGAACAACCCTGATAAGTCCTTATGTCAGCATGCTGTTGCAAGATAGCACTTTTCACAACCAAGTTCTTCTGAGTGACAACCTATAAATGAGTCGATGTATGTCATATACAGAGGATACTGGGGTAACTACCAATTTATTTGAATCAACCAATGAATGAGATGAATCGGTAATCTTGTGGCTAAATCTCGCCTGGCATGACCATGGTCAATTAAGACCTGGGCACTTCACAATAGTTTTGAATTGTATGAAGTAAGAAGTAAGTTCAGTAAGCAAGAAAGAAAAAAAAAGCATAGTTACCCTCGCCGAAGGAGAGGGTATTGCATTTGGGTCTGTTTGTTTGTTCGCACAGAGCCTTCGTGTTTTTCTCCGCAACCGCTTGTCGGATTGAGACAAAATTTTCACCATTGGTGCGACTACTCATGTAGCATGTTTTAATCATAATTATGATGTCACAGGTCACATGGTGTGGCAGCCACGTTGGAAAAATAGAAAAACGTTGGACCTCTATCTCTGAAACTGCACCAAGGAAAAAATTGAAACTTGGCGCATGGCAAGTACTCCTCATGAGGAATAATGTGATTTTTTTTTATGATGACATAGGTGCCTTCGTTATGACATCATAATTGCATACGTCGAACACTACATCTGATGAGTGTGAAAATGTTTGAGGGTCATTGAGGGATAAAATGGTCCACAGAAAAAAAAAAACGTGATGACGTCATCAGTCACGTGATTCAGCAGCCTTATATATATATATATATATTTTTTTTTAAACCTTCAAATATCTTCTTCTCAGAAGTGGTTGATCAGATCGAGGCAAAACTTTACATATATGACCGCCTATCCATGAGGAACAAAAGGTTCACACATATAATGTCATAGGTCACATGGTTTGGCAGCCATATTGGATTTACCCTAAAACCTATTTTAAAAAAAATCTTCTCCAGAACGGCTGGACAGATCTCGGGGAAACTTCACAAAAATGTTCCCCAAGCCATGGGTGCACGTTTGTTAAGGAATAATTGATAGGTCACATGGTTTGGCAGCCATATTGTATTGAAAAAAATATTAAATAGTCAAGGGTCAGTGTCAGGTGTCCGATCAAAGCGGGGTTGCATCAAAGTGGGACGTCTTGGTATCCGGTCATCACTGCCAGCAGTTATAAAGTGACAGTTCTGATTATGTCTCTTGTTAATTACATAACACACCAGTGCACAAACGCCACACAAAAGAAGTCCTGGTGAGGGTCTGCAATCTCCGATTGCTCTTTTTCTTGTTATTAGTTGCAAAAAGTTAAAGAGTGAGTGGAGGAGGATTCAGAATGAAGAATAAGCGAAAAATGAGTTTGGAAATTTGTTAGGGTTTTTTTTATTTTTATTTTCGTTTTTCTTGAGTTGAAAAAGCCATCCATCCATCCATTGGGACCTTACTCTGTGCAGAGCGTTGGTTTCCATTGTGTGCTGCCTTTTTGGCTGCTGGTTGCATCATTAGTTAGGGGCACGGCTATACCATTGAGGCAGTGCCCATATTACCAGTATACTGGTGCTCATTTCGCCGACCTCGGAAGGATGACAGGCTGAATCAACCCCCTGGTGTTAATTCAGTGGCCAACGGGACTCAAATTCAGGACCCTAGGATCCCAAGCCACCACCTTAACCACTAAGCCAACACCAGGCTACAGAGCGTTTGTGCTGCCTAAGCAGTCTCCTTGGCTATTGGGTACAATCCTGGACGGGTCACCACTCCGACACAGGACACCACCAAGCCGGCACTCATTTTGCCGACCTCGGAACGATGACAGGCAGAGTCAACCCCACCTGGTATTAATTCAACAGCAGAGGGGGATTTGAACTCAAGATCCTCGGATCCCACCACCCAAACGAATTGAAAAATGAAGGACGATTAAGGACAAGTTTTAAGCACGAGGGGAGGAAAAGTAGCCGTGCACGATGCATATGATGTGTGCAACTTAAGTCTCATGAACTTGTGGCCGAGCTGAGGGAAAGATAAACTCACTCAACCATTTAACAATGTGACAAAGTACATACACTGCAGAAGACATGAGATCAGATTCACGATATGATTAATACAGTGGAGGGAATAAAAGCAACCATTAGACAAGACAGATCCAGTATGGTACCTTTTAAAGGGGTTCAAATAGAACTGAGAAAAACGCATACACTTGCGAAGACACCGGAAACCGGAAAAAGAGTTCCAGGATGCAAAGAGGCAGCTACAGGACATACGTTTCACTTTTGCAGAGTTTGACCACCACCACAACTCTTACCGTCGACACGAGTGCTGTGACCGACTGAGTTCGACCTTTGCCCAAGTGATACTGGGACAATTGATTCCAAGTCTACATTATGGTAATGGGCAGTGGGTTGCATTAGTTTGCAGGCATCAAACATGAGCTGTGGGCAAAAAAAAAAAGTTGGAATTCCACAGCAGTTATTTATCTATTTTGTTTACAATGCCTTACTGTGTTATGAAGTCTTACGAGAAAGATTAATGTCATGACTGAATAATCAACTGATCTTTTTTTTTAAAGTCTTTGATCAACATGAACAAAATTGTTTCACTTTGATAATTGGAAAACAAATGGTCAGTTTTTTTGTTCGTTTGTTTGTTTTACCTCTACCACCAAAGGTGGACAGAGGTTATGTTTTCACCCCTGTTTTTCTGCTTGTAAGCAGGATATCTCAAAAAGTTATGGACAGATTCGGACAAAACCTGGTGGAAAGGTTTGGCGAGTGCCAAGGCCGAATTGATGAGATTTTGGTGAGGATCTGGATCCGAATACAGCACTGGAATTTTCAAAGTGATTCTTCACAATTGAGATTGAGATCAGGCCAACAATTATATGTAGCATGGTATTTCAAAAAGTTATAGATGGATTATGACAAAACTAGGTAGACGACTTGGGTAGGTGACAAAAACAAGCCAATTTGATTTTGGTTCAGGTCCGGATGCAAATCCGGCCTATCAGTGGGATACAAAATGTAAATTGTTCAGCCTGGCGGAGATTTTCCCTCTACCGAGTGCTGTTCTAGTTTGTTATCGTTATGATACTCTAATGACCAGGTCGGCTAAAATGTAGGCAGAGATTTTGCAAGAATTATTAAAACTAACAAATACACCCGTGCGGGAGTGACGGTCATCTCTGCGAGAAAAAAAATCGTCATCTTCGCATTTTTTGCCAACTTTGAAGTCACGTGACACGAAAACGAAAGCGAATGTCGAAAATCCGGCCTGACTAAATTTAGATATTGTCCGATAGATTCATATGCTACAATCAAATTCAAGATCGCTTGAGAAATGGCGGATGAGATAGAATTTGAAAATCGTCATTTTCGCAACTTCAAAGGCCTCGTGACCTTGACCTTGACCTTCGGTGACCTTGAAAGTCATACCATCGTGTACGTCTCATCGCCTCTATCAGGATCCTAATGACCAGATCTCCCGCTTCAACTTCATTGTGAATGGACGGACGGATCGAAGGACATCGACACCCATATTAGTAGGTCATGCTCGAAGAGATGACCTAATAAGGTCAGCTGCTACGCAATGACACCATTCACTAACTTTTACCATGCCCAGTTGAGAATATATATGGCCTCCTGAAGGTTGGGCAGTTTTTGCAAACTTTGAAGTCACGTGACGCGAAAACGAAAGCGAAATTCGAAAATCCGTCCCGACCAAATTAGATTATGTCCCATACATTATATGCCACAATCAAATTCAAGATCGCTTGAGAAATGTAGGAGGAGATAGATTTTGAAAATCGTCATTTTCGCATTTTTTGCCAACTTTGAAGTCACGTGACACGAAAACGAAAGCGAATATCGAAAATCCGGCCCGACCAAATTTAGACATTGTCCCATAGATTCATATGCCACAATCAAATTCAAGATCGCTTGAGAAATGTCGGAGGAGATAGAATTTGAAAATCGTCATTTTCGCAACTTCAAAGGCCTCGTGACCTTGACCTTGACCTTCGGTGACCTTGAAAGTCATACCATCGTGTACGTCTCATCGACCTCTATCAGGATCACTAATGACCAGATCTCCCGCTTCAACTTCATGTGACCGGACGGACGGATCGAAGGACATTGACACCCATATTATTAGGTCATGCTCGAAGAGATGACCTAAAAAAACATGCAGGTGCATCCAGGAAATCTAAAGTATTGGTTGCCAAGGAAATAGCATGACACTCTTGACTCTCATTAATAACAAAAAAAAAGTCAGCCATTTCAGATGACTTAACATCTGGATTTTCTTCACCAAATCTCCCAGATAAATAAACCAGATTTAAAAACTTATGCCTCACTTTATCACCCAGCAGCATTAACTAAATTCTGATTATTTGGGCAATGCAACTCGTTTTGCTGTTGCTCTAACCTGATAACTCACACATAGTTGACCAGATATGACATTTCATTGAAAGAATCTGGCTCTGGCAGTGACAATCATGGACTACAATTTCTGCATAAAAGTTTCTCAAACAAGACTAAATGATGAAAATAAGAGTTCACTCACCCTGCTTGTGATCTCATACTCGACATGCTTCAGAAACAGCCCCTTCTTTTCTGGGATGAGTTCCACCCCCACTGTGTCCAACTGCTTCAAATCTTCAAAGTTCATTGTGAGAATTGTGGGGTCCTCAGAGAGAGGCTCTGTACAAACTGAATCTTCATCAGAAGAAAGCGCACCAGACAGTTGGTGCAAGTGTTTCAGGCTTCCCAGCTCAGGTTGTGGCAGATCTAGTCAGGAGTAGGGGAAAGACCGAACAGGGCTGTAGATTTACAGTGCAATTTAGGCTAACAATCCATTGGTCTGGAAGAGGGTATCTTATCATGCCCACTGCTGGACAGTCTTGCGAAGTAAAAATGATCTGTCACACATCCCTACCCATTCTCAAACAAATTATGCTGCAATTCTGAAGCATGCAAATTAATTTGGGTAGAAAAAACATTATTTCCAATGCAAGGACATATATATATATATATATATATATTGTTACGAATTTGCGCCCGCCGGCGTGTGAACTGCCGCCTTCCACTAATAGTAGCAGCTCGCCCACCGGACGGACAATTCAGTCGTGACCCTCCTGGA
>CM068953.1:70822888-70836973 GCA_035128595.1 Eptatretus atami
AGAGCCTCACCGACCAAATCATCGCAAACCCAGAGCAGGCGCGGCTACGCTAGCTGCCAGGGAACAAGGCGTCGTGACCTGCCCACCGTCACACCTCGAGGGGGCAGGTAACCTGCACGGTCTCGCGGGCCCATTCGGTCATCCGGCCCACGGCCATAAAGGTTTACGAACCCGTCTACCCCTTGCCTATGAGGGGGTCTTTCCTTTTGTTGTATGACTGCTGTGGCGCCGTGTCCCCATAAGTAAACCTGTGTAAGTGACTGTGCTTGTAAATAATAATTATATTCGGTCGTATTGCTTTTGCTTCATTCCTTGCTTGTACATTGCATGACTGCCTTGGCTGTATATACGTGTGCTTGAATAAATGTCCTTGTGTGAAATGTATCCCGTTCGTCGTGTCCTATTTCCCTTTGAAAGTGCCATCTTACATCGTGGAATGAGTAGTGGGTTTTGACGCGCCTGTAAGGAGAATCGAATCCGTCGAGGTCGGCGATAACACCGCTCGGTTATCACTGTAGTACGGAACGGACCGCTTAAGCGGTTCGTGTCCCAGGCCGACCTGCGGCGCGGTGCAGCCCCTCGGTAGGTTACGCGCGGGTACTTAGGTATATCGACATTCGGCAATGCACCCTATTCGCGCGGGTAGAATGCGGACTGGCTGTGGTGAGGTTAAACCCCCACCCGTGACTCTCCTGGCGATAGTTCCAGGAGGGTCACGACTGAATTGTCCGTCCGGTGGGCGAGCTGCTACTATTAGTGGAAGGCGGCAGTTCACAGCCGGCGGGCGCAAATTCGTAACAATATATATATATATATATATATATATATATTTACCTTGCATTGGAAATAATGTTTTTTCTACCCAAATTAATTTGCATGCTTCAGAATTGCAGCATAATTTGTTTGAGAATGGGTAGGGATGTGTGAACGAGTCATTTTTACTTCGCAAGACTGTCCAGCAGTGGCATGATAAGATACCCTCTTCCAGACCAATGGATTGTTAGCCTAAATTGCACTGTAAATCTACAGCCCTGTTCGGTCTTTCCCTACTCCTGACTAGATCTGCCACAACCTGAGCTGGGAAGCCTGAAAACTTGCACCAACTGTCTGGTGCGCTTTCTTCTGATGAAGATTCAGTTTGTACAGAGCCTCTCTCTGAGGACCCACAATTCTCACAATGAACTTTGAAGATTTGAAGCAGTTGGACACAGTGGGGGTGGAACTCATCCCAGAAAAGAAGGGGCTGTTTCTGAAGCATGTCGAGTATGAGATCACAAGCAGGGTGAGTGAACTCTTATTTTCATCATTTAGTCTTGTTTGAGAAACTTTTATGCAGAAATTGTAGTCCATGATTGTCACTGCCAGAGCCAGATTCTTTCAATGAAATGTCATATCTGGTCAACTATGTGTGAGTTATCAGGTTAGAGCACAGCAAAACGAGTTGCATTGCCAAATAATCAGAATTTAGTTAATGCTGCTGGGTGATAAAGTGAGGCATAAGTTTTTAAATCTGGTTTATTTATCTGGAGATTTGGTGAAGAAAATCCAGATGTTAAGTCATCTGAAATGGCTGACTTTTTTTTGTTATTAATGAGAGTCAAGAGTGTCATGCTATTTCCTTGGCAACCAATACTTTAGATTCCTGGATGCACCTGCATGTTTTTTTAGTCTTCTCTCTCGAGCATGACCTATAATATGGGTGTCAATGTCCTTCGATCCGTCCGTCCGTTCACAATGAAGTTGAAGCGGGAGATCTGGTCATTAGTGATCCTGATAGAGTCGATGAGACGTACACGATGGTATGACTTTCAAGGTCACCGAAGGTCAAGGTCAAGGTCACGAGGCCTTTGAAGTTGCGAAAATGCGATTTTCAAATTCTATCTCCTCCGACTTTCTCAAGCGATCTTGATTGATTGTGGCATATGAATCTATGGGACAATGTCTAAATTTGGTCGGGCCGGATTTTCGATATTCGCTTTCGTTTCGTGTCACGTGACTTCAAAGTTGGCAAAAATGCGAAAATGACGATTTTCAAAATCTATCTCCTCCTACATTTCTCAAGCGATCTTGAATTTGATTGTGGCATATGAATGTATGGGACAATATCTAAATTTGGTCGGGACGGATTTTCGAATTTCGCTTTCGTTTTCGCGTCACGTGACTTCAAAGTTTGCAAAAACTGCCCAACCTTCAGGAGGCCATATATATTCTCAACTGGGCATGGTAAAAGTTAGTGAATGGTGTCATTGCGTAGCAGCTGACCTTATTAGGTCATCTCTTCGAGCATGACCTACTAATATGGGTGTCGATGTCCTTCGATCCGTCCGTCCATTCACAATGAAGTTGAAGCGGGAGATCTGGTCATTAGTGATCCTATAGAGGCCGATGAGACGTACACGATGGTATGACTTTCAAGGTACACCGAAGGTCAAGGTCAAGGTCACGAGGCCTTTGAAGTTGCGAAAATGACGATTTTCAAATTCTATCTCCTCCGCCATTTCTCAAGCGATCTTGAATTTGATTGTAGCATATGAATCTATCGGACAATATCTAAATTTATGCAGGCCGGATTTTCGACATTCGCTTTCGTTTTCGTGTCACGTGACTTCAAAGTTGGCAAAAAATGCGAAGATGACGATTTTTTTTCTCGCAGAGATGACGTCACTCCCGCACGGGTGTATTTGTATTTTTAATAATTCTTGCAAAATCTCTGCCTACATTTTAGCCGACCTGGTCATTAGAGTATCATAACGATAACAAACTAGAACAGCACTCGGTAGAGGAAAATCTCCGCCAGGCTGAACAATTTACATTTTGTATCCCATTGATAGGCCGGATTTGCATCCGGACCTGAACCAAAATCAAATTGGCTTGTTTTGTCACCTACCCAAGTCGTCTACCTAGTTTGTCATAATCCATCTATAACTTTTTGAAATACCATGCTACATATAATTGTTGGCCTGATCTCAATCTCAATTGTGAAGAATCACTTTGAAATTCCAGTGCTGTATTCGGATCCAGATCCTCACCAAAATCTCATCAATTCGGCCTTGGCACTCGCCAAACCTTCCACCAGGTTTTGTCCAAATCTGTCCATAACTTTTTGAGATATCCTGCTTACAAGCAGAAAAACAGGGGTAAAACATAACCTCTGTCCACCTTTGGTGGTAGAGGTAAACAAACAAACGAACAAAAAACTGACCATTTGTTTTCCAATTATCAAAGTGAAACAATTTTTGTCATGTTGATCAAAGACTTAAAAAAAAAAGATCAGTTGATTATTCAGTCATGAAATTAATCTTCTCGTAAGACTTCATAACACAGTAAGGCATTGTAAACAAAATAGATAAATAACTGCTGTGGAATTCCAACTTTTTTTTTTGCCCACAGCTCATGTTTGATGCTCAAACTAAGCAACCCACTGCCCATTACCATAATGTAGACTTGGAATCAATTGTCCCAGTATCACTTGGGCAAAGGTCGAACTCAGTCGGTCACAGCACTCGTGTCGACGGTAAGAGTTGTGGTGGTGGTCAAACTCTGCAAAAGTGAAACGTATGTCCTGTAGCTGCCTCTTTGCATCCTGGAACTCTTTTCCGGTTTCCGGTGTCTTCGCAAGTGTATGCGTTTTTCTCAGTTCTATTTGAACCCCTTTAAAAGGTACCATACTGGATCTGTCTTGTCTAATGGTTGCTTTTATTCCTCCACTGTATTAATCATATCGTGAATCTGATCTCATGTCTTCTGCAGTGTATGACTTTGTCACATTGTTAAATGGTTGAGTGAGTTTATCTTTCCCTCAGCTCGGCCACAAGTTCATGAGACTTAAGTTGCACACATCATATGCATCGTGCACGGCTACTTTTCCTCCCCTCGTGCTTAAAACTTGTCCTTAATCGTCCTTCATTTTTCAATTCGTTTGGGTGGTGGGATCCGAGATCTTGAGTTCAAATCCCCCTCTGCTGTTGAATTAATACCAGGTGGGGTTGACTCTGCGTCATCTTCCGAGTCGGCAAAATGAGTGCCGGCTTGGTGTGTCTGTGTCGGAGTGGTGACCCTCCAGGATTGTACCCAATAGCCAAGAGAGATGCTTAGGCAGCACAAACGCTCTGTAGCCTGGTGTTGGCTTAGTGTTAAGGTGGTGGCTTGGGATCCTAGGGTCCTGATATTGATCCGCCCGTTGGCCACTGAATTAACACCAGGGTTGATTCAGCCTGTCATCCTTCCGAGGTCGGCGAATGAGCACCAGTATACTGGTAATATGGGCACTGCCTCAATGGTATAGCCGCCCCTAACTAATGTGCAACCACGCAGCCAAAAAGGCAGCACACAATGGAAACCAACGTCTGCACAGAGTAAGGTCCCAATGGATGGATGGATGGCTTTTTCAACTCAAGAAACGAAAATAAAAATAAAAAAAACCCTAACAAATTTCCAAACTCATTTTTCGCTTATTCTTCATTCTGAATCCTCCTCACTCACTCTTTACTTTTTGCAACTAATAACAAGAAAAAGAGCAATCGGAGATTGCAGACCTCACCAGGACTTCTTTTGTGTGGCGTTTGTGCATGGTGTGTTATGTAATTAACAAGAGACATAATCAGAACTGTCACTTTATACTGCTGGCAGTGATGACCGGATACCAAGACGTCCACTTTGATGCAACCCCGCTTTGATCGGACACCTGACACTGACCCTTGACTATTTAATATTTTTTTCAATACAATATGGCTGCCAAACCATGTGACCTATCAATTATTCCTTAACAAACGTCACCCATGGCTTGGGAACATTTTTGTGAAGTTCCCCGAGATCTGTCCAGCCGTTCTGGAGAGATTTTTTTTAAAATAGGTTTAGGGTAAATCCAATATGGCTGCCAAACCATGTGACCTATGACATTATATGTGTGAACCTTTTGTTCCTCATGGATAGGCGGTCATATATGTAAGTTTTGCCTCGATCTGATCAACCACTTCTGAGAAGAAGATATTTGAAGGTTTAAAAAAAAAAATATATATATATATATATATATATATGGCTGCTGAATCACGTGACTGATGACGTCATCACGTTTTTTTTTTTTTTCTGTGGACCATTTTACCTCAATGACCCTCAAACATTTTCACACTCATCAGATGTAGTGTTCGACGTATGCAATTATGTCATAACGAAGGCACCTATGTCATCATAAAAAAAATCACATTATCTCATAGGAGTACTTGCCATGCGCCAAGTTTCAATTTTTCCTTGGTGCAGTTTCAGAGATAGAGGTCCAACGTTTTCTATTTTTCCAACGTGGCTGCCACACCATGTGACCTGTGACATCATAATTATGATTAAAACATGCTACATGAGTATCGCACCAATGGTGAAAATTTTGTCTCAATCGACAAGCGGTTGCGGAGAAAAACACGAAGGCTCTGTCGAACAAACAAACAGACCCAAATGCAATACCCTCTCCTTCGGCGAGGGTAACTATGCTTTTTTTTCTTTCTGCTTACTGAACTTACTTCTTACTTATCAATTCAAAACTATTGTGAAGTGCCCAGGTCTTAATTGACCATGGTCATGCCAGGCGAGATTTAGCCACAAGATTACGATTCATCTCATTCATTGGTTGATTCAAATAAATTGGTAGTTACCCCAGTATCCTCTGTATATGACATACATCGACTCATTTATAGGTTGTCACTCAGAAGAATCTGGTTGTGAAAAGTGCTATCTTGCAACACATGCTGACCATAAGGACTTATAGGGTTGTCAATAGCTCATCCATTGATTATGCACCAGAAAATATATGATTAAGCACCTTGACCAATCATCTAAGTTCAATCAGACCCAGCAATAAATACTGACTTAATTGGATATTTAAATATATTTATCCAAACGTGTACAAAAGATTTTCGGCAATGCCGGGTGGAACAAATTTCAACAAAAAGTTCCGTTTCTGAGAAATTCGTAAATCAAACGGAATACCACATCCTGCGTTGGAGTCGTTAGAAGGAAACCTGAAGAAGAAAAGAGCAAAGAGGAGTCGTCAGGAGGAACCTGGTAGGATTCGGGAAGACCTCCACCTCAAACCTCAATACATGCACCTGCGGAGGTGCTTGTCGAAGTGACGTCACAGCGCTGTGGACTGTTACTGAGCTGCAATATGGGACATCTCTCATCGAGATTGTTGACTAGAACCATATTCTTTGGAAACTGGAATCAGTGAAGCAGAGCTAAAGAATGTTCAAACTGCAGTTACTTCTGAATAACAAATGACAGTGATAGTGACATATAGAGGAAAACATGGCAGGGAAGGCTTGATTGTGCGAATCTGGACAAAAGATCCTCATACACGGGAACAGCATCCCAGACTGGATTTACCATTAACCATACGATAAATTTAATGAAAACGACTGTTCCTGTGGTTGAGTTCCTTTTGGAACGTTAGTTCCTGTGATCGATAATTATATAGTGACCCGGACGTTTCGTTGATCTTTTCATTATTTTATTGATATGGAAGGGGTTGGGCGAGTTGGCACCTGATACTTTGCAGACTATATTGTGCCTTCTGAAAGAAAAATTGTGACGCGGCATGAAATTCCTATTTATATGAGAAGCACATCAATGCTAACTCTTTCTTCCCTGGATATTTATCGGCACTTGAGATCTGGAAATGCTTTTACTGCACTTTCCTGTCTCGTTGACACAGCCATGCGCCTGATACTTCTGGCATCGTGCTTCCTTTCCTGTACTGGCGCTGTGACGTCACATTCTCACAAATCTCACTCCTCCGTTATCCATTGATGGCGAACAATATCTTTGGATTCATGAGCTTTATTTTTAAATATTATTAAAATACAATGATATTGAGAAAAATTTTAGGGACGTTAAAGAAAAGGTATTTTTTCGACTGATGAACTTTCTTCAAAGGTCTGGGTGTAATTGTGCCTTAATGTCTATAAAAAAAAAAAGTTCTAACCATGTAATACAGTAGTTGCATGGTAATTGCCCTGGTTATGATCCATACTCAAATGCTGCTTTCATCTGGATTTGAACCCATAATTTTAGGAAGGTCACTTCAGTGTCTTCACCACTAGGCCATGACCTTGTATTGCAACACACCATCTTACTTTGAAGATGTTAAGCTGACTGTTATATTTAAAATATTTCTCGAATAGGATAGAGCTTTGGCTTGATACCCTGGACAATTTATCAATGCTTACAATATCTTTCTGTCTCTGTGTAGTTTATATTTGTCAAGTAGTTAGGGGGAAAAAAGGAAAATAGTTTGTTCCTGCCAATTGCAGAATCCATTCATTGTTATTACGCTGCTATTGAAGCAAAATAATACAGTTTTCACTGGGGAACTCATTACAAAAGGTGTTTGTTGGCTACATATACTTGTTATTCATTAAAAGAGTCATAAGGGACCCTTACCCGAAATCTGAATGAAGAAAGCCTTACTAGAGAGCTGTTTAATCACTTCATTCATATGTGAAGAATGTTACTTGTTTTGATCATCTTTGATTTCGAGAGCTTGCTTTGCCACTGATTCACTACGCAGACAATGAATGCTGCCACTAAACCGAGTTTATTTTCAAGTGTAATTGATCCTGATATGAAGGAAAACATTTTCCATATTACGTGTTCTCCCTGCAGTTGCCAGTCAATTTCACAGACTTTTGTGTGTAGTTTTAATGCACTGAACATTAAGTTTATCCTGGCGTGATTTCTCCTTTAACAAGACCATGATAGAATGATCCACTTCACATTTTGCTGCTGTGTAGTTGTCAAGGAATTCTGGGGGATAGGCTCATTATTCTGGCCTGTGACCAGTGGTTTGGGTGAAATGATAATGAAATAACCCATGTCTCCGATCTATTTATTGCAGCGTTTCGGACCACAGTATACCGACGGTACAACGACTTTGTCGCTTTCCAGGAGATGCTGCTGCAGCGTTTTCCATACCGACTTGTACCATCTCTACCCCCAAAAAAATGCTCCGGGGTGAGAATTGAAATAGATAAAATGAAGCACAAGCCATGGGAATCATGCCAAAGGGCCATAGAGAGTAAGGATTTAAAATAGAGAAAACTAATAAAAGACACAAATGACATTGTTTAGTAGTTTTCCTGTATGGAGTTAAAGGGCTAGCCAATATTTATGTACAACTAAAATGGCCACCAGTCTACCAGTTGGCCATCTTTGATCAGATCACAATAAAGTGAGATGCACGTTGCACGTGTATGCCATCATGCACTGTGCTTGTACCACGTTTGAACAAAATCGGACCATGCATGTCTGAGAAATGGTGGGACACATTTACAAGATGGCACCGGCCGCCATCTTGAATCTGATCTCGAAAAAATATGATGTGCATATGTAAGCCATCATTCGTTATCTGTGTGCTAAGTTTGAACCATCGGTAGACGCATGTCCGAGAAATGGTTGAGGACGTGTTCAACATCGGAGTTTTACAACTAAAATGGCCGCCAGTCGGCCATATTGGAACTGATCTCGGGGGAAAAAAATGACGCGCATATGTATACCATAATGTGTTATCTTTGTGCCAAGCACAAATAAAATCGGTCCATACATACCCGAGATATTGGTTGCGAAGCACAGACTCGAAAATCGAACCAAATCCATGAGCCCCATTTCGGACTAAGTCCGACGGGGCCAATTCATCCAGAACTTTACCAAAAGATACATTTGGAAGCTGATTAAAAAGAAAAAAAAAAAGAGGTGTCAGTGTCAGGTTGTAATTAAATTTCCACAAATTGGGGAGACCTTCACGAAAGCACATTCCCCAAAGGTTTTGTTTCTTATTTTGGATGTAGTTATGAGCGTAGTTTAGCAGATAAAATGAGATCATTCCGAAGCTGATGCAAGTTCATCAATGTAAAAAGGGCTGAGGCCATAAGTTAATGTATAGGTAAGAACTTTCAAAGCACTTATTTTTATTCTGTGTGGTTGTTGTTATTTATTTATTTATTTTGATTTTCAGTTATGTCAATCTGAATTGTTTTTTTTGTTTTTTTGTTTTCTTCAAAAATTTTTTAGCATTATGCCCTGGTGCAATAACTGTCACAAACTAGAATGGCACTCTATTGAGTGCATACCTCAGCAAGGCTGAATAGTTTACATTTTGTTTCCCACTGATGGGCTGGATCTGGATCTGAACCTGAATCTGAACCAAAATCTAATCGCTTGTTCTCGTCACCAACCCAACTCATCCACCAAGTTTGTCATAATTCGTCACAATTTTTGAGATATCATGCTATATATCGTTTTTGGCTCGATCTCTCAATGGTGAAGAATCAAAAAAAAACATTATCTTATCTTGATCCGGATTCGGATCTTTACCAAAATCGAATCGATTTCTCCTAACATTTTGAGATATCCTGCTCATAGACAGACAGACAGACAGAAAAAAACAACAGACTGTGGTGAAAACAACCAATGTCCACCTTCAGTGGGGTGAGGTAATGAATCAAAGAAGTCTGAAACTTTAAATGTGTATTTTCCATCTACTACCTATGTCCTGATAGTGTATGTCAGGTTCTGATAAAAGCTGTTCAACAAAATCTAACGGACATACAGTTCCTGTGTGGACATTGCAGATAATATTGTGTAAGACTACAAATGTGCTTTAATCAGCCAGCACATGAATCTCAAGTACCAGAATAAGTTATGTTTGCAGTATTTGTTTTAATTTTTTTTCTCTGAAATATTTCTATACCCTTTTATGATCACAACCAAAGGCTTTTTCGAGATCACTCCATGACTGAGTTGCATATTGTAGCGGGATGACAGGGAACTCGTGTTGCACATTGTTTCAACCACGATGGCAGCTGCCGAATGATTGACAATGTTCATTATTACGTTAAAGAAAAAGCAGATGGTCGGCAGGATGAAGATCATTGTGTAACTTGGTTATGCATGGAATGCATCCAAGATATCTTTTTTATATTTTTCAAGCGTTTGTGCGTTTGTTTGTGTTTGTGCGTTTGTACATTATTCTTTCACGGCCGAACCATAGCACGAGACGCCCTATTTTGTGTGAGGTACTTCAGAATCCGGGCAAGGTTTTAACTACCCCCCCCCCCACATCCCCCACTCCCAAGAAAAGTATCTGTCTGTATGTTTGCAGGTCTGAAATCATATTTGCATATGTGCTGGGTACCGAAGTTCAAGTTATGGATGCAAAAAAAAATCCTCTCCCCCCCCATTGCGAGGGTGGCAATCCACTTATCATTCCCACTGTATGGCTGGCCAATCCACACAAATTTTGCACATGTGTTGGGGTTACCCAGGGTCATGGGCACAACAACAACTGCCCCACTCCCTGACAAGTAAGGATCCAGCACATGTGCATGAAAACATTGAAATCTTAAATATTTTCAAGTGTTTGTGTGGCACTCTTTCATGCGTGAACCGTAACAAATAGAAGCCCCAACTTTTTCTGTCGGACTTCAGAATCTGGGCAAGTTTGAGCTCCACACGTTGGCCATGACGTCCATTTAGAGGCGACCAAAGGCTGTTATAAAGTGTATAATGGGATGCATCAGGCAGTACTGCCACTGTGTCTGCAGGCAAAATTTAAACCACACGAGCCAGTAACTCCATAGCTTTTCAATGTCGACGCCTCCCAAAACCGCCTCAGGGAAAGCTACACAGGCGGGCAGTGCTGACCCTTGCCCCCACCCAGGGCAGTGCCGGTCATTCCTCTCGTATCTATATTTAGTAAAGTAATCCATTATGTCCTCTTGCTCCATCAGCAGGTAGATTTAAAAGTGACACTACCGAATCACACATTCACCTATAATCAAACGCATCTTTGTCTCAGCAGCAGATCGTGAGTTCATAGAATCTCGCCGCAAGGCTCTGCAGCGTTTCACCAACCTTGTGGCACGGCACCCCGTCATGTCTCGGGATTCTCTCGTGCACACCTCCATACTGTCTCCGGAAATGTAAGTTCTATTTGCTTTTTGTGAAAACAATAATGCCCCCCTCCCCTCTCAAATTGACTATAATATTTCATCATATTTGCTGGTGAAAATTCTTAAATTGGTCCATAAGCCATTGTTCTCCTCAATATATTTAGACGCAGCATTTTACCTGAATCGGATGGTATGGGAGCCTTTGCAAATTACGTGCAAATTCTGAGCCTTACTCGTACATCCAAGTAAATGGCATTAGGATACCGCAGTTAATGTGAATCATGTTTATGATTTGTGAACTTCATGTTGAAAAGCTGTCCTGTGCACTGTCTTGATTTTCACATTAATGCCTGGGGTTTAGGATCTCTGTAGTTCCAGGTTAAGTTTTTAATTCAACTCTTGTTTGTAACCATCCTACAACTACCTCGCCAATCTTTCACAATTATTTCAACAACTAATTAGAATGTTCCAATTTCTTTGCTTTGTTGAAGGGAAAGCTTTTAAATTTGAATACCTTCCTAGATCTAAACCATTTCATGCTTTTCAATTTCCAAGCAGAATTCTGCAAACCCTTACAACTTTACAGCTCGTAGGGTGCTCTGCTCTTTGGTATTGTAAAATAATCATGTTGATAGTAACAATATTGTTTGTGACGGCGTTAAGGTTTAACCCCCGACCAAATTTGTGGTTAAGACCGTCGACGGATAGCCGAGCGGTCTCTTCGGAGGTGGACACGTTAATCCTCAGAGATTAAGACGTGTGGGAGGGGCGGTCGTGGCACTGGCGAGGGCGATGGAGCACAGGTGAATTGCTGCAACACACAGGGGGTTTACACTTGAACCCAAACAATACATGGACACAGCAACTTAAATAACCGCAGAATTTAATTAGAATAGACAAATATTTACAAGGACGATAATTCAAAAGTAATGAGAAAACGAGAAGTAAATAATCCTAAAGTCGGGCGCTCTTCACACAGACTTAAATACAAACGAGGGGAAGCAAGTAAAGAAAATCCTTCCTTTATTCTTGCACTTAGCTTGTCCAGAGATGGTCTTTGTGGAACTTGGACTGAGTTGCTTCATCCTGCACGTGTAGACGCACCCAAAAATGGCCAAGCCGCTCTCTCGCAGCAGGAACGTTCGATAGGCAATTTGTGAGGGTATTCAACACACAGGCTCACCGACCATCATGCAGCCTCTCATCTATCTGCTTGCCGATATGCGGCCTCTGCAGAAAGGCACCGTCTCTTCGGTGACATACACGAGGCTTCGAGGTCCGTCCCATAGATACCAACCAAGAGCCAATGGCCAGCATCTTCCAAGTACGTGAGCCAATTTGCCTCACACAAAAATGAGAATCATGCCATCTTCATGCGTCGAAGGAAAGCCAGCTGTAAAGCCTGTCTTACAGGCCATCTCCTAGCTACGTTCTCTCTCGACTTGTGCATCCTCACTCTCACTCGTGCATTCCTCCTGACTCTCTCTGGACGTCACAGCCACAACCGTCCACTCCGGGCGTGGCTTGCTCGCACGAAACTCGAGAAGGTGGGGCTTTTGCCTGCTCGGCAGCCTGGCTCGCTTGTTATCATTGTGGTTATATAAAAACGCACTTCTTTCATGTTTGTATCCAAAACATAGGGAAAGGTCACAGAGAGGGGGGGGGGGGGGGGGGATTTACATACTGGGGGAAATGATCCTTCTCCCTATCTAAATAACACACACCACCCCCCATGTGGTGACACTTGACACGTAAGCTCAAGTTTCCTTTATTACATCGCGATATTCCTACACGTCACGGACCAAACAACTCTATTCAATCCTATTTCCGATGATATTCCTCAATCTACCCCCACAACCATAACAACATCATGTGCACACTGATAAGATGAAAATTGGTATCTGAATACTCCAGCCCATCCAGTTCTTCAAGGATGCATACGTTCCTTTCAGAAAACCTGCTTATAATTCTCAAAATTCATACTGCTCTTCCCCCCCCCCCCTTCCTCCTTCATTCCTCTTCTCTCATTGTGAAATCATATTCCTGAGGAAGTGCAATCCACTTTTCCTCTAAGGCTTCATTGTGGTAGTGCACCAACATCTGGTGTGTCATCCATCTCCTACACGATATGATTTTTTATACCCCCATTAACCCTCCCTATTCAAGCTCTCTTACTGTCAGGTTACCATCTTCCTCCTTTCTCCCATCTGCTTCATAATTAATTTACTTGCTTGTTACATCCACTTTTGGCCCGTTGTCTAAACGTTCTTTCAGGGATTGTCTTTGCTCTTTCATGCACACTAACATTGTTTTGTAAACTGAAATAAAATAAAAAGTCTGCCTTTAAGCATTCAACGTTTCATTTCTTCATGAGCCAACTCATGACTCTGCCTCTTGCCTATGTCTGCACAGGAACTGCAGGCAAGCTGAAAGATTGTCTGCGAAGCACTGGGGATGAGTCATGAGCAGCTCGCTGCAACACAAGCAAAGGCCAGTTGATTTAACATGCATAGTTTCATTCGTTTTTAACATGACAGCTTCAAAATATAACTTATTTTATTTTAGGGTTATTAGGATGTAAAGAGATGAGATGGGGGGGGGTGAAGGGTGGAGAAAGAAGGGTTTGAGATAGAAATGTGATGTGCATGACTTTGACATTCTGGTTTAAGTTTTACGTAAATGTGCATGCACTTTCTTATATCACAGAATACTCTTAGAAACAAAGTATCTTAAATAATGGGCGAATACCGAGGCGCTTCAAGTTGATGTGTCTATTAATTGTAGAAATTCTCCAAGTAATAGTTCTAGTTGAATCTGTTGCATGAATATTGCTCTCTGAGAAGGTGAAACAGAAGGTGATACTGATGCTGATCAAAATTCCTGGTAAATCAAGATGGTGACAACATATGTTCACATTGTCTGTGGAGCAGAGGTGTATCATTACATTCCTTGCAAAGGAGAACAAACAAATGAAAATTCAGGGCCGGCGTCCCTCGCCAGACGCGCAGATTCGCACCACACAGCCGGCAGAGCTGCGCCTCCCGTCTGCGTCTCCGAGGCGTCGCCCGGACTCACCACCGGCCCGCGCCTTCACTGACAGGTCGCCCACCGCCAAGACGAGAGAGCCCGACCTCGACCACCAAGAGAGCAG
>CM068953.1:70837575-70849272 GCA_035128595.1 Eptatretus atami
TGGTTGTGGTGGAGGGGTTGTGGTGGAGGTTGCTGTGAAGCGGTTGTTGAGAGCGACGTTGGTGGTAGTGGTTCGCTTGTGATTGATGGTTGAGGCGATCGTGGTTGTTGTGATGGTGGCGTGGTTGGCGTTGTGGTTAAGGTGGTTGTTGTCTGGATGAATTGGCCCCCGTCGGACTTAGTCCGAAATGGGGCTCATGGATTTGGTCTCGTATTTCGAGTCTGTGCTTCTGCAACCAATATCTCGGTATGTATGGACCGATTTTATTTGTGCTTGGCCAAAGATAACACAATTAGGTATACATATGCGCGTCATTTTTTTCCCCCGAGATCAGTTCCAATATGGCCGACTGGCGGCATTTTAGTTGTAAAAACTCCGATGTTGAACACGTCTCAACCATTTCTCGGACATGCGTCTACCGATGTTGTTCAAACTTAGCACACAGATAACGAATGATGGCTTACATATGCACATCATATTTTTTCGAGATCAGATTCAAGATGGCCGCCGGTGGCCATCTTGTTAAATGTGTCCCCACCATTTCTCAGACATGCATGGTCCGATTTTGTTCAACGTGGTACAAGCACAGTGCATGATGCATACACGTGCAACGTGCATCTCACTTTATTTTGTGATCTGATCAAAGATGGCCAACTGGTAGACTGGTGGCCATTTTAGTTGTACATAAATATTGGCTAGCCCTTTAACTCCATACAGGAAACTACTAAAACAATGTCATTTGTGTCTTTTAATTAGTTTTCTCTATTTTAAATCCTTACTCTCTATGGCCCTTTGGCATGATTCCCATGGCTTGTGCTTCATTTTATCTATTTCAATTTCTCACCCGGAGCATTTTTTTGGGGGTAGAGATGGTACAAGTCGGTATGGAAAACGCTGCAGCAGCATCTCCTGGAAGCGACAAAGTCGTTGTACCGTCGGTATACTGTGTCCGAAACGCTGCAATAAAATAGATCGGAGACATGGGTTATTTCATTATCATTTCACCCAAACCACTGGTCACATGACCAGAATAATGAGCTATCCCCCAAGAATTCCTGACAACTACACAGCAGCAAAATGTGAAGTGGATCATCTTATCATGGTCTTGTTAAAGGAGAGAAATCACGCCAGAGATAACTTAATGTTCAGTGCATTAAAACTACACACAAAAAGTCTGTGAAATTGACCTGGCAACTGCAGGGAGAACACGTAAAATATGGAAAATGTTTTCTTCATATCAGGATCAATTACACTTGTAAATAACTCGGTTAGTGGCAGCATCATTGTCTGCGTAGTGAATCAGTGGCAAAGCAAGCTCTCGAATCAAAGATGATCAAAACAAGTAACATTCTTCACATATGAATGAAGTGATTAAACAGCTCTCTAGTAAGGCTTTCTTCATTCAGATTTCCGGGTAAGGCTCCCTTATGACTCTTTTAATGAATACAAGTATATGTAGCCAACAAACACCTTTGTAATGAGTTCCCCAGTGAAACAATGTATTATTTTGCTTCAATAGCAGCGTAATAACAATGAATGGATTCTGCAATTGGCAGGAACAAACTATTTTCCTTTTTTCCCCCTAACTACTTGACAAATATAAACTACACAGAGACAGAAAGATATTGTAAGCATTGAAGTAAATTGTCCAGGGTATCAAGCCAAAGCTCAATCTCTATCGATGAAAATGTCCAAATAAAAATAACAGTCAGCTTAACATCTTCAAAGTAAGATGGGTGTTGCAATACAAGGTCATGGCTAGTGGTGAAGACACTGAAGTGACCTCCTAAAATTATGGGTTCAAATCCAGATGAAAGCAGCATTTGAGATAGGTCATAACCAGGGCAATACATGCAACTACTGTATTACATGGTTAGAACTTTTTTTTTTATAGACATTAAGGCAAATTACACCCAGACCTTTGAAGAAAGTTCATCAGTCGAAAAAATACCTTTTCTTTAATCGTCCCTAAAATTTTCTTTTCAATATCATTGTATTTAATAAATATTTAAAAAAAAAGCTCATGAATCCAAAGATATTGTTCGCCATCAATGGTAACGGAGGAGTGAGATTTGTGAGAATGTGACGTCACAGCGCCAGTACAGAAGGAAGCACGATCCAGAGTATCAGGCGCATGGCTGTGTCAACGAGACAGGAAAGTGCAGTAAAAGCATTTTCCAGATCTCAAGTCCGATAAATATCCAGGGAAAGAGTTAGCATTGAAGTGGCTTCTCATATAATAGGAATTTCATGCCGTTCACAATTTTTCTTTCAGAAGGCACATATAGTCTGCAAAGTATCAGGTGCCAACTCGCCCAACCCCTTCCATATCAATAAATTAATGAAAGATCAACGAAAACGTCCGGGTCCACTATATAATTATCGATCACAGGAACTAACGTTCCAAAAGGAACTCAACCACAGGAACAGTCGTTTTCATTAAATTTATCGTATGGTTAATGGTAAATTCCAGTCTTGGCAACATGCATGTTCCCGTACTGTAGGAATTCTTTAAAATGTCCAGATTCGCACCAATCTAAGCCCCCTGCCATGTCTCCTCCATAATGTCATATCACTGTCACTTTGTTATTCAGAAGTAACTGCAGTTTGAACATTCTTTAGCTCTGCTTCACTGTATCCAGTTTCCAAAGAATTGGTTCTAGTCCAACGAAAAAACCCATTGCTACGATGAGACGTTCCAATATGCAGCTAAGTAACAGTCCACGGCGCTGTGACGTCACTTCGACAAGCACCTCCGCAGGTGCATGTATTGAGGGGAGGAGTAGCGGCGAAACCCGAATCCTACAGGTTCCTCCTGACGACTCATCTTTGCTCTTTTCTTCTTCAGGTTCCTTCTAACGACTCCAACGCAGGATGTGGTATTCCGTTTGATTTACGCGGAATTTCTCAGAAACGGAACTTTTTGTGAAATTTGTTCCACCGGCATTGCCGAAAATCTTTGTACACGTTTGGATAAAATATATTTAAATATCCAATTAAGTCAGTATTTATTGCTGGGTCTGATTGAACTTAGATGATTGGTCAAGGTGCTTAATCATATATTTTCTGGTGCATAATCAATGGATGAGCTATTGAACAACCCTGATAAGTCCTTATGTCAGCATGCTTGTTGCAAGATAGCACTTTTCACAACCAAGTTCTTCTGAGTGACAACCTATAAATGAGTCGATGTATGTCATATACAGAGGATACTGGGTAACTACCAATTTATTTGAATCAACCATGAATGAGATGAATCGGTAATCTTGTGGCTAAATCTCGCCTGGCATGACCATGGTCAATTAAGACTGGGCACTTCACAATAGTTTTGAATTGTATGAAGTAAGAAGTAAGTTCAGTAAGCAAGAAAGAAAAAAAAAGCATAGTTACCCTCGCCGAAGGAGAGGGTATTGCATTGGGTCTGTTTGTTTGTTCGCACAGAGCCTTCGTGTTTTTCTCCGCAACCGCTTGTCGGATTGAGACAAAATTTTCACCATTGGTGCGACTACTCATGTAGCATGTTTTAATCATAATTATGATGTCACAGGTCACATGTGTGTGCAGCACGTTGGAAAAATAGAAAACGTTGGACCTCTATCTCTGAAACTGCACCAAGGAAAAAATTGAAACTTGGCGCATGGCAAGTACTCCTCATGAGGAATAATGTGATTTTTTTTTATGATGACATAGGTGCCTTCGTTATGAACATCATAATTGCATACGTCGAACACTACATCTGATGAGTGTGAAAATGTTTGAGGGTCATTGAGGGATAAAATGGTCCACAGAAAAAAAAAAAACGTGATGACGTCATCAGTCAGTGATTCAGCAGCATATATATATATATATATATATATATAATTTTTTTTTTTAAACCTTCAAATATCTTCTTTCAGAAGTGGTTGATCAGATCGAGGCAAAACTTTACATATATGACCGCCTATCCATGAGGACAAAAAGGTTCACACATATAATGTCATAGGTCACATGGTTTGGCAGCCATATGGATTTACCCTAAAACCTATTTTAAAAAAATCTCTCCAGAACGGCTGGACAGATCTCGGGGAAACTTCACAAAAATGTTCCCCAAGCCATGGGTGCACGTTTGTTAAGGAATAATTGATAGGTCACATGGTTTGGCAGCCATATGTATTGAAAAAAATATTAAATAGTCAAGGGTCAGTGTCAGGTGTCCGATCAAAGCGGGGTTGCATCAAAGTGGACGTCTTGGTATCCGTCATCACTGCCAGCAGTTATAAAGTGACAGTTCTATTATGTCTCTTGTTAATTACATAACACACCAGTGCACAAACGCCACACAAAAGAAGTCCTGGTGAGGTCGGCAATCTCCGATTGCTCTTTTTCTGTTATTAGTTGCAAAAAGTAAAAGAGTGGTGAGGAGGATTCAGAATGAAGAATAAGCGAAAAATGAGTTTAAAATTTGTTAGGGTTTTTTTTATTTTATTTCGTTTTTCTTGAGTTGAAAAAGCCATCCATCCATCCATTGGGACCTTACTCTGTGCAGAGCGTTGGTTTCCATTGTGTGCTGCCTTTTTGGCTGCTGGTTGCATCATTAGTTAGGGGCCGGCTATACCATTGAGGCAGTGCCCATATTACCAGTATACTGGTGCTCATTTCGCCGACCTCGGAAGGATGACAGGCTGAATCAACCCCCTGGTGTAATTCAGTGGCCAACGGGACTCAAATCTCAGACCCTAGATCCCAAGCCACCACCTTAACCACTAAGCCACACCAGGCTACAGAGCGTTTGTGCTGCTAAGCAGTCTCCTTGGCTATTGGGTACAATCCTGGATGGGTCACCACTCCGACACAGGACACCACCAACCGGCACTCATTTTGCGATCTCGGAAGGATGACAGGCAGAGTCAACCCCACCTGGTATTAATTCAACAGCAGAGGGGGATTTGAACTCAAGATCCTCGGATCCCACCACCCAAACGAATTGAAAAATGAAGGACGATTAAGGACAAGTTTTAAGCACGAGGGGAGGAAAAGTAGCCGTGCACGATGCATATGATGTGTGCAACTTAAGTCTCATGAACTTGTGGCCGAGCTGAGGAAAGATAAACTCACTCAACCATTTAACAATGTGACAAAGTACATACACTGCAGAAGACATGAGATCAGATTCACGATATGATTAATACAGTGGAGGGAATAAAAGCAACCATTAGACAAGACAGATCCAGTATGGTACCTTTTAAAGGGTTCAAATAGAACTGAGAAAAACGCTACACTTGCGAAGACACCGGAAACCGGAAAAAGAGTTCCAGGATGCAAAGAGGCAGCTACAGGACATACGTTTCACTTTTGCAGAGTTTGACCACCACCCAACTCTTACCGTCGACACGAGTGCTGTGACCGACTGAGTTCGACCTTTGCCCAAGTGATACTGGACAATTGATTCCAAGTCTACATTATGGTAATGGGCAGTGGGTTGCATTAGTTTGAGGCATCAAACATGAGCTGTGGGCAAAAAAAAAAAGTTGGAATTCCACAGCAGTTATTTATCTATTTTGTTTACAATGCCTTACTGTGTTATGAAGTCTTACGAGAAAGATTAATGTCATGACTGAATAATCAACTGATCTTTTTTTTTAAAGTCTTTGATCAACATGAACAAAATTGTTTCACTTTGATAATTGGAAAACAAATGGTCAGTTTTTTTGTCGTTTGTTTGTTTTACCTCTACCCCAAAGGTGGACAGAGGTTATGTTTTCACCCCTGTTTTTCTGCTTGTAAGCAGGATATCTCAAAAAGTTTATGGACAGATTCGGACAAAACCTGGTGGAAGGTTTGGCGAGTGCCAAGGCCGAATTGATGAGATTTTGGTGAGGATCTGGATCCGAATACAGCACTGGAATTTTCAAAGTGATTCTTCACAATTGAGATTGAGATCAGGCCAACAATTATATGTAGCATGGTATTTCAAAAAGTTATAGATGGATTATGACAAAACTAGGTAGACGACTTGGGTAGGTGACAAACACAAGCCATTTGATTTTGGTTCAGGTCCGGATGCAAATCCGGCCTATCAGTGGGATACAAATGTAAATTGTTCAGCCTGGCGGAGATTTTCCCTCTACCGAGTGCTGTTCTAGTTTGTTATCGTTATGATACTAATGACCAGGTCGGCTAAATGTAGGCAAGATTTTGCAAGAATTATTAAAACTAACAAATACACCCGTGCGGGAGTGACGGTCATCTCTGCGAGAAAAAAAATCGTCATCTTCGCATTTTTTGCCAACTTTGAAGTCACGTGACACGAAAACGAAAGCGAATGTCGAAAATCCGGCCTGACTAAATTTAGATATTGTCCGATAGATTCATATGCTACAATCAAATTCAAGATCGCTTGAGAAAATGGCGGAGGAGATAGAATTTGAAATCGTCATTTTCGCAACTTCAAAGGCCTCGTGACCTTGACCTTGACCTTCGGTGACCTTGAAAGTCATCCATCGTGTACGTCTCATCGGCCTCTATCAGGATCACTAATGACCAGATCTCCCGCTTCAACTTCATTGTGTGAATGGACGGACGGATCGAAGGACATCGACACCCATATTAGTAGGTCATGCTCGAAGAGATGACCTAATAAGGCAGCTGCTACGCAATGACACCATTCACTAACTTTTACATGCCCAGTTGAGAATATATATGGCCTCCTGAAGGTTGGGCAGTTTTTGCAAACTTTGAAGTCACGTGACGCGAAAACGAAAGCGAAATTCGAAAATCCGTCCCGACCAAATTTAGATATGGTCCCATACATTCATATGCCACAATCAAATTCAAGATCGCTTGAGAAATGTAGGAGAGATAGATTTTGAAAATCGTCATTTTCGCATTTTTGCCAACTTTGAAGTCACGTGACACGAAAACGAAAGCGAATATCGAAAATCCGGCCCGACCAAATTTAGACATTGTCCCATAGATTCATATGCCACAATCAAATTCAAGATCGCTTGAGAAATGTCGGAGGAGATAGAATTTGAAAATCGTCATTTTCGCAACTTCAAAGGCCTCGTGACCTTGACCTTGACCTTCGGTGACCTTGAAAGTCATACCATCGTGTACGTCTCATCGACCTCTATCAGGATCACTAATGACCAGATCTCCGCTTCAACTTCATTGTGAACGGACGGACGGATCGAAGGACATTGACCCCCCATATTATTAGGTCATGCTCGAGAGATGACCAAAAAAACATGCAGGTGCATCCAGGAAATCTAAAGTATTGGTTGCCAAGGAAATAGCATGACACTCTTGACTCTCATTTATAACAAAAAAAAAGTCAGCCATTTCAGATGACTTAACATCTGGATTTTCTTCACCAAATCTCCCAGATAAAAAACCAGATTTAAAAACTTATGCCTCACTTTACACCCAGCAGCATTAACTAAATTCTGATTATTTGGGCAATGCAACTCGTTTTGCTGTTGCTCTAACCTGATAACTCCACCATAGTTGACCAGATATGACATTTCATTGAAAGAATCTGGCCTGGCAGTGACAATCATGGACTACAATTTCTGCATAAAGTTTCTCAAACAAGACTAAATGATGAAAATAAGAGTTCACTCACCCTGCTTGTGATCTCATACTCGACATGCTTCAGAAACAGCCCCTTCTTTTCTGGAATGAAGTTCCACCCCACTGTGTCCAACTGCTTCAAATCTTCAAAGTTCATTGTGAGAATTGTGGGTCCTCAGAGAGAGGCTCTGTACAAACTGAATCTTCATCAGAAGAAAGCGCACCAGACAGTTGGTGCAAGTGTTTCAGGCTTCCCAGCTCAGGTTGTGGCAGATCTAGTCAGAGTAGGGGAAAGACCGAACAGGGCTGTAGATTACAGTGCAATTTAGGCTAACAATCCATTGGTCTGGAAGAGGGTATCTTATCATGCCCACTGCTGGACAGTCTTGCGAAGTAAAAATGATCTGTCACACATCCCTACCCATTCTCAAACAAATTTGCTGCAATTCTGAAGCATGCAAATTAATTTGGGTAGAAAAAACATTATTCCAATGCAAGGACATATATATTATAATAATATATATATATGTACGAATTTGCGCCCGCCGGTCGTGTGAACTGCCGCCTTCCACTAATAGTAGCAGCTCGCCCACCGGACGGACAATTCAGTCGTGACCCTCCTGAACTATCGCCAGGAGCCAGTCACGGGTGGGGGTTTCCTACAACAGCCCAGTCCGCATTCTACCCCGGGAATAGGGTGCATGCCGAATGTCGATATACCTAAGTACCCGCGCGGGTAACCTACCGAGGGCTGCACCGCGCCGCAGGTCGGCCTGGGACACGAACCGCTTAAGCGGTCCGTTCCGTACTACAGTGAATAACCGAGCGGTGTAATCGCGACCTCGACGGATTCGATTCTCTTACAGGGCGTTCAAACCCACTACTCATTCCACGATGTAAGATGGCACTTTCAAAGGGGAAATAGGACACGACGAACGGGATACATTTCACACAAGGACATTTATTCAAGCACACGTATATACACCAAGGCAGTCATGCAATGACAAGCAAGGAAGAAGCAAAAGCAATACGACCGAATATAATTATTATTTACAAGCACAGTCACTTACACAGGTTTACTTATGGGGACACGGCGCCACAGCAGTCATACAAAACAAAGGAAAGACCCCCTCATAGGCAAGGGGGTAGACGGGTTCGTAACCTTTATGGCCGTGGGCCGTGGATGACCGAATGGGCCGCGAGACGTGCAGGTTACCTGCCCCCTCGAGGTGTGACGGTGGCAGGTCACGACGCCTTGTTCCCATGGCAGCTAGCGTAGCCGCGCCTGCTCTCGGGCGTTTGCGATGATGTGGTCGGTGAGTTCTCTCCGGCGTCCCTCGCCAGACGCGCAGATTCGCACACCACAGCCGGCAGAGCTGCGCCTCCCGTCTGCGTCTCCGAGGCGTCGCCGACTCACCACCGGCCCGCGCCTTCACTGACAGGTCGCCACCGCCAAGACGAGAGAGCCCGACCTCGACCACCAAGAGAGCAGAGAGGCCTTGACGAAGAAGAAGAAGAGCGAACCTCCGACGCCACCAAAGAGAGCCAGGGGCGAGCATGAACAAGAAGAGAGAGCTCTGCGTGCCCTTTATAGCCGGGGCTCCGCCTTCGCTCCATCCCTTTTCGGCTCCGCCTCCCTTCGAGAAGTTCTAAAAAGGCGTGCCCTCTCGTCCCTCCTCCCGCCCACCATGCGGATGGGGGGGGGGGCGAGAGAAATCATTATTGGCTCAGGTCAAGGAAATCATTCCCCCAAAAAGAGGCCCTCCTTTACATGACCTCTGACCTTTGACCCGCATCGCACTTCCCCACACCAAAAGCGCAGGAAAACAGGCGGAAAAATCTGCGCACATCGGAACTCCTCTGGTTTCCTTGCGTTGCGCTGGCTTTCGCAGATGCTATTCGTGGTGGTGTGGAGATTGTGGTTTGGTTGCTTGTAGTTGTGGCGTGCTGGGGTTGGCGTTGTGGTTGCGAAGGTGGTTAGGTGATTGATGGTGGTAGAAGGTGGTAGGGCGATGTTGGTGTGGGAGTAAAGTGGTGAGTGCGTGGTTTGTTGAGAGGCGCGTGTGGTTGTGGTGGAGGGTTGTGGTGGAGGTTGCTGTGAAGCGGTTGTTGAGAGCGACGTGGGGTGGTAGTGGTTCGCTTGTGATTGATGGTTGAGGCGATCGTGGTTGTTGTGATGGTGGCGTGGTTGGCGTTGTGGTTAAGGTGGTTGTTGTAATGGTGGTTGAGACGTGGTTGGTTCAAATAAACGATAGAAAAAGAAAACACTATCTCAAAGGGTCGGCGCCGGTGAACACGAATAATTCCCATTAAACAACGGTGGGGACCTATCTGCACATAAACTTAGCGTCATAACTGATCTGAGGACTTTTATGGTGTATTGCAAATTCCACAGCCGTAACAATATATATATATATATCTATATATATAGATATAGATATATACACAGCTCTGGAAAAAAATGAGACACTCAAAAAAAATTTAACTCAGCATTTCTACATGTATGGAGCCATTCCATTCCAGTGTCTGTTGAATCCAACCAGGCACACCTCATTCTACTTAGTGAGGTACTGATTAGGTGATCACCTGACCGAATCTTATTTAACAAGGAAAAGTATAAAAACCACTGCTGTGGTCATCATTATCCTCTGCAATAGGACACAGCTGGATGGCAAAAACAGTGCTAGTAGTACCTCAAAAGTAATTGGAATAAAAAAAAATAATAGATTGACCATGCCAAAAGAGATGAAAAGAAAAGTTTTGAGTGAGGAAAAAGAGGGTTCAATTCTGGCTTTACTGGCAGAGGACACAGTGAGCGTCACGTTGCTTCCATCCTTAAAATTTCAAAAACGGCGGTTCATAAGAACAAGGTAAAGCAGCAGACATTGGGGACAACAAAGCTACAGACGCAGAGGCAAAAACGACTTTCCACTGACAGGATGACCGCCAACTCATTCAAATGTCACTCAACAACCGTAGGATGACATCAGTGACCTACAAAAAGAATGGCAACGGCAGTTGGGGTAAGTGCACGGTGAGGACGGTTCGAAACAGGCTCCTAGGGGCAGGGCTGAAGTCGTGCAAAGCTAGAAAAAGCCCTTCATCAATGTGAAGCAAAAAGAGCAGGCTGAGGTTTGCAAAAGACCATAAGGGTTGGACCGTAGAGGACTGGAGTAAGGCATCTTCTCTGAATGAGTCCAATTTCATCTTTGCCCAACACTCGTCGTCGAATGGTTGGACGAGACCTGGAGAGGCCTACAAGCCACAGTGTCTCAACCCACTGTGAAATTTGGTGGAGGATCGGTGATGATCTGGGGGTGCTTCACAAGGCTGGAATCGGGCAGATTTGTCTTTGTGAAGGACTCATGAATCAAGCCACGTACAAGGTTGTCCTGGAAGACACTTCCTTCCTTCGGCTCTGACAATGTTCCCCAACTCTGAGGATTGGGTTTTCCAGCAGGACAATGCTCCATGCCACACAGCCAGGTCAATCAAGGTGGGATGGAGGACCATCAGATCAAGACCCTGTCATGGCCAGCCCAATCTCCTGACCTGAACCCCTTGGAAACCTCTGGAATGTGATCAAAGAGAAGGATGGTCACAAGCCATCAAACAAAGCCGAGCTGCTTGAATTTTTGCGCCAGGAGTGGCATAAAGTCACCCAACAGCATGTGAAAGACTGGTGGAGAGCATGCAAGACGCATGAAAGCTGTGATTGAAAATCAGGGTTATTCCACAAAATATTGATTTCTGAACTCTTCCTAAGTTAAAACATTGGTATTGTGTTGTTTAAAAATGAATATGAACTTGTTTGTTTGTATTATTGAGGTCTGAAAACACTGAATCTTTGTTTTATTTTGACCATTTGTCATTTTCTGCAAATAAATGCTCTAAATGACAATATTTTATTCGGAATTTGGGAGAAATGTGTCAGTAGTTTATAGAATAAAACAAAAATGTTCATTTTACTCAAACACATACCTATAAAATAGTAAAACCAGAAAACTGATAATTTTGCAGTGGTCTCGTAATTTTTTCCAGATATATATATATATATATATATAATATATATACAAACATATATATCAAAATAAATACATATAATATATCATACATATATCAATAAATAAATACATATAAATATAA
>CM068953.1:70849297-70871809 GCA_035128595.1 Eptatretus atami
TATATATATATATATATATATATATATATATATATCCATTCCAGAAGTTTGGAGCTATTGAAGTAGTTTTATGCATCATCCTTATTTAACATGTCCAAGTACTGCTAACCCAGACGGGTTTATGTAAATAAATTATTTCTGTTTTTTACTGCCGTTGATGCACTCACTGTCTGTTGCATAGCCTGCTGTAATACGTTACATCAGTTATTCGTGTCCTTTATAACGTCCTTAAAAACAGCAAGTTTCCTGTTTGGAATGGTTTTCAATTTTGTTTGACTTCCAGCCAGGCAGACTGACTGAAATATTATTTCACTCCTCTCCACACGTGCGATCAGGACAAATTCAGAGACAGTACTGTTCAACGGTAGGTTTGTTTTCCGATTCATGCTCAAAATATAAAACAATAAATTTAAATAAGTTGTTCCTCAATCATAAACTGTCGTTTTTTGACAGACAGATGAACGGACATGAACCAACTGCTTAACTAACTTTTCGCTTTGTGTGCACAGGATAATAAGGCACGGATTTTAAATACAGTACTGTATATGTGGTTTTCAAGAAAGCACATAAAGTGTGCAATAAGCACATCCTAAATATGCAAGTTACACAACATTTTGAACCCCCCCCCCCTCCCTCCACAAATAAAACTTTGTTTTTTAATACATCTTACCAATTATAATGTACCGAATAAATTGATACAAAACAGATGGAGTTTAATTAACACAGAACCAAAGCTTAACTTGTAGCCTTTTATTGGGGATGGTTTATTTTTAATTCATCTTCTTCTGACATGTTAATGTTTGTCTGATCATACGGGTATCATATAACATCATCGTTTTGTTTTCACTTCTCAAATAATCACATTTTCTTTGTAGTACACCCCTTCCCTTCAAACAATACTGTTTAACTGTTACAAATACAACATAGAGTCTTTGTTTTCATTCTTAACCAAATGCTTCTTCACCAAACACAAAAATGTTTTCATTCCTCACCAAAACAAATTTGTTAACAAAATGTGCACCAAGTTTAAGTTAATGGGACATTTTCACAAAAGTGGGTCAGGTAACGGTAAAGACTGTCCGAGAATTTTTATCAAGCATATATTGCCCAGTCAGTGCAGAGGCCTTATGGTGATCCTGCGTTGCTGACATCATTTGAACATTTTTCTAGGCCTTATAAGGTGTTCAAGCACTATTTCAAGAATATCAAAGAAAGTTGATTTTTGAGTTTGTTTTTTACCGTTATCTGACCCGCTTTTGTGAAAATGTCCCTTATCTGTAAACAGTTTTAACGCATGATGTAACAGAGTTGTGGAAGTCCTGGATAATAGGATAAAGTTTTTTTAGTCGTTGGGGCTTGCTTTCACCGAGTCGGTCTAAGCCAGTGTTGAACAAGCCGAGTGTCCGTAAACACATTCGGGATCTCCATGATAGCTCCAGCGGATAAGGCTGCAAATAATTTTGTTGTGGTTTGTAAAAGGTTTTATGGAGAGGTTTTATTAAGAGAATTAGGCATTGATACAGTTACTTTCACAAGTAGAGGAAATAGCACATATGTTCCTATGTTCCTTGTCATAAGTCAGTCCAATATATTAACTCTGAGCATCAGGAAGTTTTAGTTAATAATTTCGGTATTAAATGTAAAGAGGGAACTCTTTGTATTCCTCGGCTTTTCTGCATCCCGAAACTTCATAAGAACCCACACAAGTATAGGTTTATCATGGGTGCCAGGCAGTGTTCTACCGAGCAGTTATCAGTTGTAGTTAACTCAGGCTTACAAGTTGTTAGGAAACGGTTCAGGAAATATTGTTCAGCAATTGAGAAGAATTCTGGTGTTAACACTTTCTGGAGCAATAATTCTTCCTTCGAGCTCTTAGATAGGATTAGATGCCTCAATATCAAGTCAGTTGACGTTTTTGATTTTTCAACTTTAAATACAAACTTGGATTTAGTACAAGTGAGGGATTCACTCTTCAAAGTGGTTCACAAGGTTTTTAACTCTTTTAATAAGTTTTTATGTGGCAGGTTTGATGGAGCATTCTTTTCTAAAAATATATACTCAAGTTTTCATTCTTTTGATAAGCAGAAGTTTAAGATTGCTGTTAATATTATTTTATTTAATACTTTTGTGGGATAATGTTTCAACAGGTTAAGGGTATTCCAATAGGTGGGAATTGCAGCCCCTGACTAGCGGACAGTTTTCTTACTTTCTGTGAATTTTCATTTATGCAGAAACTGATGAAGGAAAAAAAAAAAAATAGGATTTGCAAAAAAACAAAAAAATCTCATACATGTTGTTATATAGATGATATTTGTGTGGTGAACTATAATTTTTTTGCTAGGCCACCACAAGATTTATCCAGATAGCCTGATTGCAAACAGCAGTGGTAATGATTGTACAGTTGCTGTATATCTGGATGTGTTGGTTAGATTTGGACAGAATGAATGGCGTTAGTACAGGTGTACATCATAAACTTGATGATTTCAGTTTCCCTGTAGTCTTGCACACCTATCCAAGCAGCAATGTACCAATTAAAATGGGTTAAAATGTCTTTTCATCTCAGCTCCTGAGATTTGCAAGAATTTGTTCAGTAAAGGATGATTTTGTGGAATGCACTGAGAAGGTTTTTTCCATCATGTTAAACAGAGGATATTTGGCTGATTGTTTGATCAGGTCTTGTGAGAATGTCTTTAGACTCCATCGTCACCCTTCATTTAAGTTTGGTTGGTTTTCAGGTAAACAAGTTCCCATTGCATTGCATTTGATATAACAATGAATTAATTATTTTAGTGACGTAAATTCTTTAATTAATATTATTTGTTAAACAAATATATTTATAGATGTATTAAATTAAGGTATTTGGATAAAAAAAAAAATGAAATCATTAAATAAATATTATTTATAAAATACATTATAAATAAGCATTGAAATAATTTGTTGGTGGTTGCGAGGTAACAGTGCAGCATGTTAAAAATCGGTTATTAAAGACAGTTTGAATAATTGAATGACAGTTTGAATCTATGGTTGGGTGGAGGTGCTGTGTAATGGACATGTCCACAAGGTAAAGTGTTTATTGCTTCATATATTATCATATAAAGTAGTGTATGATTAAATTTATTCATATGTAGCAATACTTTAAATAAAACTGATAATGAAACAAGTTTGAATAAGGATATTTCATTTTATTGTTGTTTCTTTCTTTTATGTCTACATTGTCGAGGCTCGAATGAGAGCGAACACACAATGCACAGCAAAGGGGGGCATGAGACAAGAGGGACGGGAGAGGGAAGGACAAAACAGTGCGGAACAGAGACATAATGAGATCTGTGGAAGGGAGAGGGACGGGGTGGAACACAGGGTATACAAGATGGACATGACAGGGACTTTCAGGAAAGAAAGCAGGAATGGATGGAGGTGAGATTGGGATGGATTAACGAGGGTAGAAAAGATCAAGGTTTTGGAGTGGGGAAGATAGTGGTGGTGTGTGAACAGCTGTTTGAAGCCTGGAGGGAAGAATGGGATTGAACAGAGTGAGGGAGTTTATTGCAAAGGCGGGAAAAAGAGGAACGAATGAGTGGAGGTGAGCAGTGATTCGTGATTTTGGTAGTTCACCAGAAGGGAATTTTTGGCAGACCTTGAACGCCTTGCGGAAATATAGGGGCCAGATCACAGACAGTGCGGGGGGGGGGGGAGGCGGACGAGGAGACGGTAGAAGACAGAAAGACCACCGACCTACTGCGGTGAGAGAGTGGAGTGGAGAGACCTAAAGATTCAGTTTCATCGTGGTAAATACCATGATCATAAAAGCCTTGGTTTCCACAGCGTGAAGTCGAGCGACGGTGTGAGACAGGAGCATCACCCCAGAGGAGAGAGCAGAACTCCATCAGGCTGCAGATGAAAGCTTTGTATGTGGTTAGCTCAGGTGTGCCAACGAAGGACTTTGCACAATGTAGGATGCCCAGGTGGCAACTGGCTTTGGAGGCCAACTTGGAGATGTGGCTTTCCAGGAAAGATCATGGTAAATAGTGAGGCGCCAAAAGCTTAAATTAAAGGACTTCAAGGGGATGTTGAGAAAGTAGATGGGGGGGGGTGCCAGACAGTCTTTTCAGAAACACAGTGAAGTGTGAGATTTGTCAGGATTGAAAGACATTTTCCAAGTGTTTGACCAACTTGTGATTTTATCCCAGATCTGCAGAGTGAAGAGGCTGCTGCCTGCTGATCAGAGGATAGAGATGGTATGGCAAAAGCTGGAGTCATCCGCAAGGAGATAAAGAGGATTTTCCAGAGTCAAAGAGATCCTTGCAAAAAACAGAAAAAGCACAGGGACCAGAACACTGCCTTGAGGAACTCCTGCCTGGAGAGAGAGAGAGGAGAGAGAGAGAGAAGAGAAGAGAGAGAGAGAGAGAGAGAGAGAGAGAGAGAGAGAGAGAGAGAGAGAGAGAGAGAGAGAGAGAGAATTCAGAGCCATGCGTTTACTGCAACAGGAAAGGAAGTCCACAAGCCATGAGTGCAGATTGCCTTGGATACCAGAAGAAGAGAGTTTGGTGAGCAGTGCTGCGATGCCAGACTGTATCAAAAGCTCTCTGGAAAATTTCTTTATCTCCTTGCGGATGACTCCACCTTTTGCCATACCATCTCTCATCCCTCTGTCAGCAGGCAGCAGGCCTTTTTCTCTGCAGATCTGGGGCTCTGCAGACATGTTCTAGTTGAGATGGCTCTGATCTCATGTTTGGCATTTAGGACCTCCATTCATTGTTGGGAAAGCAGAAGCAGCATGTCCAGGGTAGAGTGATGTGGTCTGAATCCAAATTGATGGTTGGAAATCAAGCCATTGGCGAAGAGGAAGGGTTTGATGTCGGAAGCAATGATGGATTCCATGATCTTGCTGATGATTGGGAGCAGGCTGATTGGTCTGTCGTTAGAGGGATGTGTTTTTGCACCTTTTTTATGCAGAGTCGTCATGTTTGCTAATTTCCAAGCAGATGGAAGATGACCTAGAGAGAGAGAGAGAGAGAGAGAGAGAGAGAGAGCGAGCAGAGCAGCAGAGCATGTTTTTAAGGACAAGAGGGTTGATGCCGGCTGGACGGGTTGCCAGAATCTGAGTCGATGTTTGACAGCAAGCTCTCCACCTTGTCAGGAAAAAAGGACACAGAGTCCAGGAACAGCCGGGTGAGACTGAATAAGGTGTTTTAGTAGAGCTTGCTGCAAGCTCTCCACATTGTCAGGAGAATTCCATCATTGTTGTCAATGTAGTCTTTCCTCTCTTCAAAAAGACATGCCGGAACATCAGTTTGGACTCATTCCTCATCACTCAACAACGGATATTCTGCTGCCTCACTTTCAGCAATGGTTGGAGGCCCAAAATATCTCGAGCAATCATCGCAGTGTATTCTGCACAACATGACAAGCTTGCACACTTGCAATTTACAAGGCCATCTTCATACCTAGCATTCTGACTTCCTCCACTCACACAGTCAACATGTTGCTATCAATGGAATCCTTCGATCTCCTCTCCCACTGCTTAATGGATTCCTCAAGGCAGTGTCTTTGGCCCGATCCATTTCTTCATCTACACAAATGATATATCCAATGCTCTGGAAGTGGAAATCCTCGCTTTCTTTTTACATATTACTCTACATTGTGTCATAGTGCTCCATCTCGCTGATCGGCAAACAACAGCTGCGATATATGGAACATGCCTTTCAATCCCAGAAAAAAATTCACAATCCCACAGAGGTTCATTTGCTTGAACTCGAAGACTGACTTTTCCTTGGTTGACCATAATACAAAGCTGGCCTCCAAAGCCATTCACAGACTGGCGTCCTCTGTTGTTCCAAGTTATTATTGAGAAAATCTTCACGACTCACAGTAGACAAGGTCCTTGTCTGAAGCTCAACAGCGTACCACTTTGAAGGTTGTTGCTTAATTTATTGTGAAGAGTATACCGGAGAAACTCTTTTATCCGGACATCCAAATAATGGAAGACCCATTATATGGAAGAAAAAAAAATGACCACAAAAATTAAAAGGTTGATTTTTCCCCCCCGAGGTAACTTTGTCCTCATTTTACACTCTCGGAGGATGTTGGTGGCATTTTCAGCAGTCGCTTGTCTACAAGATGGACACTACTTCTATACTTGTATACAAAAAAAAAGTCTGGAGAAAATTGACATTTATTTGTTATGTTTTAAAGCCACTTGTTCAAAGGCTTCATCATTGAACAAAGCCGATCCGAACTAAGACGGGCCGAGTTTCGTGGCCAACCAGGTACATCAAGAGTTGTTCTCCTAAAAGACAAACTTGCTTGCGAAATAAATACCTTAGGTTTATTCATTCAAAATTGCTCTCAAATACATGAGCATGAGGTTTCTGACACAGAAGGTGCTTTATTGAAAACTCCAATCAATTAACTAAGCAGAGAAATAAATACAGTACCCCAAATGCAAAAGATAGGGAGCCAGAATTGATTATTCTTGCTGTCAGTGATTAATCTCTTGCTGTACCATCAACATTTGCTATATCTAATAATTCAACGGTCTCATCCGCTATTGCTTCGACTTCAGCTACTCCATGTGATATTAGATTTTTCCTCATGAATGAGTAACCACTAGGAAGCTGTCCCCCCTTTTTCCATTGAAACAGTGTCCCGCTCTTCACGGATTCGCTATTGGCGGCATTCTTCAGGAACGTAGCCCCCGTGAATAGCGGGGTTCGACTATATTATATAATGCGAAATGTGGTGTCTGTCTGCATTTGTGCGTTTGGTTGTCTCCCGTTTCTAATCAACTCCCCTACTGTATAACTGATTCGATTTTGGTGAAGATGCAGATCCGTATATGGATATGATAATTTTTACAGGGATTCTTCACCATTGAGAGACAGGGTCAAAAACAATATACATCATGATATCTCTAAAAGTTATGGATGGATTCAAACGAAACTTGGTGGACATGCTGGGCGCATGACTATGAAGAATTGATTAAATTTTTGTGAAGATCTGAATCCGGATCCGATAATGTTTTTAATTTTTCAAGCAATTCTTCACCATTGAGAGATGGGGCCAAAAACAAAATATATCATGACATCTTAAAAGGGTGTGGAAGAGTTGGTTAAACCGTGACAATAACAAGCCGATTAGTTCTTGGTGTAGGTCCAGATCCAGATGTGGCCTAACAGTGGGATACAAAATGTCAACCGATCAGCCTGGCAGAGGTAAGCGCTCCACCGAGTGCTGTTCTACTTAACAGTGTGTTTATATACGACCTTGGCTGACAGGATGGCCTTTAAGTATGCACAATCACCTCTAAGCTGTCCAGCCTAGGATTGAATCTCGGCCCAGCTTGTTCACAGATAGACAGAAAAACAGACGGGTGAAACTGTCTATGGCCGACAGACTTCGGCCTGAACCAACGAGGGGTCTGTGTCCCTTCAATCATTTTTTGTGTGATTGTCATTGTTTGGCATATTTTTGTTACTTTTGCTTTCCCCAAAAGGCTGTGTGTGTGTGTGTGTGGTGTGTGTGTGTGTGTGTGTGTGTGTGTGTGTGTGTGTGTGTGTGTGTGTATAATATTGTTGTGGACCAGTGTTGTGGGGAAACCACGAGGTAGAGGCTGTCTCGGGTTCCTCTCTGGACTCACGCGGAATCGCAGGCCGTCAACACACAATAACTTCGTTCCATGGCAGGTCACTAATAATTATCGACCACAAACGCCAATGACTTGACCACGTGACTTAGGGTCCTCCATCTAACAGCTGTTTATCTAAGGATACGTGACCTCCTTATTGAGGAATCACGCCCTCGGTACATACTTGCATTAATTATTGGATTATAACACCAGATCAGGTGCAGCCGAGCGGAGCTGCTAAGTAGGTACGGCTATTGAAAGACTCTTGGGAATAACATCCAGGCTAAGCTAGGGTGCAGGTCATGCCATGCTGGACCAATGGAGGAAAAGACAAAAAAGAACTGGGAACATTTCTAACAACACATTTATTTAAACCAGGAGCGAGGAAAGTTATGTGGCATGGTAAATGGATTTATTGCAAATGTACAGCAGGGAAAGCAAGGAATTAGTGGGGTGCAGCAAAAGGCAAACAATATTTACAAAAGAAGACACAGTTATCCCGAAAGTACTTACGCAGTCTTAACTTATGCTATGACAGGCACCATCTCACACACATCTCGCTTTTTTCATTTCCTGTTTCTAACAATTCTATCACACACACACACACACACACACACACACACACACACACACACACACTACAAGTGTTCGATGAGTATGTGGCATTTGAGGACGTTGTAGAGTAGGAGCACGTCGTGGCTTTTGTAGTGTAGTAATAGTACGTTGGGGCATTGGGGGGAGCAGGTGGAAATTCCTTGTAATGAGATTGTGAGTAATGGTCACGTTTGTAATGGAAAATGTAAGCGTGGGTTGATGCGGGGATTTTTAGTAGTCGTATGAAGTGGTTCGGTGAACGTGGTATAGTTTGGTGAACGGAATGAAGGTATGAGGTGTAATGGCGGTTGAGAATTGGCACGCAGTTTTGAATGGAAAATTGCGGATGATGCGTTTTTACCGTGTGAAACATAATCCGTGGCGATGATCACCATAACAGTAAGGAGGTGCATCTGATGTTTAAACGACGAATGTGGTCAACATTGGTTGGAGATTTACTGGTATGCAGTCCTGATGAGGGCAAACAAGCCTGAAATCCGGATAGGCGGCTCCACTTGATGTTTAACTGATGTTGACCATATAATCTTTGGCTGTTTGACAGTCACCGGGCTGAGGTCTCCGGGTTGCATGTGATGCTTTGGTGTAGGACTATGTCCAATGGAGATTGGGGGAATGCTCATCATTCCCATTTTTTTTTCATTTTTTAATTCCCATTTTTCATTCAATACATTTTTTTTTCGATTTACCTGCCGATCACATCATGTACCTTCTGGTTGAATGCTTTGCATTCACGGGAAAAATTGTCTGTGTGGCAGATGGATGGTTGTTCTTTGCAGATTATGCGGTTTTCCCGTGTGAGACATAATCCGTGGCGATGCATCTGATTATATATATATATATATATAACATAATATGTGTATAAATTACAATCGTGCATGTGCACGTGTAAATCATGATTCATGTACGTGTGTGCGCGTGCATATACGCCTCCGTTACCGGTCATCATCTCCACTCGCGAGTCTCTCAGACTGAACGTAGCCTTCCCCATTCATCTTCACCACAGCAAGGAACCACGAATCATGGATCAAGCTCGTCTCCTTATCCGTGCTGCACCCAACGGAGCCTTCCCCGGTAATGAAGCATCAATACTCCCCACAGCAAGGAACCACAATTCATGCACCAAGCTGTCTCCTTATCTGCACTGTGCCAAATGGAGCATTCACCAGTACTGAAACATCAATCTTCCCCACAGCAAAGAACCACGACTCACGGACCAAGATGTCTTATTGTCCGTGCTGCACCCAACGGAGCCTTCGCCAGTACTGAAGCATCGATCTTCCCCACAGCAAAGAACCATGATTCATCTGTCTAAGCTGTCTAATTTCTCAATGCAGACATTAATATCTTGTTTATAACTTTAATTTGATGTTTCAAGCTAAAAAGATAACAACGTTTTTTTTCCTTTAAAACATTAAAATTGGAAATATGTTGCTCTTTTGCAACATGTCAATGACACGTCACTGCTGCCCTCACCAAAATTCACCCAACCACACCTCTAATTTGTCAGGCTCTCCCCTCACAAACATTAATTACCCAAACCAAGGGAAATGTGCAAAGAGAAATTCATGTTATACCAGTTTTTCTGATCAGACATACCAATAAACACGAAACTTCGATTCGTGTTAGTTTTTGTTATTTATATAATGCTTTTCTTTATTTTTTTTTTGTTAGGGATTTTATTTTATGATTAGGATGTTATAGAATGTAAATGTACAAAAATATACTTTATGGACTCATTAACAGGGTTTTCAGTGCAAAACAATTTCGACTTGGGACACATTAAATGTTATTTCCATCAATTTAAATTGGAAAATTTGTTTCCAAAAACGTTGTTTCTTACGTCAAACTTTTTAGCGACACATTAACGATGTTGAAAAATAACTTACTGTCGATGAGACAACACCAAACTGGACTTTCACACAAACACAGCTGCTGAGATTGGGGGGGAAGTAACGTCACTTACCTCTGGGTACCAGCAACATCTTTATGACATCGCTTTCCTCTCCACACTCAGTGGGGAAATCAAGGAGGAATTTCCCTCCTCCCTCGTGGATGCCGACCTTTGGGGGTTTTTTTCCGTGCTCTATCCTTTTAAATACTGAGTTTCAAGCAAGGAAGCAGCATGTACCATTTCTAAAGTCTTTGGTACGACTCGGCCGACCTTGCAGATTCATAGCGGATACTTTATTCAAATTCGGCTCACCGGTTTTGGCCCACTGGTGTCTCTTACAAGGGGGTCTCCAAGTGCTAAATAAGGACCTCAGTGCTCAATTTTAAGCAAAGCCGCAATATTTCAGTTACATGATCCTCCCTCCCCCTTGACAGGATACTTAACATCTGGCACATGATTTCTGCACAGTCCTGATAAAGACCACTTAGTGGTCGAGGCATCATACGTAAGCCTTGCCTGATGGGCAGCTATACTACTTGGTGGTGCCTTCAGTATGAATACTTCATCATTCCCATCACATTACAATAACTTGGGTAGGTCGTTCCTCAAGGTTGTTGTATTAGATATGGAAAACACGGAACACCATGCTTACTGGAGAACTAAAGACAAAAAAGCGACTGACCATTAATAGACAGCCACTCAAAAAGGCAGTCTGCCAATGGGGGCAAGAGCTCAATATTAAACAACCGGTCTGGTACACAAATCAAACCAAGGAAAAGATAAGTAGAGAGACTGCATTTCCACACTCACCCTTTGCCGGCACCTCAAGCAGGTGGGGAGATAGGGGATGTCCTTGTTGGGCAAATGCAATGAGGGCGAAAGTTCGGTACAAGTCAATACGCGACACTGATCCTTGAGATATCTTCAGTACTTCAATAATCTGAACACACAGGAAGGGGAATGCAACATTTTTTTACCCGAAATTGGTCGTACAGATTTCAACACAAAATGTTTTGCACGTGACAATAATTTTCAATAAAACCTTCCCCAGAATCTTTAAAAAATAAATAAATAAATAAACCACAAAAACAATGTTACAATTTATCTATTTAAACAGGATGAGGATGACAATCACAAATTATTTACTCATGTCTGTTAAGCAGTGTATTGATACAGTGCGAAGTTAACACTTTTATGCCCATTGACATCCGTGTAGCCCTCTTCTTCACTGCATGGTCTGCGAGCCACTGGTGGCCCCTGGTGGCCTCAAGTGCGGCCCCAGATGTGCGGCCGATAATACACAAATGTGAAACTGCCCCATTCTAATCTGCCATAAATGCTATCAAATTGACCCAATGGTTTCAAATGAGTGTTCCAATGCGGAGCATAAAAGTAACATCACAACATCAGGATATGGTTGCAGTGTACAAACAATTATGCTTGCAGCCCAGTTAACCATAACGAAGAAGAGTATGTGGAGATGGGGCCGAATAGCGACCATTATGGAGTCCTGCAGGCGGTGTGGCGGCACTCACACTGTCGTCTTATCGGCAAAAGTGCCCCCTCCCGCTCTAAAACGACAGTGAAGATCACTGGTGTAGCCTATGGTATGCGTGACACTATTTCCAGCAGATTTGAAAAATATATCTTTAACAAAAATAAAATAAACCAATGTCACCCTTAGGGTGATTCATATCTTGCCAAAAGGTGACCACGTGTGACTTCTTTAAGGTCACACTGAGGTGAACAGAGCTGCTATCCACCAGGAGCGACTCCTTGAGGAATATCTGCCTACGAGAGATTCCGATGAGAATCGTTCTACAGAGTAACCATGAAAAATATGCGTTTGCCTCATAACGTCACCAAATGACGTCAAATGTCTCAAGCTTGACATATCTAGAAAGCACTCATCGAGGTGTTCAATTTGAGGTACTACACGATATGGTACCTAAGATTTCAAAATTTGACCTTGGGGTCAAAATATTTCGACCTTAGGCACTAACCATGAAGGTCAAGGCCAATCACCACCAAAAACTAATCAGCTGAGCGCCAGACCATATACTACATTCCCATAAAGTTTGGAGATGATTCGATTAAAATTACTCAAAAAAATAAGGGTTTCGGCGACCTCCATGATTTACCGCAGTGACCTTGACCTTGACCTTTATGTGTGCTGAAGGGTATTGTAATAATACTACGATATGTGTACCCACAAGAGTTTCCGATGAGAATTGTGCTCTACAGAGTGATATAAAGGTGAAAAATCCAATGATTACAGACAAACAAACAAAAAAAACTTACCAAGTAACAGATCTTGCAAAAATTTCGTTTTGGCAAGATAAAAAAGATTCCAGAATGCATTTTATTGCACACATCTCCCAGCAACAAATGTTCTTTGAAGATAACATATTGGGTCCAAATGTTTTCATCAACATCAATCCCTTCCTCTGACACACATGCTATGGGAATTGTTTGCTTTTTGGAATCATAGCCACAGCCAAATGAGGTGAGGAAGTTTTTTTGTGGCGATAGTCCTCAACTGCAGCATTCAGTTGAAGTCTCACCACTGATCAATCTTCAATATATTATCCCAATCATTTTCTTACGTCACGTGGATGGTACACTTTGTAAAAGACAGGAAATACAAACATATGCAGACCTACTTGTTTTGTCAGCCACTAGATTTAGTGAGAGGAAAAGTCACCCCTTAGTTTTTACTAAACATGCCTGGAATGTCGAATGGCTTGTTATTGTGCAAGTAAAAACAACAGGAAAGTCATTTTGTGAAATGTGAACACTGCATGATGAGAGATTGGGAACAGAGCACGAGAAAATTGCAGGATTGCCAACTGCAGCAGTTTTACATCCAAGACGGACATTCCAGGGCATGAGGTCAAGAGACAAAAGCTCTTCGTGTCAATGATCAACGAGAACATGAAAACCAAAGCGATACATAAATCATACGCACACTCCTTCACAACTTGAGCAATTTCAGCTGCACGTACCATGAGGCATTACTTGTGATACGCAATGGGACAATGCAGTTTCTGCCACTTTCTTGCGTTCTTGTTGACATGCCTCTTTAACCTTATGCTTCAATTTCACTCTCCAGCCAAAACAGCAACACTATTTAGCAATTTCCTGCTCGTTCCTCTTGATCGTGCTCTATCGGCTGCCAATGAAAGCAAGCACGTTGCATGGTAATGGATGGGGAAGAGGCAGGAATGGGGGTAAGGATCACTGCAGTTTGGCAAAGCCAAGCATTCCATGGAGCACTGTGCAAGAACAGCTGTGCACAAGACTTTCATCAGTGGTCGTTTCCCGTTGGATGTCGTGGAACAACAAATATTTTGACAAGAAACAATTCCAGGTACATATTGTTAACATCAGAAGGTAAGGTCTGCAGGGTGCTTTGAAACACCAATTATGGGCTTAGAAACAATGACAACATTTGAAAGAATGAGGGGACACACAATGCGAGTAGTGCAAGCGGGTTCAATCTCCATCCCATGAAAGACCGATTCCAGGAGGAGTAAAATATAACAAACTAGAAGAGCACTCGGTAGAGCGCATCCCTCCGCCACGTAATGCCTGATCCACGAGAAAATATCGGGCCCAATATATTTTTGAAATATCATGCTATACAGTACTATATCGTTTTTGCCCTATCTCTCAATGGGAAGAATCACTTTAAAAATTAAATAATCCTCATATCCAGATCCAGATTCAGATCTTCACCAACAACAAATCAATTCTTCTGTCTCATACACCCAACCTGTCCACCAAGTTTCATCCGAATGCATCAACAACTTTTTGAGATATCGTACTATATATCGTTTTTGGTCCTATCTCTCAATGGTGAAGAATCACTTTAATAATTCTAGTCGTCGGATCCGGATCCGGATCTTCATCAAAATCGAATCAATTCTTCCTTATCAAACACCGAACCTATCCACAAAATTTTCATCCGGATCGGTCCACAACTTTTTGAGATATCCAGTACACAAACAGACAGAAAGGGGTGAAAACATAACCTCCTTCACCTTTGGTGGCAGAGGTAACTCGAGTTCATAGAACATGATACCTCACACAGTGTTCAAGTCTAGACTGCACGTCAATGTCAACAAATAATGTGGTTTTTTTTTTAATCCGGAAGTTTAGCGCGACAGAAGCAGTCTTACACATCGGATTCAAACATTTGACAACATTGAGTCACAGATCGGGAGATGGAGGCTTTATTGATCACCATAGAACGCAGAACAATCAGCATCGTACATAGCCATAATCGGAGGCCCCTTATTCACCCTGATACTGTACCCTCACACATGGCAACAACACACACACACACACACACACCACACACCACATCACACACACAGTTGTTGGAAGATATTAAGGCCATTTGTGTTATACAGCGTTCAAGTATGTAATTAAATTTAAGTAAAAGGTTTAAAGGGATTTAAAGGTGTATAAATTAATTAATTAACGGTTTTACCACCATTTTTCCCAGGGTACCCAGGGTATATAACGTCACCCTAATCCAACACGTTATACGAGTTCTTCATGCCTGATAACGTCATTAAAAACAGTAAGTTTCCTGTTTGGAATGATTTTCAATTTTGTTTGACTTCCAGCCAGACAGACAGAGTAAAATAATTATCCAACTCCTCTCTGCACATCTGTGGTCGGGACAAATTCAGAGCCAAAGTACTGCAAACTTGTCTTCCTTTTCATGTTTCAATACGTGTTGAAAATACAAAATTCAATTTAACCCTTAGATGCATGAGTGCAAAAAGATATTGCAAGAAAACAGTCAAACTGGGTCATTTTTGACCCACTTATGCATCTAAGGGTTCAATATGTTGTTCCTCGATCAAAACCTGACAGTCATAAACTGATAAGACGGGCGGACGGACGGACGGACATGAACCAATTGCTTAGCCCCACTCTTTGCTTCGCTCAAGGCTTGTTATATAACGACAATAAAATCACATGTACCCCTGCTGATCTCTGGTAGTGGGTGACAATCAATTTCATTACAACTTGAGTACTGGTAGCAGATACATGTGTAAAGGCTTATTCATTCATCATATTGCTTTCGGCTCAAGGAAATTTTAGAAAAGAGGCTCTTTATAGAAAAGGGAGAAAATATATTTTCCAAGATAAGAAAATTTACGCAAAGCATGGAAGAGGAGGTGCACAATAAGGTGGAAGAGGATGGTGGGAGGCAGATGATATATAAAATGGCTCATGACAGGGATGAGGATGGTCGGGCATGAAGGGGGTTGGGGGAGGGTGGTGATTAAGGATGGTGGTGGGAGGCTCGTGACAGAGAGGGGGGCAGTATTGAAGTTGTGGGAAGGATATTTCAAAGAGCTGTTGAACCGGGAAGGAAGCAACGGCAAGCTGGAGCTACCGTGTTTTGTAGAGGAGAAAGTGGAGTTGGTGGAGATCACAAAGTAGGAAGTGAGGACCGCATCAAAGAGGATGAAGAAAGGAAGAGCCCCAGGCATTGATGAGGTGTGCACAGAGATGATAATTGCAGTTGGAAGTCAGAATCAATTGGACAAAGAGGCTGTTGAACATGTGTATGAAAGAGGGTTCAATTCCGGAGGAGTGGAGGGCAGGGTTAATTGTTCCGATATGGAAGGGTAAGAGCGATGTTCAACATCCGGGGAAGTACGGGGCATTACACTCCCAAGTCATGTAATGAAGGTGCTGGAGAGGATTCTGAATGAGAGGATAAGTAAGAGTGTGGAGCTGGAGATCGGAGAAAAGCAGCAGGGGTTTAGAAAGGGTAGGGGGATGATGGATGGGATGTTCATACTAAGACAGCTGGTGGAGAAGATGTTGGAGGTGGAAGGTGAGATGGCATTGGGATTTGTGGACCTGGGGAAGCCCTATGTACGACACTGTTCCAAGAGAGATGGTGATGGCGACACTGAGATGAATGGGAATGCCAGAAGCAGAAGTTAGGTTTGTGGAAGGAATGTACAAGGGAAGGAAGGTAAGAGTTTTGGTTGGTCCTGGGATGTCCGAGGAGTTCAGCATTAACATCAGTTTGAGGCACTCAAGTTTATCATGGTGATGGAGCTGGTAAGCAAGGAGAGCTTGAGGGGTAGTTTGGGGAGGATGCTGCATGCAGAGGATCTGGCTGTTTGGGCGGAGAGTTGGCGGGAGATGTAGGAAATACTGGGGGAGTGGAAGGATGCATTTGGGAAGCATGGGCTGAATATGATTATGGAAAAGACTGAACTGATGTGGGTCAGGCAACAGAGAAAAGAAATAAATATCAAGTTAGAGGGGAAGGAGATCAGACAGGTTTGAGTATCTGGGAGGAACAGTGGCTGGTGATGGTAAGTTGGAGGCAGATGTGCGCAGGAGGATTCAGGTGGGTGTGAATGTGTGGAGGAGGGTGAAGGGAGTAATGGCAGACAGAAAGATAAAGAAAATTGAAAGGGAAGGTTCTGATGTGTGTATGAATGCTGGCCGACCATTATGGTCTGGAGACGATGGCACTGAGGCCTAAGTCACATTTGCCCACGGCCGGCCGTGGGGTCTCCAAAACCTACGGCCACTAGCAATTATACGGGGCCGCAGTATTTCCACGTCACACAATGTAGCAGTCACAATATTTTTATTTTTCGGGGAGCCGCACGGTGTATTTTTATAATTGTGGAGACCGAAAACTGGGGGTGCCGTACGGTCTTTGATTTGATGTCGCACGGTGACCTTAGGGCGTTCGCTGCGCGGCCATAGAATTTCAAGGCAGACGCAAGTGCCCGCAAGGGACAGGACCGCAGGGGGGCCCTAAGGCGAACGTGCGGCCAGACGGACGGTAACGAGTGGTTCTTTTTTTTTTTTTTTACCAGTTCTTTTGTTTCGGCTTGTCGAATTGCTACGGCGAACTAGAAATGAAAAAGTTACAACTCCGCGTTATAATTCCACGGCGACCTACGGCCTGTAAAATATAGCCATACGGCTAGGGCCACCCTGAGGCCCCCAGAAACTCTGCGGCCGCCGCACGTTTCTCTTCAATTCAGAGGGCTACGGCCGCCGTATCCTCCGCTAGAGCAAATGTGACTTAGGCCTAAAGGTTTGCAAGAACAACTGGGTCAGGATATTGCAAGAATGAAGAAGGTTGGTGGAAGGAAGATGGATGAACTGAGGGAGGAGATTGGTGTGCAGGTGAGTTTGGACAGGGAGATTGGTGAAATGCCGGCTGAGATGGGCTGGACACTTGTGTGGATGGGGGAAGAGAGAATGGCAAAAATAGTGGATCGGGTTGAGTGAGCAATGTCGGAATAAAAGAGGAAGACCATGGTTGAGATGGAGGATGTTGAGGAGGGATATCAGTAAGGAAGGGGTGGTTGAGAGTGGAGAGAGTTAGTTGAGGACAGAGTGAGGTGGAGGATATCGTGGTTGAGGCAGGCAGAAGCTTTGGTGCCATCAGACCTCACCGCCTTATAACAGGAAAGGAGAAGATGCTGAAGATTGTAAAAATGCATCATCTCCATAAGCTGTTAAAGGGGTTTCGCATGGCAGAGCAAGGTTAAGCAGGATCAAAGCGATGTGCCCATCAAGGAAGTTAAGAAGCTCGAGGCCAGCCATCATGACATGTCCCAAAGATGATGTTATACTCAGTGGCATAATTTGGATCATCCACTCCGAGTCTTGGGGGTCGGTGGCTCAAACCACGGCTGAGCCACACCAAAGATATAAAAATGGTATGTGCTGCTTCCTTACTTGATGTTGAGCATTTACAAAGGATAAGAGCATGGACAAACAACTATAAGTTGACACTACTAGTGCAGGCTTTGGTAGGCAAAATGGCCTCCTCTTGCATTGAAGCTTTTCATAAGGGAACATGTATTATTACAATAAATCATATGTGGTCAAGGCTCATTTTTGTCAAAATCCTAAATTCCTGGTAAAGTAACTACCCCAAACACCATATCAGGCAAGTAAAGAGAAGACAAAATATGCTTGATGACTAAAAGCTTGGTGTACAAAACTCGATACTGGCATGTTCCCTAATTTGTGGTGTCAAAACCATCACAATTGGCACTCACATCCTTTCTTTGGTTGCACAGGTTTGAAAACTTTGTGATACAGGAAGTAGCTGTGACTGCATTTGTGTGACGATTCTGAGTCTAGAAAATACATATCAGGAGTTCTGTACTGTAAAGACACGTTTAGGAAAGAGCATGGAATTTCCTATCATGCGGCAGTCAGGAGTAATAGTCAAAATGGACATTATTTTTCCCTGATGGACAGACATTACCACTATTTCCATGATTTGAGACGTTATCTTGTCTGCTCGACTGGAGACAAGATGTAAAATAAATCTTACACATCATGTGATGATATTCAAGATGTTGAGGCACTCCCAATCCAGAGGGAACTAAACCTGGCCAATGTGGCCGCTTTGTTAATCCTCAATTCTAAACTAGTTCATTCATGACTGGCAAATCAAAATGAAACACGACTGTATAGGCAAGGCTGACTTGTCAAGATTTGCAGAATTTTTTCAGCTCCCACTGTACTCCAAGACGACAATTGTTTCAAACAGACATGCATACAATGTTAATTTGACCCCTCAGAAGCATATTCACCTATATATTCGCAAATAAACATAAACTTGTGTGGATATATGAGAAATATAAGCCAACAATATTTGGGGAGATGGGTTGAGAGGTAGGGACATATTTGCGTGTGTGTGTGTGTATACATATATATATATATATATATATATATATATATATATAAACATTATACAAAACTAGCCACTTCTGTCTGTCTGTCCGTCTGTCTTATACACACTCCTAAACTGTCTGTTTACAGACCTATCAGCTTGCTTCCAATCATCGGCAAGGTCATGGAATCCATCATCACAGTTGACATAAAATCCTTCCTTTTCTCCAATGACCCCATCTCAGATCATCAATTCAGATTCAGACCAGGTTATTCTACTTTGGACAGACTGTTCCTACTCTCCCAACAATTGATGGAGGCCCTCAATGTCAGACATCAGATCAAGGACATCTCTCTAGACATATCACGAGCTATTTATACAGTTTGGCATCCAACCCTGCTCCCAAAACACTCAGCCTATGGCATCCAAAGCCAACTCCACTTTCAGCTTATCGACTTCCTCTAACTCTCATAGCAAACATATGGCTCTCAATGGAATAGCTTCATCTCTTCTCCCTGTCAAGACTGGAGTGCCCCAAGGCAGTTTTCTGGGCCCAGTCCTATTCCTGATCTTCATAAATAATCTCTCTGAATTTCTGGAAAATCCCCTTTATGTGCTGATGACTCCACCCTCTACCGTGACATCCCTCATCCTGCAGCTAGTCAGGCTGCAGTTGATCAAACACTTGGAAATGTCTCCCTCTGTCTCCCTCTCCAAGGACCATCTATCAAACCCTCCTCTCTATTTTTTTTTTAAACAATTCCCTTAACGAAATTCAGCCACTCAAACTCTTGGGTCTCACGATCAGCCTTGATCTTTCTTGGGAAACCACATTTCAAAGTTGGCGTCCAAACTGGGCATCCTCCATCATGCAAAGTCCTTCCTTGGCACACTTGGTCTCCTTTTCACCTCCAAGGCATTCCTCTGCAGCTTAATGGAGGACTGCTCTCCCCTTTAGGCTGGTGCCCCTGCTTCACACCTTGCTCAGCTTGACGTCGCGGAAACCAAAGCCTTCAAGATTATTGGAATCTCTCGCAATGAAGCTGAGTCTGTGGACCTATATCACTTTGCCATCACAGACAGGTCGGTGGTTTGTCTTCTACCCCCTCCTTTCTGGTCTTGCACAATCTGTTCTTTACGTTTTTTGTCCCTCCAATGTTTCTACAGGGCACACACAGTCCACAATCAACCCCCTTCTGGCGAAACTACCGAAATCTGGGATCACTGCTCACCTCCGCTCATTTGTTTCTCTTTTTTTCTGTCTGTGCAACCAACTTCGACATTCTCTTAAATTTCATTCTTCCCTCCAGATCTTCAAAATAGCTGTTCACCACCATCTCAGATCATCCCCAATCCAAAACCATGATCTTTTTACATCCCCCCTCCCAAAATGTTGTTTTCCTTCCTAAGAATTTGCTCCTGTATCCATATTACCCACCCCTGCATCTTCTTCGACCTCTCATCGTTTATCTGCATCCCTTGTTGTGCCGACTCCAATCTATTTTGTCCCTCGGCCCTGCTGTTGGCAGTTTCCCCCTCGTTTTACTGTTCCTTTTGTTCTGTGTTCTAGCTCTTCCATGAGCGTTGACAATATCCAAAAAATAAAAACGCTGGATGTTATGTAGTGGATATACCTGTCTGTTGGTTGTTACTCATGTGTATCCCCGGAACATCTCTGTGGTCAAAAACAATATATATATATATATTATATATATACCTCCCAAACTCTTCTTAGCCAAAGAAGCTGCGTAAATCAACCATGAAAGGCTACCCAAGGTAAAACCTTTGCCTTTCAAACCCTTCCCAGGGTTCCTCCACAGCTGTAAAGATATTCATAAATAGTAGACACATGAGAATCCCAAGGCTACACACCCCCTCAGCTGCCAAACCGGTTTCATTACTTGTTGGCAAGGCATCAGCAACAGTGCATAGAAATGCATACCAACGATGCTCCTTCGATTGTACCACGTGTAAACATCAAAAGCAGTCAACATAAAAATGAAAAACAAAAACCCACCCACATCTCTCACCTGTGAATGGAGAGAACAACCAATTAGTTATCACCAAATCAAACCCAGGTGGCTCAGATTATGTAAATAAATCGACTCCTCCCATGATCTTCCACCCGAAGAAGCTGCATAAAGCAACCATGAAAGGCTACCCAAGGTAAGCCCTTTGCTATTTCAAACCCTTCCCAGTGTTCTTCCATAGCTATGAAGACATTCACAAATAGTACATACATGAGAATCCCAATGCTACACACACCCTCCGGCAACTGAGGGGGTGTGTCGCACTGGGATTATCATGGTCTTCATTTTTCATATGTGTGTATAATATATATATATATATATATATATATATATATATATATATATATATATATATATGAATATATGTGTGTGTACACATTATATAGTCCTACAGCAAAGCTTCACTTTCAACACAGAGGCCTCAGCCCAAAGACTCTGTCAAATAAAGATTATATGGTCAACATCAGTTAAACATCAAACGGAGCCGCCGATCCAGATTATTTGCCCTCATCAGGATGGCATACCGATAAATATCAAATCAATGATGATCACGTCCGTTGTTTATACATCAGACTCACCTCCTGTTATGGGAAGCATCACCGTGGATTATGTCTCACACAGTAAAACCGCATAATTCGCACAAAGTAACCGTCCGTCTGCCACCTATACGATTGTTCCTGCTGATGCACCATTCAACCACAAGGTACATGATGTGATCGGCGGGCAAATTGAAACATGTGGAGTGTGATGAGCACTCCCCCAATCTCCAATGGATGCACAGACACAGCCGAGGTCAGTGTGTGTGTGTGTGTGTGTGTGTGTGTGTGTGCTTGGAGTGTTGTGTGTGTGTGTTTATAAAACCAGACTGGCTGGTGAAGGCACAGTGTCAATTAGCACCGGTGCATGGGTAGAACAATGCCAGATGAAATCAAAAGGAGGTTGATGAAAGTACATACTGTGACGTTCACGGGACTTGAAAGCATCCCGCCAACGTAGATGAGCCGAAACGATGGAGCGGTTTATTTTATAAACCCGAGGATGGCGTTTTATCTAATCTGCCTTTCACTGAGTTAAAATGTTTTATTTCTCTAACCAGAACGATAATAAGACTCGGCAAGAGGAGGGATCTGTGGGCGATTCGACGGGAGGTGGTGTGGGTTCGGGCGGGGGAAACACAAACATTCCAATGAGATATACAAATCTCAAACCCTCTAAGGCGCCAGGTACACACACACACACACACACACACACACACACACACACACACACACACACACACAAAACGTAGCTAGTGGTCAGGCTTGCCCGTGGTGTCGACGTAACAGTCACTGGATTGGTGCCGGACGAGCTGGCGTTGCGCTCGTCAGGGCAGGAGACACGGTGGTGCCGAGGTTCCGTCAGCCCTTCCGCGCAGAACCGCGGGTTTCCGGCCTGTGAGCTCCAACCAGCCACCGTGGTGCTGTTCCTGGTGGTGTCGACCTCCTGGTGAGGCCAAGACCGCTCACAGCCGCCAGGGAGCCAGTTCTAGCGCCAAGATCTGCGAGCAGGAGAGGGAGGTCCGTGCCCGCCGTTCGGTCCCTACTCCGAGCCAGCAGAACTCCAGAGCCAACCGAGGTAGGCAGAGGCACAGCAAGGCCAGAACACAGCGAATCCAGGA
>CM068953.1:70901325-70920327 GCA_035128595.1 Eptatretus atami
CATCCTGGGGACATTCAAATCATATAATTAAACTGCTATGAAACAGCCCATATAGATTACAATATGGGACTTGTGGTGGAACTTGTAAACGTTTCCAGCACTCATTAATCCTGGACATTTTGCTACTCCAAATTCTCTGCCAAACAACTGTGCAAATTGAAACCCACAACATAAGGGTAAGGCAACAACGATGTATATACCCCCTTCACCAATCACCACTGAGCTGCTTGATCAGAGCTTCATACGTACATACACTAAAGATGTCAGTGTGTGTCCGTCAGTCCATAAGTCAGTCCATCCTTCAACTCCATAACTCCAAAAACCATGAAGCACAGCGGCCCCAAACTTCGCATGCATACAAAGGAAACTCCAAGGAAGTGCATGAATGAAGACTGGGTGTTTGGGTTAATTAAAACATTCCTTTTGAAGATAATTAACGGCATTATTTAATTATCCTTTATCAAGGCTCATCCCTGGTCACCTCGCTGTCCCTCGCTGGGGTTTTAATTCCCCATTTTTAATTTTTTTTTGGCGTGCTCAACAATGCCTCGACTTGGAACAGGCCACGACAGTTTCTTAATGATAAAGATGTTATTTTTTTTCACTTTCCTCACTCATATGATCAAATGCCTCATCATCATAGCTACGAATCACTGGATACATTGCAATAATAATAAACACCCGGCGCCAACAGCGTTCCTGGCTTTATTTCATTTCCACACATGCCATAACCTCCAGCATCTCTTAATCTGAGCCGAGCTGATAGAATTGAATTTATCAACAGTTCCGACTGCGATAAAAAAAAAAGTGTTCATTTTTTCAATTCGGATATTGCTTGACATTCCAAGCATCTCCGGGAAATGTTGTTTATATTATCAATCAACGATCTCTAATCACTTGCCAAGCCAGCTGTTCCCTATCAACCATTTCATTGGAGTGCTTGGTGAACTTGAAGCCACTTGGCGAATTTGATTGTTTGTTTCCAAGCAATGGCCATACACAGCAAACTATTTGAAGTGCTTGGCAAACTTGAAGCCACTTGGTGTACTTGATTGTTCATTTCCAAACGATGGCCATCCACAGCAAAAATATTTGCACTGTCACTGAATATATCGATCAACTTGAACACAATTAAGGCCCTACTCACCTGCATTTGGCCCAGCGTTGTTGCACGTTACCTCCAGTGGTGGCTCACCCGATGAAAATGTGCAATTTTATTTTACATGACATTTCCCCCTTTATGTATGATCTCCTTTCATTGTACGACCCATCACTTCGACATAGACACATATAAAATTAAATTATATGTTTCGTTTTTTAAAATTTCTTCCACTGTTCCATTACTAAAGCAGTAAGCCACTGGCGAGTGCTTTTCAACTTAGATCTCTACAAACTTCCATGGCGATGTCGTAGCAGTTCTCTGTGGAGACATATCTGGGGTTGGAAAGGCAAAATAAATTAGATAATTACAATGAGTGAAAAATGTTTTCAGTTCTTACAAAGCAATGAATCGCCACATCATGGCAGGATAACGGAGAGGAACAAATGCTTGCTCTAAGCTGTCTAGCCTGGGTTTGAATCCAAAACCAGCTATAAACTGTCATCCCGGTGTTTCACAGGTAGGGTGATTCATCAATGTGTGTGCTGTCTCTCAGATGGACGTTAAACTGGATGTCACATCTGCTGGAATCCCCCTCTCCCCATCCCCTCTATCCCTCATCACTCTCCCTGCGACTCTCTCTCTACCACCCCTCTCTCTTCTTCTGCACATCCCTCACTCTCTCTCTTGCCACCCAAGACTGACATCTCTCTCTCGATCTCTCTCTCTTCTCTCGTCTCTCTCTCTCGTCTCTCTCTCTATACCTCTCTTCTCCTGACCCGCTCCTCTCCCTCTACCCCCTCTCCCACTTCTCTCTCCCACCACTCGACTAGTCTCATACTTGCACCACTTCTCTCGTCCTCTCTCTCCTGACTCTGACCCTACCTACCATTCCTCTTTTCCTCTTCACTCCTCTCCCACCCCTCCCACTCACTCTGTTAAGGGGAGAAGGACTGACGGTATAGTTTGGAATTTAATATGGCTTCCCAGAGTGCAGCATGTACAAATCAGATCCGGAGTGAGCCGCGACAGAGGGGTGCAAATATCTCTTCATGTGCGAGCATGCGTGCATGCAGGCAGGCTTTACCAGGTAGATAGCATGGGTTTTAAATGCTCCTGTCCGTTTTATATGGAACTCAATGGTTAAAAAGAAAATGTTGCTGTTTGTGCATGTTTTGCCGCCTTCCTTGTCTCCCCTCATGCTGCTTCCTTACCACCCCTCACACTGAATTCCCTTCCCTCACGCTTGCTTCCTTCCCTCATGCTGCATTCCTTCACCTCACACTGCTTCACTTCCCTTCCCCTCATGCTGCCTCCCCCTTCCCCTCATGCTGTCTTCCCTTCCCTTCCCATCAGCTTACGTCCTCTGAAACCCCTCTCCTCTCCAGCAGTCTCATATGCTGTATTCATGTGCTGTTTTAACATGCCCCATTTCATTCAATCCTGTACCCTTTCCCCCCCCCACTTCTCACACCGTACACTAAATAGCTAATCTAACCCCTCCCTCATGTTACGTCTTCCAGCTTCTTCACTCACTCTTCTCCTCGCCATATCCTATCGCTCCCACTCCCAGTGTGTATTGTGATGTTTGGTGAGGAGTCCTTCCCATTCCTCCTTCCTCGATCTCCCCCCCTACAAGCTCCCGCTCCTCACCTCCTCTTCACTCCCCCTCCTCTCCCCCCCTTTCTCCTCTCTCCCTTTCCTCCCTCCTCTCTCCTTTCCTCCCTCTGCCCTACCCCCCTAACATCCATTCCCTCCTCTCCCTCCTTCCCTCCTCTTCTGCTCCTCTCCTCCGCCTAATATTCCCGTCAGCAAAGTAACAGGTTATATTTGCTCGTATAATATATGACAAATTAAAATTTATCCAGAAAAGTAATTTTTGTCTTGTCTGTTGATCTGTACAATGCATCAAATATATTTCAGTTTCATTTATCTTGCCTTTGTTCGTGGTCAAAGCATTTCTTTAATGATTATAAAGGGTCAAGTTTAAACTTTCATTTCTGAAATACTGCAGTTGTATAGCTTACTAGACGACCCGTGAACCCGTTGGGTTCCCGTTGTGACAGCGGTTGATAAAAAAATAATAATAATAAAAAAAAGATAGCTCCAGCGAACTTTACTGCTGAGGTTGTTTGCATTGATCAAATACTCCCGAAGAGTACTTGACTGAATCGGGAATTTTATTTTTTAATAATTTTTTTCGTTGCCCGATTTCAACGAAACTTCATATTGCGCGTCAATGTGAATAAAAAAACAGAGAAAAGAAAGTCAAAGAAATTATTGCGCGTAATCTTCTAAACACAATTTTATTTATTAATGAACACGGAATTATTAGATCAAAATGACGATGTTTATTTTATGCTTAAAAATAAATAGTTCTTTGTCTATACTAAATGTTTGAGATTTTTAAATAAATCATTTCAAGAAAAAAAAAAAAAGATAGCTCCAGTGAACTATACCGCTGAGGTTGTTAGCATTGATCAAATTCTCCCGAAGAGTACTTGACTGAATCGGGAATTGATTTTTTAATAATTTTTTCGTTGCCCAATTTGAACGAAACTTGATACTGCACACCGCAGGAGAATGGTGAGTAAGGTGGCAGTAAAATTTTTCCGCTATCCTGTAGCGTTTTGGCTGTATTTCAGGAACATACATACATACATACATACAAGATGAGAGTTTTAGTAATATATATATATATATATATCAGACGAAATAGATCTGAAGCTAGGTTCTCAGTTATTAAGGGGAGTTGTGATGGATTTGCTTGGCAATAAACGAAACCACAAAAGAGAGATTCATTCAATGAGTTATTGATATCTCCCTGGGTAACCTGTGTTAATTGAAGCTGTTCCCAAATGTTCCTGCTGTTCTTCCTGGCTCAACTCTGCTCATGTCATTTGAGAGATGCTTTGCTGCAACCTATGCACTGCATGACGCATCATTCGCCCAGTCGAGTGTAACCCATTTCACTAAAGGCAAGAGGATGCAGAGATCCCATACTGGATTTGTATTAACTTAATAATGCACATACGGTCAAAACATGAAGTGTGGAGAGGAGGAGATTGGGACCATACTCTGTGCAGTGTTGGTGCTGCTTAAGCAGTCTCCTTGGCTACTGGACACAATCCTGGACGGGTCACCACTCTGACACAGTATACCAGATGCTAGCACTCATTTTGCCGACCTCAGAAGGATGAAAGGCAGAGTCAACCCCACCTGGTGTTACTTCAGCAGCTGAGTGGGATTTGAACTCAGGACCCTGGGATCCAAAGCACGTCACCCTAACCGTTAAGCCAACACCAGGCATACATGAAGTGTGGCATCAATGCAAAATCTGAGAAACATTGTTAATCATTCTCTGTTTCTTTCCATTGGCCAGTCAATCTAATTATATGTAATTTATGATGAATAATGATGTATTGGTTTGTGCAAAAGATGCATCCCACTCCACTTTTCTTCCTGGGTGTATGGGAAGGTATAACAGGTATCCTGCATGTTTTGTGATATCATAGGTTGCTTGTCAGCTTTGCCTTTTATGAATATTTTTCTCTTGCTGATGATATTTCGATGCAGACATAGCATGTGGATGTAGTTAGACGATGCATTTCTGCTTTATAGCTAAGATGTATGTTATTTTTGTGTGAACAAACATTATGGCCTTCGGGCCAGGATACGTAATGTTCGTATATAGTGTAACCATGCATTTTGGCCTTTGCGTCAAGCTGCAGGTGTATTGTTTGCACATGTTTTAGCAAGCGTTTTGGTTGAGACTAAGGTATGTGAGTTAAGTTTTGTCATAATGTTTGTTTCACCCTTTTTTTTTACAGAGAGGCGTTTTCAAGAGAGAAACAACAATAATACTTGACCTTACATTTTATCCGAAGGACCAAGCTACATGTGTTTTGGTTTCACAAGTTTTGCATGACCATGCTAAAGTGGATGAAGTAAGTTTCATTTCAATTAAAGTTTTCAAGTTTACCATTTCTATATAAATATTGGTCCACGTGCAGCACGTTTGCTATTGAAGTACAGTACAGTACTCCATTTTTGGAGTGACTCAAACCCACAATGCAACATTTGTCCTCACGGGTGAAATCAAAGCCCCGGGTCTCAGGATAAAGAATCTGCTTGATAACATTGCAGGAAACCTGTGTGAGATGAGAATTTGATGTTTTGTGGACCTAAGCTCTCAATCCAGCAAACAGCATTTTGGAAAATTGGTTTCTGAGCATGTTCACTTATATTGGTTTAATACTTATTTAAATAAAATGTTTGGGGTATCAATTGAAGTTTTTCTAGCACATGGGATAAACTTGACACATAATAATAAACATCATCAAAATATCCAGCCTGGTGTTGGCTTAATGGTTAGGGTGGCCGGCTTAAGATCTTAGGGTCGATGAGTTCAAGTCCCTATCATTCTATTGAATAAACACCAGGTAGGTTAACTCAACCTGTCATCCTTCTGAGGTTGGTGAACTGAGCATTAGTGAGTTGGTAACAGGGGGCATTGCATCAGCAGCACAGCCATTGCCCAGAAAATGATGCAGCCAAGCAACCACAGGCTGCCTATGAATAAATCCAAAATCCAAATCCATTGAGACCATACCCTTCGGTTGTTGTTGACCTTCGCCTGTGGTTGACATTTTGGTCGATGCGACCTCAAAAATAATTGATTGGTTGAAATTCAAATACCTGGAATATAAATCTCTTCATTTTCAAGTCAATCGGATGAAATTGAGGAATTTAGAAATCTCACTAAATTGGTTGGGCCTTTGGCTATGTAACCTTTTGATCTTTGACGTTAACAAACAATCGCTTCTTCCTTATGACAAACTCTAACATGTGGTGAAATTTGTGAATATCGGTTTAAAATTGTGACCTGTAGGCGACAAATAGCAGATAAACAGACAGACAGCGGTAGGATGGGATGGGTCGCCGAGCATGGAAACTATAAGATATAGAGCAAAATGGATGTCATATACGAGATAGGGCATCACATTAAGATTATGCAAATCAATCTCATCCAGTTCACTAATGATAATACTCGTACGCATTTAATCAAAGTACGAGGAAATGCGATTCGAAGTCGGAATCCCAAAGTTCAGGGGGTTGCTGTGGGTGAACAAGATCTAAAATCGAAAGTCGGCTGATCGTTTGTGCCCAAAGTATTCAGAATGATTAGTGTGAATTTTCATGACCCTCCGACATAACCTAAGGAGGAGTAGCATTTGGCGCGAAGGAACTCCAGCTCTCGATATTATCGTATTTTTGCACTAATTGACCTTTGACCCTGACCTAAGCGAAATCGGTCAATATGTCTGAGGCAAAGTTGTAGTATCCATTGAGTACTATGAACCGTGCAAAGTTTATTCGTATAGATGCAATCACCTGGTCGCAAGGGGCCTTATTTTCGCACAATTTGTCGCACATCCGCTAATGTAGGGGGTGCTGCGGGTAAATTATTCATATATCACAAAACCGGAATATATTGACTAGCAGGGATCCGTGCTCGACAGGAATCCGTGGATGACGGCGGGTCTGAAGAGTATATGTACAGTTAATTGTAAAATTGTAGAGGCTGCCACATTATTATTTTTTTTCATCACCATATAATATTATTTTTCCGCATGTTTTATATGCAGAAGACTCCGAGTTCAAAATCGTTAAGATTTATTGCGCATCAGATAAAACCATAATGCCTCACAATGTGAGGCTGTTTCATGTCATTATTTGCGACTAATTAATTCTCATTCTCTAGCAAATTCCGTTGGTCCTGTAATCGGCTGAACTTGAAAATTAAAGTTACGAATCAGGTGATGAGTCATAATAGAAACCGGGAAGTGGAAGTCATTGTCTTCAATTGACTGTAGCATTATTTTTTCATTTTATTGCAAATGGCGTTGGCCCCATGTCAATCGCTGAACTTGAAAAATTAACATTACGAATCAGGTGATGACGTCATAATTCCGAAACCGGAAGTAGGAAGTCATTGGCTAATTGACTGTAGCATTATTTTTTCATTTTATTGCAAATGGCGTTGGCCCATGTCAATCGGCTGAACTTGAAAAATTAACATTACGAAATCAGGTGATGACGTCATAATTCCGAAACCGGAAGTAAGGAAGTCATTGTCTCAATTGACTGTAGCATTATTTTTTCATTCTAATTGCAAATGGCGTGGCCTGTCAATCGGCTGAACTTGAAAATTAACGTTACGCCAATCAGGTGATGACGTCATAATTCGCAAACCGGGAAGTCGGAAGTCATTTGTCTTAAATTGACTGTAGATTATTTGTTTCATTCTATTGCAATGAGCGTTGGGCGCCATGTGAATCGGCTGAACTTGAAAAATTAACTTACGAAAATCAGGTGATGGACGGTCATAATTCGGAAACCGGAAGTAGGAAGTACGACTTCTTTTACATCGGGACTCCCGGGTACTGTTCTGTAGCAATGTCAAGTTTGGTGAGGATCAGTCAGTAATTTTCGCGTGCATAGGTCACAGAGAACACACACACAGACAGACACACTTTAACATATAATATATACTCAGAGGGATACCGTGCTCCGCACAGGAATCCGTGGATGACGGCGGTTGAGGAGTAATATGTACAGTTAATTGTAAAATTGTAGAGGATGCACGCATTATTATTTTTTTCCACACCACTATAATAGTTATATTTTCAACTCGCATGTTTTATAATGCAGAAGATGCGAGTTGCAAAAAGTGTTAAGATTATTGCCGCATCAGATAAAAAAACCATAAGCCTAACAATTGAGGTGGTTTATGTCATCATTTTGCGACCGTAATTAATTCTCATTCTGTAGCAAATTCCATTGGCCCATGTCAATCGGGCTATACTTGAAAATTAACGTTAAGCATCAGGTGATGACGTAATAATTCGGAAACCGGAAGTCGAAGTCAATTTTTACATCGGGACACTCCCGGGTATGTTCTGTCAAGCATGTGAAGTTTGGTGAGGATCAGTCCGGTACTTTTCGCGTGCATAGGTAACACGGACAACACACGACACACAGACACACAGAGACACACTTTCAACTTATATATATTAGATAAGGCATACCTGTAGATCATTCGTCCAAATTTCATAACCTACGTGGTAATGCGTTTCGAATTGATTTCGCGTGAACGGTAACGATTTTGAAGGTTTTTCGGTTGTTGTAGAACATGCACATTTCCAAAGCACTAGGTCATAAGATGTACTACACCCGAGTTTGGTCGAAATCGCCCACGTTTACAACCATTAGCTGATAAAAACGAAACAACATCCAAAAAACATCCAAAAAAAAACAGAAATACTGACAATAAGGTCACCTCGGACATACAATAAGGTCACTATTCGGGACCCAAAACAGACAGAACAACAAAATCGACTGACAATATTTCTGAAAAATCTTAGATTTTGCAAGTAAAAACACAGACAGACACGGTTCCTTTATAATATACTAGAATACAAGATCTGTGCTTCACTGATGGAAATACCAATCTTTGCTGTGATGTCTAATACATGGGCAAGAATAAAATGGATTCTGGGAGTGCGGGAATAACAGCGCGCAAGTTGAGAATTTGCAGTTTCACCAAGTGTGCCCATTTACCCAGAAAAAAGAAGATTAAAAAAAAAATTCATCACACACCTTCCAGGAGTTCCCTGAATCCACCGTATTGGATTTATTGAAATTCGTTAATCTGTTTCAAGTTGTCAAAGAAACAAAACAGAGAGACAGAAACTTCTCCTTTTAAAATATATATTTTGCGGACTGGGGTCGGGGGTGAGAAGACCAGGAGGGGGAAGCGACCTGGATCCCACCAGCTCTCCGGAATCACAGGCCATCGCACACAGATAACTTCGTAACGCGGCCGGTCACTAATCGACGTGAACGCCAATAACTCAACCTCGTGACTTAGGGTTCTCTGTCTGATACCATTTACCTAAGGTCACGTGTTTAAATTACCAGGGGACATGGCCTCGGGGGGGGGGGCATGTTCAACCAGGGACACTTTGTTCAAACGGATCACTTACCAGATAGATGCAGCCGAGCGTAACTGCCAAGGTGTACTGGATAGAAAAGATCATTGGGGAATAATGTCCAGCTAAGCTGGAATACTAACCATGCTGGACTAATGAAGGAAAAGATGAAAAGAGCTGGGAACATTTCTATACAAAACATTTATTTACAATCAAGCGAGGAAAGGTATGTGGCACAGTAAATGGGGTTTATTATTATGACAGCAGAGGATAGCAAGGAATTGTGGAGTGGACAAAAGGCAAGCAATTTTCAAAAGCAGACACAGAGCAGACTTATCGTTATCACTTCTACAATCTTAAATTATGCTACGACAGGTGCCATCACATACACAACACACACACACACACACACACACACACACACACACACACAGAATCAGATTATGTTCAAGAAAGAAGCAGATGGGACAAAGGCCTCGCAATACCTGGCTGGTCGGGCGCAACGCAACCCAGTACACTTTGGGAGGTTGGAGAGAGAAATACTGGTGTCTTAGGTGTGGGAGTGGGAGGTGTGGTGTAGTGCAATATTGGGGGTTGGGTCGTGTATGCAGGAAAATGGGATTGCGAGTCAGTAATGATGCTCTTTTGTGGAAGGGGTGGAAAGAGAGAGGAGAGAAGATGCGTGAGGCGACAGATCCCTCACCTCATCGTGCATCGGTCTGTGAGTGTAGTGTGTATCTCTGTGGGACGCTCTGTTTGAGCATTCCCACCTCGAATGTTGGTGCGTTATTTCCGGCTTTGTCACTTTGCCGGGGCTCGTGGCAATGTGCGCTCCACACTGGTCCTCAAGAAGAAGAATCTCACAGTCGCACACCAACCGCGAGTAAAGGGCCAGCGAAGGGCAGAGGCAATGAGGACAGCCAACGCAGAGCCGAGAGGAGCAGAGAAGAAGAGGGTGAAGTAGAGAGCGAGCGACTCCGTGCTCCTTTTATAAACCCAGGGCGAAGTGTGGGGTGATGACCTGAAAGTGACGCGCTGTGACCCGAAAGAGAGAGATTGTGAGTTCTCTGTGGGCTATCTGGGTTGGGATATATTAGATATTAAATGAGTGAAAAATGTTTTCAGTTCTTACAAAGCAATGAATCGCCACATCATGCAGGATAACGGAGAGGAACAAATGGCTTGCTCTAAGCTTGTCTAGCCTGGGTTTGGAATCCAAAACCAGCTATAACTGTCAATGCTCGGTGTTTCACAGGTAGGGTGATTCATCAATGTGTGTGCTGTCTCTCAGATGGACGTTAAACTGGATGTCAACACTCTGCTGGATCCCTCTCCCATCGCCTCTATCCTCATCACTCTTCCCCTCCCTCTCCATCTCTTCCCCACCCCCTCTCTCTCTCTCTGCACTCCCCCTCTCTCTTCTCTTTGCCGCACTCTCTCTCTCTCTCTCTCTCTTGCTCTCTCATCTCTCTCATCTCTCTCTCTCTCTCGTCCCGCCTCTCCCATTCCCACCCCTCTCCCTCTCCCACCCCCTCTCGTCTTCACCACTTCTCGCTCGTCTTTCCACCCCTGTCCCTGTCTCTCTCTTCTCTCCCTGACCCCTAACTCCCACCCCATTTTTGCCTCTTCACTTCCTCTCCTCCCCTCCCGGCCACGCTCCACTCCTGTTAAGGGGACTGTAGAAGGACTGAACGGTATAAGTTTGGAAATTAATTGGTCCCTAGAGTGCAGCATGTACAAATCAGATCCGAGTGAGCCGCCAGAGGGGTGCAAATATCTCTTCATGTGCGAGCATGCGTGCATGCAGGCAGGCCTTTACCAGGTGATAGCATGGGTTTTAAATGCTCCTGTCGTTTTATTGGAACTCAATGGTAAAAAGTTAAAATGTTGCTGTTTGTGCATGTTTTATCGCCCTTCCTTGTCTCCCCTCATCTGCCTTCCCTTACCCACCCTCACACTGAATCCTTCCCTCAGCTGCCTTCCTTCCCCTTCCCCTCATGCTGCATTCCCTTTCCCTCACACTGCCTTCACTTCCCTTCCCCTCATGCCTGCCTTCCTCCCTCCCCTCATGCTGCCTTCCCTTCCCTTCGCCATCATGCTTACCGTCCTCTGAAACGCCCCTGCCTCCTCTCAGCAGTCTCTCCATGTGTATTCAATGTGCTGTTTTAAAACATGCCCCATTTCATTCAATCCTGTACCCCTTTTCCCCCCCCCACTTCTCCACAAGTCCCACTACCAAATGCTAATCGCATAAACCCCTCCCCTCGAAAATGGCCCTTACCTGCTTCCAAGCTTCTCTCCCCACTCACTCTTCCTCTCTCGCCCATCCTCCTCGCTCCCATCCCAGTGTGTATTGTGATGTTTGGTGAGGAGTCCACTTCCCATTCCTCCTTCCTCGATCTCCCCCCTACAAGCTCGCCTTCCTACCTCCTCTTCACCTCCCCCCACCTCCTCTCTCCCTCCCCTTTTCTCCTTCTTCCCTTTCTCCTCCTCTCTCCTTTCCTCCCTCCTCTCTCCTACCTCTCCCTAACCTCCATTCTCGTCCCTCCCCTCTCCCTCACTCTCCCCCTCCTCTGTGCTCTGCTCCCGGTCTTCCCCCCTCCGCCTAATATTCCCGTCAGCAAAGTAACAGGTTATATTTTGCTCGTAATAATATATGACAAATTAAAATTTTTATCCAGAAAAGTAAATTTTTGTCTTGTCTGTTGATGCGTACAATGCATCAAATATATTTCAGTTTCATTTTATCTGGCGCCTTTGTTCGTGGTCAAAGCATTTCTTTAATGATTATAAAGGGTCAAGTTTAAACTTTCATTTCTGAAATACTGCAGTTGGTATAGCTTCTAGAACGACCCGTGAACCCCGTTGGGTTCCCGAATTTTTTTTTTTTTTTTTTTTTTTTTTTTTTTTTTTTTTTTTTTTTTTTTTTTTTTTTTTTTTTTTTTTTTTTTTTTTTTTTTTTTTTTTTTTTTTTTTTTTTTTTTTTTTTTTTTTTTTTTTTTTTTTTTTTTTTTTTTTTTTTTTTTTTTTTTTTTTTTTTTTTTTTTTTTTTTTTTTTTTTTTTTTTTTTTGTTTTTTTTTCATTTTTTTTTTTTTTGTTGTGAAGCGGTTGATAAAAAATAATAATAATTAAAAAAAAGATAGCTCCAGCGAACTTTACTGCTGAGTTGTTTTGCATTGATCAAATACTCCCGAAAGAGTACTTGACTGAATCGGGAATTTATTTTTAATAATTTTTTTCGTTGCCGATCTCAACGAAACTTCATTTGCGGCGTGCATGTGAATAAGAAAAAAACAGAGAAAAGAAAGTCAAGAAATTATTGCGCGTATCTTATAAAACCAATTTATTTATTAATAAACACGGAATTATTAGATCAAAATGACGATGTTTTATTTTATGCTTAAAAATCAAATAGTTTCTTTGTCTATACTAATGTTTGAGATTTTTAAATAAATCATTTCAAGAAAAAAAAAGATAGCTCAGTGGAACTATAACCGCTGAGGTTGGTTAGGCATTGATCAAATTCTCCGAAGAGTACTTGACTGAATCGGATTGATTTTTTTAAAATAATTTTTTTCGTTGCCCAATTTGAACGAACTTGAATACTGCACACCGGGCAGGAGATGGTGAGTTAAAGGTGGCAGTAAAATTTTTCCCGCTATTCCTGTAGCGTTTTGGCTGTATTTCAGGAACAACATACATACATACATCCAAGAGAGAGTTTTAGTAATCATAATATATATATATATATATATATATATATATATATATATATCAGACGAAATAGAATCTGAAGCTAGGTTCTCAGTTATTAAGGGGAGTTGTGATGGATTTGCTTGGATAAACGAAAATCCACAAAAGAGAGTTCATTAATGAGTTATTGATATCTCCTGGGTAACCTGTGTTAGATTGAAGGCTGTTCCAAATGTTCCTGCTGTTCTTTCCTGGCTCAACTCTGCTCATGTCTTTGAGAGATGCTTTGCTGCATACTATGCACGTGCATGACGATCATTCGCCAGTCCAGTGTACCCATTTCACTAAAGGCAAGAGGATGCAGAAGGTATCCCATACTGGATTTGTATTAACTTAATAATGCACATACGGCAAAACATGAAGTGTGGAGAGGAGGAGATTGACCATACCTGTGCAGTGTTGGTGCAGTTAAGCAGTCTCCTTGGTACTGGACACAATCCTGGAACGGGTCACCACTCTGACACAGTAAATACCAGTGCTAGCACTTCATTTGGCCGACCTCAGAAGGATGAAAGGCAGAGTCAAAACCCCACCTGGTGGTTAACTTCAGGCACTGAGTGGGATTTGAACTCAGGACCCTGGATCCAAGCACGTCACCCTAACGCGTTTAAGCCAACACCAGGCATCAATGAAGTGTGGCATCAAATGCAAAATCTGAGAAACATTTGTTAATGCATTCTCTGTTTCTTACCATTGGCCAGTCAATCTAATTATATGTAATTTATGATGATAATGATGTATTGGTTTTGTGCAAAAGATGCATCCCACTCCACTTTTCTTCCTGGTGTATGGGAAGGTTAACAGGTATCCTGCATGTTTTGTGATTTCATTAGGTTGCTTGTCAGCTTTTGCTTTTAATGAATATTTTTTCTCTGCTTGATGATATTTCGATGCAGACATAGCATGTGGAGTAGTTAGACGATGCATTTCTGCTTTATAGCTAAGATTTGTATGTTATTTTTGTGTGACAAACATTATGGCTTCGGCAGGATACGTAATTGTTCGTATATAGTGTAACCATGGCATTTTGGCCTTTGGCGTCAAGCTGCAGGTGTATTGTTTGCAGCATGTTTTAGGCAAGCGTTTTGGTTGAGACTAAGGTATGTGAGTTAAGTTTTGTCATAATTTTGTTTCAAACCTTATTTTTTTTACAGAGAGGCGTTTTCAAGAGAGAAACAACATAATACTTGACCTAACATTTATGCCGAAGGACCAAGCTACAGTGTTTGGTTTCACTAAGTTTTGCATGAGCCAGGCTAAAGTGGATGAAGTAAGTTTTCATTTCATTAAAGTTTTCAAAGTTTTACGCATTTCTATATAAATATTGGTCCTAACGTGCAGCACGTTTTGCTATTGAGTACAGTACAGTAACTCCATTTTTGAGTGACTGCAACGCCACAATGCAACATTTGTCCTCGACGGGTGAAAATGCAAAGCCCCGGGTTCTGCAGGATAAAGAATCTGCTTGATAACATTTGCCAGGAAACCTGTGTTGAGATGAGAATTGATGTTTTGTGGACGCTAAGCTCTCAATCAGCAAACAGCATTTTGGAAATTGGTTTCTGAGCATGGTTTTTTTCCCCCCACTTAATTGGTTTAATACTTATTTAAATAAAATGTTTTGGGTAATCAATTGAAGTTTTTCTAGACATGGATAAACTTGAACACATAATAATAAAACATCATCAAAATATCCAAGCCTGGTGTTAGCTTAATGGTTAGGGTTGCGCGGCTTAAGTCTTAGGGTACATCGATGAGCTTCAAGTCCCTATCATTCTATTGAAATAAACCCCAGGTAGGTTAATGCACCTGGCATCCTTCTAGGTTGGTTGAACCGAGCATTAGTGAGTTTTGGTAACAGGGGGCATTGCATCAGCAGCACACAGCCATTGCCCAGAAAATGATGCAGGCCAAGCACCACAGGCTGCCTATGAATAAATCCAAAATCCAATCATTGAGACCATACTCTTCGTTGTTGTTGACCTTCGAGCTGTGTTGAATTTGGTCGATGCTGACCTCAAAAATTAATTGTTGTTGAATTCAAAATACCTGGAATATAAATCCTCTTCAATTTTCAAGTCAATCGGCGAAATTGAGGAAATTTAGAACTCTCACCTAAATTGTTTGGCCTTTTGGCCTATGCTGAACCTTTTGATCTTTGGACCTCACAAACAAATAGGCTTTCTTTCCTTATGACAAAATCTACCATGTGGTGAAATTTCGTGAATATCGGTTTAAAATTGTGACCTGTAGCGAAAAACAGACAGATAAACAGACAGACAAGCCGGTAGGCGGTGATGGGTCGCCGAGACGGAGGATAAGTTTCCATATATCACAAAAAACCGGAATATATTTGATAGAGCATCACCTGTAGATCATTCGTGCCAAATTTCATAACCCCTACGTGGGATAGATGGCTTTCAGAATGATTTCGCCGTTGAACGGTACCGATTTTGAAGTTTTCGGTTGTTGCTAGGAGACCAAAGCGTCCCTAGCAACCATCACAATTTCCAAGGCACAGGTCATAAGATGTTACCTACACCCGAGTTTGGTCAAAAATCCGCCCACGTTTACTACCAATTACGCTGATGACAAACGAACAACATCCAAACAAACATCCAACAAACATTCAAACAAACAGACAGAATTACTGACAATAAGGCGTCACTATTTCGGTGACCCAAAAAACGACAGAACAACAAAATCGACTGACAATATTTCTGAAAATCTTAGATTTCGGAAAGAACAAACTGACAGAACAACAGACACGTTCCTTTAATAAAATACTAGTAATACAAGATCATTGTCGCTTCACTGATGGAAATACCAATCTTTGCTGTGATGTTAATCAATGGGCAAGAATAAATGGATTCTGGGAGTGCGGGAATAACCAGCGCGCAAGTTGGGAATTGCAGTTTCACCAAGTGTGCCGCATTTACCCAGAAAAAGAAGATTAAAAAAAAAATTCATCACACACCTTCAGGAGTTCCCTGAATCCACGCGTATTGGATTTATTGAATTCCGTTAATCTGTTCTCAGTGTAAACAAGACAACAAGCAGAGAGACAGAAACTTCTCTTTTAATAACATATATATTATTGCAGACCTGGGGTCGGAGGGTGAGAAGACCAGGAGGGGGAGCGACCTCGGGATCCCACCAGACTCTCCGGAATCACAGGCCATCGCACACAGATAACTTCGTAACGCGGCGGTCACTAATCGACGTGAACGCAATAACTCAACCTCGTGACTTAGGGTTCCCTGTTGATACCATTTACCTAATATGTCACGTGGTTTAATTACCAGGGGACATGGCCTCGGGGGGCATGTTCAACAGGGACACCTTGTTCAAACCGGATCACCTTACCAGATTAGATGCAGCCGAGCGTAACTGCCAAGAAGTGTACTGGATAGAAAAGATCATTGGGGAATAATGTCCCAGCTAAGCTAGAATACTAACCATGCTGGACTAATGAAGGAAAAGATGAAATGAGCTGGGAACATTTCTATACAAAACATTTCATTTACAATCAGCGAGGAAGGTATATGGCACAGTAATGGGGTTTATTATTATGCACAGCAGAGGATAGCAAGGAATTTGTGGAGTGCGACAAAGGCAAGCAATTTTCAAAAGCAGACACAGAGCAGACTTATCCGTTATCACTTCTACAATCTTAATTATGCTACGACAGGTGCCATCACACACACACACACACACACACACACACACACACACACACACACACGACAACACACACAACAGAAATCAATATAGTCATAAAGAAAGAGCAATGAGACAAATGGCCTCGCAATACCTGGCCTGGTCGGCCGTCCAACGCAACCCAGTACACTTCGTGGGAGGTTGGAGAGAGAAATACTGGTGTCTTAGGTGTGGAGTGGGAGTGTGGTGTAGTGCAATATCGGCGGTATCGTGTCATGCCAGAGGAAAATGGGATTGCGAGTCAGTAATGATGCTCTTTTGTGGAAGGGGTGAAAGAGAGAGGAGAGAAGATGCGTGAGGCGACAGATCCTCACCTTCATCGTGCATCGGTCTGTGAGTGTAGTGTGTATCTCTGTGGGACGCTCTGTTTGAGCTTCCCACTCGATGTTGGTGGCGTTATTCCGGCTTTGTCACTTTGCCGGGGCTCGTGGCAATGTGCGCTCCACACTGGTCCTCAAGAAGAAGAATCTCACAGTCGCACACCACTCGGAGTAAAGGGCCAGCAAGGGCAGAGGCAATGAGGACAGCCAACGCAGAGCGAGGCAGCAGAGAAGAAGAGGGTGAATAGAGAGCGAGCGACTCCGTGCTCCTTTTATAAACCCAGGGCGAAGTGTGGGGTGATGACCTGAAAGTGACGCGCTGTGACCCGAATCCGCTCTCTATTGGACCACAGCGGCCCAAGACATGCCCTGCCAGGCTCCTGCGGCCACAAACAGTCTCATTTACCCATACGGCTCGCCACGGCCGCTGGCTCTGACTCAACATAGGTATGAGCCGGGACCCTACCCCGAACGTGCTCTGCGAGTTTGCAGTCTGAATGCCGACTGGCAATGCACAGCCCCACCACCCACGGGTCCCCTGTCATGAGAAAATGCACACCCGGGCCCGTACCAAATCTCGGATCCCGCTTCCGCAACCTCCTCACCACCCCTGTCTTGCCCATGTTCAGGGACTGGACGAGGGTCGTAGCAATTCCATGTGCACACCCGGTACATCCCCGGCAAATGCGGTCAAGCTATTAACGTACTTGCTCGGCCCCGCTTCGCACGGTCCCGAGGACAGCCCAAGTTGTGCAGTACTTCTCCTATAGTGGCGAATTGTGCAATGCAGCAGGCATCGAGGGGTGCGGGAATATTTTTTCCCATGTGTGGGAGGTGTTGGTGGTGAAGTGGTGAGTTTTGGTGAGCGAGGGGTGAGCAAGGGAATGCCGTTAAAAATTGGCACGCAGATTTGATGCAATCCTACCACCAACCTCCTAATAAGAAGTAACCCAACTGCAGGAGGATGTCCGCAGACACAGTTGGGCACTAGATATGGATGGCCGTTGGCTCACAAGGAGGTCCGAGCAGCAAATCCTCCATGGTAAAGCCACCTTTTGCTGCACAGAAAACCATTTTTTACAACGTGTGTAGAAAAAAAGGGTGGGAGAAACATGTAGGGCCTCCCTAACCCAAAGTACAGTTGGTGAATCAGTGGTGGTGATGGTGTACAGCATAGTGAGAGGCATGTGTTCAAAGTAGTTCAAGTACATGCTTGTCAACTAAAAACTGCTTATCAAAGAAATATCTCTCTGTCTGTTGTTAGAGATCACCTCAACGCCGTCGGAGTCTGGGCATTCACTCAGGCCCGACTGGTAGGGTCTCCAAGCAGCCATCAACTTCAGATGGTCTCCCATCTCAACTTTCTCCGAATCAACTCATGTGGGAATTCTTTTCAAATAAACTGGCTCTCTCTCATGCACTAGATTGATCCCATCTCGTCTTTGCTGTCCTCCCCTTCCTCCCGCGCCATGTACACTAAGCTTGTGGTGAGGCTGTTGTCCTGAAACAACTGTCTTTGCCTCATGGAAGGCAATGTAAGTTGCTCCACAAGCTAAGAATAAGTGTGTGTCCTACGCTGAGGAGAGCCAGGAAACATATCTTTCGAACCTCAAGGTCTGAACTCTCAACTGTCTCCCTCGCTTAAATCTGGTGAGCATCTAGTTAGTCTGTTCTGGTGTATGTTCCCCCTCCATCCCCATCCTTACCTCAAATGGTTGCACAGCAGACACTGCACATGAAAAGGCTGAATGCCGAAACTCCTGTTTGCTTCTAAATCTTGTGTCCCAAACCATCGCTTTCTGCACCCACCTTACCCAGTCACACCCAGCTGTTCCTGTACTCCATGTCCTTTTCTCCTGACAAGGTGGAGAGCTTGCTGTCAAACTCGACTCAGATTCTGCAACCGGTCCAGACGGCATCAGCCCACGTGTCCTAAAAACCTGCTTGCTGCTCTTGCTCACCTCTCTGTGTTCTATTCACCCTCTCATTTACTCAAGGTCATCTGCCATCTGCTTGGAAATCAGCAAACATTACCACTGCATAAAAAGGTTGCAAAAAGGATCCCTGCAACTACAGACCAATCAACCTTTTCCCTAAATGTTCATCCATCATCCG
>CM068953.1:70928769-70940105 GCA_035128595.1 Eptatretus atami
AACTTATCATGACAGCTCAAAATCTTGCAGGCCAATGTTTCTAAAATCCACTTATTTAAGAGGTATGGCATATTGGCTGTGGCTCTGCTGACTGTTGATTTCATTCTCAAACCTCCCACCGATCGGGGCGGTATTGTAAAATTCATTCTAAAATGATCTGAAGGATGTAGCACGCAACTACCATTTCTTCATAAAGCCCGACGAAACATCAACATGAAAAATAAATACGTAGTGAAGTAATTTGCATTTTCAGGGAAAATGGTTTGTGAAGGGAATGGAACATATGCTCCTTTACTTAGTGTGATTCATTTGCCAAAATGTGGTCTCTCAGGTCCTCATGGCAACGAGGAGGTTGTTTGATGGTGGGTATAGAGGCAACCCAAATAAAAAGAAAATCCATTTTTTCAAATTTGGTCAAAAATGCAATATCTTAAGAGATGCAATATGCATGCAACCCTTATTTCAAAAATCCAGAATCACTGTTCACCTCCACTCATTCGTTCCTCTGTTTGTTTTTCCCTGCATGTGGAATCAACTTCCACATTCTCTTCAAACTCATTCTTCAGTCCAGATCTTCAAGGCAGCTGTTCACCATGTAGATGCAAATTTCTCCAAAATTAGCATAATGAGTTTAAGTCTGATTATAAAAGGAAAATGTAGCCAATTAAGCTTGATTGATAATTAACTTGAAAAGTAAAAATGTATTGTTATAACCCTTGAATGGGAAATGTATTCAAATTCAACATGATTATTATATCCATGTGATCGAACATGTATCTATTTTGGAAAAAATATATATCCATTTCCATTTAAATGACCTTATATCTTTACTGTATTGGAAGGTCACCAGTCTGCCAAGTAAAACACCCCCTTTTCCCCAAAACAGATTGGTTTTCCAAATAATCTTTAATTTTTATTCAGTAGAATAGAATTGTCTATTATTCTATTTAGCTTATTAATATTAAGGGATTCCCCTTTATAAATAATTATGTTGGTGTCTGAAAGTCTGGCTGGAAGCTGGAGTCGAGCTTCAATGGAATGTATGTTTAGGTACTATCCCGATGACTGTTTGAACTCCTATCAACTCCAGATCATAAATTGTTCCCCACGTCTTTGAATTCAAGCTGACCTACGACTGGCCGCTGCACAAAAAGGCTATGAGTAATCTTTTCCCCATATCCCAAAACTTCAGCCACAGCAGTATCTGTCTCGAAAATGACCAGACATTGTCCCATGATCTCACCCTCCCCATCTTTGCTAAGTAGATAAGGAACTCAACATATATGTACTATGAGGATCAGAGAATAAAACGTGTTGCTTGCTTGTGTTTATTGGATCTCCTCTGATTCTCCATATGCATATGTATTAAATGGTTCAAATGTACAAGAGGAACTGAGTATTCTTCGACAACCACAAAATCAAATCATCCCCCATCCAAAACCATGATCTTTTCTACCCTTGCTCACCCCCACACCCCTCTCCAAGCCCTTCTCCTTCCAAACTTCCAGTTTTTCCTGAGAGTTTGCTTCTGTATCCATCTTGTCCACCTCATGGGTTCTCCCCTTCCTCTCCTTCCTCCTTGCTAGGAGGAAGGAGGGGAAGGAGACTTGGACAATCCATTATTGTCCAAGTCTCCCCCTATTTAATCCTTCAACCCTGCTGTTGGAGTTTTCCCCTTCTCTTCCTGCACTTCCTTTTGTTCTGTTGCGTCCCAATCTGTTCAGTGTTCTAACTCTTCCGCGAGTCTCAACTTTTTATACAAAAAATAAAAATAAAATAAAACAGGACAGAGACACACACATTGATTTGTAATTAGTGTGGTCATTGAGAGACCTCAATAATAGAGGACAGTTGCATGTAGTGCGCAGCGATTTTTAATATATATATATATTTTAAAACTATATTTAGTGCTAATTCATAATAACCACAGTTATAAAGAGCACCAAAAAGTTAAATGTATACTCACAATTCTTGGATCGACTCGTGTTTATATTTCTGTCCTTTACTGTCATCATCCAGAAGTTTTTTTTGTTCCCCAGGAAGTGAATGTACATGTCTTTGCATTCTTCTGAAAAATTAATGTAGATCTGGCGCTCTATTTTCAAACTGTCCACTTCCAGTGTGCTCCTCGCATTTCTCCAAGAGGTGGTCATCATTGAAAAAAACCCGTTCTGTGAGCATTACAGCATTGTATGGAGAATATGTATGAGATGATTCTTTTCATGTTCTTGAAGTGTGTCTGGGCTTTGCTGTTTTAATGGCATCATTAGGAAATGGCAAACGTTTACCAGCATCAACCAACAGCCGTCATGTGAAGACGTCATCAGGGAACGTGTCAAATAAGATCTTTGTTGGCATTCATGGGCCCAATACAAATCCGGGATTAATTAAATGACAAATATATTAACCATTGAAGAACAACAATCAAAAGGTAAATTGTGGGTCGAAAGGTTGGGTGGATTAAGAGGAAAATAGAGAGAGGACATAAAGGCGTCCGGTTTCGTATCAATAGAGGACAGAAGACAAAGGAGCAAAAAACCAGACTGTCCTTTATAAAATTGGATGAAATGCCAACCCTATTTGGAATGCAATACATGTTTACTGATATTCACAACCTTTTTACATATTCTCTTTCATCACACTTTACACGTTGGTGTTATTCCCACTATCGTGTGACAGTCCATTCTGAACACACACACACACACACACCACACACACACACACACACACACACACACACACACACACACACACACACACACACACACACGTACATAATTAAATGTTGACAAATAAAAGATAAATTTGTCGTGTCTTCGACTACTGTGACAATCTCTTCTGAATTCCTCTTCAACACCCCTCACCTCATAACGACAAGTCAAGCCTCCATATTGAAATCTTTATATGTTGCTTGTAGGCAGTCTATGATATGATAACCAATCCTCCCACCAGCACGATTGCACAACAAAATACAATACAGTGCAAAATTTCACCATTTTAATACCTATTTTAACACATGTAAACACAATGATGTAGTCCATGTTAGTTTTGCTTTGTTTGCTTGTACTCAAGATTGCAGATTGCAAATGTGGTGCACACACTCTATGAAGGGGGAGTTTTCAACCATTGTCAAAACAAATCTCTTAGTTATTTAGATACAAATCGTTCATTTATGGGATTCTTGCTTCCTGACCAGCAAGGATCAGGGCATCACAAGATTTTTAGAAGGGGGTTCAAAATCTAAACTGAGGCTGGAGGTGGAGGTTGCACAACAGGTTGAGGCCAACAAGATGTCTGAAATAACCACAGCAGACTAGGTGTGGAACACAATGTGTAAGTCGTGCTCACATAATTTGCCGGTAATCAGATGTATTTTCCTGTTTATCATTGCCAAGTTCTCAAGTATTATTTTATCCTTTCACAATACAACACTGAGCTGCACTCAGTGCCTTTAAAGGGGGGTTGACCCCAAAAAGAGGTATTTGCTTTCTTCTCAGAAACTACACACACAATCCCGATGAAACTTGACCACCACCTTAATCACCTGTGATGTACTAAAGTTTGTTTACGACATTAAAAAAATTGTGTTCTCAGGGATTTTATTTGGGGGTTTTCCCCTAAAATATTGCTGAGGTTTTATAAACGTAGACTCTTTGGAATAGTTATTTCCATAATGAACGTTAAGAATAGAGCCTTCTCTTCAGGGGTTATCATGTAATTAAATGCGTTGGGTTGTGTAGTTAGCGCCCCCTCTCAACCCGTTTGGATAATGGAGGCATCAGTGCATGATGATGTGTGCCGTGACTGCTGTCATCACATAGGGCATGCATGTTTACTGCCATGGCATTCATCTTGGCGACTAACACCAGCATGCTGGAACGTGTGACAAATTCTCAAATTCCCATTTATTGTTTAAAGCCCCATAAAGTCCTTGTTTGCCTGTTCATCTGTCTGGACATCGAGCCTGTAATGTAATTTATTGCAGTGTACCCCTGTACTGCATTTCATTTCCCTACTCTCTGTTCATTCCCCCCAACCTAAACACGACTGGTAAATGGACCAGGACATGACTCAGCCTCCCTGAAATAATTGCTCCATCCCCTGGCTTTGTGACGTGGGCATTGTTGGATGTTTGGAGTTAGTCCTGGGAGCATGGGGGTAGAAGGGGTGATTGCCCATGTTAAGTGCAGAGCTCTGCTCGTGACGACAGCCGGAAGGACCAAGTGAGTGAATTTCTGGGTGGCAGCAGAATTGGCGGGATGCAGGGTAATCCTCCAATGACTGGCATGGGGCTATTTCATAGGATCTGACGTGGCCAAATAGCTGGTCCCGGCTGCCTGGACGATCTGACGTGTGGCTCATTGGCCCAGCCTGCCCCAGGGGCTATAAAGCTGCACTCAGTGCCTGGTTCACTCTCTCCCTTGCTCGAGCTTTCTCGGTGCTTGTCGTGGCACACACTCAAACTGTCATCGCCGCCAAGCTATCTTGGTCCGAGTTGGCACTCTCTCTCTCTCTCTCTCTCTCTCTCTCTCTCTCTCTCTCTCTCTCTCTCTCTCTCTCACCTCGAGCTCTCTCGGTCCTGGTTATCACAGCATTCTTTCTTTCTCTGCCCTGGTCGCAACTTGTTTCTGCCCTGGCCCCGGACACAATGCATCGCCCTTGCTTCTTCTTTGGCCCTGGACACTTTGGTTCATGCTCTCGAAGGAGCTGATTGATCCTCAGTTGTGGAAAGTAGTGTTAGGGCCATTCTGGAGAGCAGTACCAAGCTTGGAGGGTGACAGTGTATTGAACATACCGGTAGGCTGAGGCCACCATGCCCTTCCCAATTTGTCTCCCCGTGTGTGTGTGGTCTGATGGGTACCTTGTTTTGTTATCCGGTAGGTAAAGCATAGGTTAAGCTAAGTCTGCAACTTGTACATTTTCTTTCCTTTTTGTAAATATACATCTCGAATGTCCTTTTCATTGCATTTCCCCTTTTCCTGCCACAGTTGCCCTTTGATGCCATTAAAACCCTTGAGTTCCCTTCCCTCCATCTCATACTCCTCATCACTCATTATAAATAAATTATTCTTGTTATATTTCCAATCTGCCCGTGGTTGTCCTTTCTTCCATTGGTCCAGCAATGTCTGTATGTACATTAGCTGGGAGGTTATCATTCCCAAACTAATTGGCTCTCAGATCAGTCCGGCATTGTGCTGGCAGAAAGCTCAGCCGCATTAATAAAGATCCAATAAAGATAACTGCAGCACAATTGCCGAGGGCACGATTCCCCGGTAAGGAGATCACATGTTCTTAGGTAAACAGTTGTCAGACGGAGGACTCTAAGTCACGTGGTCAAGTTATTGGCGTTCACGGTCGATTGGCGACCCGCCATGACGCGAAGTTATTCGTGTGTGACGGCCTCGATTCCCGGTGAGTCCGGGGAGAACCAGGGATATCCCTGCCCTTGTACCCCCACGACTCCGGGTCCGCAACAATATGTATTTGATTTCTTATCTGAAACCACACACACAATTTCGATGAAACTTGACCACAACCTTTATCACCCATGATGCACCAAAGTTTGTTCATGCAATTAAAAAAACAAACTCCATTGGTATTTACTTTCTTCTCCATTACATATTTTGTGGGTCATCCATGCCTACCAGTGGTTCCCTGGTTATCTTATCCAGCTGCTACCAGGTGAGCGCCCAGGGGTATTGCCCCTATGTTTTTCTTTCCTTCATGATGTTCAGTTGAATTTGGTCATAACAACTGCTGGTGGTCAAACATGCAGAAGGATATTAATGATCAGATCAGATGTGTTCAGCTTTTCAGTAATGTGCTGATTGTTTATCACAAAAATGGACAGATGGTCAGATAATAAGTGTACACAATGTACTGTATACTATGTACTACTTTGAAGCCATGAGCATGCACAATGCATTGAATAAGGAAAAATTATTTATCAGAATAGAAAGAAAACCCGATCTGGAGATAGACATTTGAGATTGCTAGCTTTATGAACTCTAATGTATTACTTGGTGTCAGCTGCAGAGATACGACAAGAGGAAATTCTAAAGGCTTATCTCCAGTGTAACAAAGTGCTCATGCACATGAGGCACTGGAGCAAGTGGTGTTGTACCATGAAATGGGGCCTGCATGTGCAAGTAGGTCATATCCCCTCTCTATGATTAGATTAATCTCATTCCCACGTTGCGAATATCTCCTTTTGTCTTCGCAGTAAATGCAATGAAAATTAAGGGCCTGTATTTTCAAAAAATAATCGTTCATACAATGTGTTCGTGACATTCACTAAAACTGTATATTTTAAATCTCTTTTTCATATTGTCTTAACCCCAGTTGGATAACATGTTGAATTAAGGAGTTTAATATTCTGACGTTAGTAGGCATTAGTCATTCTTTGAAAATGGTGAGTAATGATACACTTCTGTCACATTTCCATAATCTAGCCCCGATATCCCCCATCTACCTAAATCAGTGCCTTTATCCTTCCCACCCTCATGCCATCATTATCTTGCTGTGAGTGTCAATCACTAAAACGTTGTATTTTTGTAATTTGCAATACAACAGTGTGTGTGTGTGTGTGTGTGTGTGTGTGTGTGTGTGTGTGTGTGTGTGTGTGCTTTTCATGCCTCTATTGCAGAGTTCATTTGACATGATAGATACTGGGTATATTGTCAACACGTGTGTATGAGTAACCTATAAAAATGAGGCAACTAATCCATTGCTGCAGAATGGTTTCACCTTCATGTGCTGAGGAAATGCAGATGTGAGTTCATAACATGCTGAGTGTGGAGCAGGTGTCAGTGGAATATCTGAAGAGCTGTTCTGAGAAATCAATCCGTCTTTGCAGCAAATGAGGATAACTCGAGATTATGCCATCAATCAGGCAAGAGTTCTAAAAGTTACATAATATAGCCAAATAGATCAATGTGAAAAGTATTGAAGTTTCACCCAGAGGGCAATGATTAAAATCTTGTGATATCAGCACTTGTGCAATACGTAGAACAGGTTTGGATGTGAAGTGCTCCATTAATTTGCTCTTCGATGTCACAGAGTAGGTGCAATCCTTTCCATGAGTCTTTATAACTGTACCATAAAATGAGCCTTCATCGAAATAATGCAACAATATTTGGCACCAACATATTGAGGAGGGAGGTCAGCAACCATTTTAGAGCTGGGTGCTTTGCAGCAACATTAACGTTTGGCTGGTCAGAGTTTCAGCTTCACACCCTAGTTTGAATTTTAAATAAATTTATAATGTTGCCAGTAGGTCTAATCTTTGTGTGGTATTAATTTATCTTATCTGAACAGTCATCTCTGTCAGGGGTGGGGGGATATACACACCTCAGGGGTTTCCTCCACTTTGGTGTGCGTATGTTGTTCGTGGTGCCGAACCCAGTACGTTCTCTAATGACTGCAATCCAGGGTCATGAACGAATCTACAGGTGAGCTACCACTCGAATGGATCTTTGTCAGTAGGTGTCTGTGACTTCTGGGTGGCATTACAGTGACCACATCAACAGCGTAACGTTTTTGAAACTTGTATTTCAAATAACCAGATGCAAAGTCAAATGAGGAAGTTCACCATTACATACAATGTCCAACTCCGATTCCCACATTGAGTTATTTCTGCCGTCCAGTGTCCCAGTCCTGCCGCCACAAGTCACGCACGTTCACCTCATCCTTTGGGGCTGTCGATCCTTCGATTCCCATCGCGGTGTCCTCTCGTATAATGGCCCATCCAGGATTATTCAAAGAGCTCAAAGGAATTCTTTCCCGATACACAATCGTAATGAGTTTTAATGAACCTGATTATAATCGGCTCCACGCGTTAACAACCGCTCTGCACATTAGCACCTCGTTCACTCATCGAGCACAGGAACAATCAAACACAGAGCTTGTCACATATCACCCGTCTCTGTACACCTCCCTCTCACGGGTTTATATAGTATCACAGAACAATCCTGTGCATTCCAGGAAATGCGATACTAGTCCATATTTGAAGTTTCGTCTGAGAATGTTCCAGCACCTTCACGAATCTCACCAAGCAGTTCAGAGTACAATACTGCCACCCACAGTCAAAATTAGCTCATTACATCAAGCAGTTTATATTACTATTTACCGATCCATGCTACACGAAACTTATAACATATTGTTGCGAATCTGGAAGCCATGAGCACACTCAACATTCAGGTCCTTTAGCTCAGATATCTTGGTAAGGATGTGTTTTATAGATAGCTTCCTTTCCCTTGTCTAATGGGTAAATCAATGTAAATGTGCTGCGATTTGTTTTGGTAGTAGGATTTCTTGTCATTTCAACGACAACAACAGAGCGGACCACTCCAGCTTGGAATGAAACAACAAGTATAAACCCTCAGCTCCCGGCGTCCCCCACGCAATTACTAGGGGAAAGGTCAACTCCCACCCACCCTTTTCGCTTGGCAAAGCGCCAAGTGGGGGAAAGGTTGAGCCCCCACCCACCGTTTTCGCTTGGCAAAGCACCAAGTGGGGGAAAGGTTGAGCCCTCACCCACCATTTTCGCTTGGAAAAGCGCCAAGTGGGGGAAGGGTGGAGCCACGCCGAGGGTGTGCAGCAACGAATGTCTGCCTGAACGAGCGCGCCGGGGAGGATAAAAGGGAGCGGAGGACCCTCGCAAAAGTCAGTCTAAGGAGTCTGAGGAGTCTGCCTGGCTGGGCTTGGTCGTCACCATCATCTTCTTCCTCCGCCTCCGCATTGGTCACGAGCTTGGACACCACCTTCGTCTCACCTCAGCTGGGTTCGGCTGCGCTGGCCCATCCTTCGATGACCGGAGCCCCGGAGAAGGAGTGGACGCCAGCCCGCGGCGTCTCGGCCAGTGAGCCAGCTACCCTGATCTTCAGCGAACTTTCCTCCGGCTGGAGGTCCAAATAAAGACCTTTCGGTCCAATTCTTTGGGTGTGTGTGTGTGTGTTGTGTGCGCCGTCCGTAAGTAGTGAACTGTACAAGTGCTTTCTCGCGTGTTATCATTGCCTTGCTTTATTCGGTTTAATTCTGCTCTTCTGTGTTCCTAGTTCCCCATTGTTGTATATAATAAACTCCGATGTTAAATGTTTCAGTTCGTTCACGTCCCTTCTTTCATTGACTGAGCGGGGGGGTTGTCGCATGCTGGGGAAAATTAGCAAGGCCGTTGTGCCGCCGTAAGGGGACATCTGGACCGACGGAACTCGGCGATTAAACCGCTCGGAATCGCACACAGAACGAGCTCACTAAGCGGCTCGTTTCCGTACGAGTTCCGTCGAGGGTGAAATTCCCCGGTAGTTGGACCACGTGGGTATTTAGGTAAATTGAAATTGGCAATCGACCCAAGCCCACGTGGTCCATCCATTGGCGAATTTCGGTCCGATAGAGGACCCGTCGACTCCGGACTTATTCCGGGCGATCGGTCGAGCCGACTTGCGGCTCCATCCAGCGGTCGTGCCCGCGGCCGACGTCCCGGCCCCGCAACAATATAACCGTACATTTTACTCATTCATTTACAGGCAATTACTAATGTTACAAATACCACAACATCTAGCTTTTTTACTGACAGTCTTCTACACGACTACTTCTGGCACACGTTTGCCAGAAGGAGATCTATAAATTTGCACACTCTCCATTATCAGTGTGCCGATTTATTAGAATTTATTTTCTTGCAGTTCAGATCTCTAATTAAATGAATCTCTTGATCAGAATTTATTGTGTGGACACATGGGTACTTGCTAGATATTGGAAAATATTCATCAATCGACCAGGTTAATTAATACATTAAAATGAAATTTAAGACATCATTGACGTGTGCAATCCGAACTAGACTGATGGAACAATTTGCATTTGTCATTTTAGCTGAATGAAGTGTAGAGTACTAAATGAAATGAAATTGTGAATTTGTGTTACTGAAAAAGTATGTTTGTGATTTATATCGGAAAGTAAATTTTTTTAAGGAATATTTTTGCAATTCCTGTGAAGAAAGTTAAAAAAAACCATAATCTGTCTGTCTTTACTTATCAGTGCCACGGTATTATGAAATGGCATTCCAAAACATAGTGTGAACTTTTACCTCTTTAAAGAGCAAAGTGTCTCAGTAATACAGATTTGGTGTTATGGTAATTTGGTGTTTAAATGCAGGTTCAGATTAGCCCCATCCCCATGTCTAATGGGATTTTAAATGTGATGCGTTGAGAAGGGTAAAGAATAGATCCCTCTCTTATGGGAAGCTTTTTTCTTTACGACAGACACATTCATGCACGTATTTCTTTCACGGACGCTGACGCCGCCTTTTTTTTTTCTTCAGCAATGTTTATGCACATATTTATTTTGCGATTGAGGACGCCCACCCTTTTCAAGCGCACGGGTTGTCATGGTAACGGTGCGCAATGGGGCGGGTGAGCTTGGGTAAACTTTGCGCCCGCCGAGACGGGCCGCATATATAAAAAGAATTGGGGAGGTCCGTGGAAGGAGAAAGAAAGCGAGAGAGGAAGCACGCTTGAGGAGAAGTGAGCAAGAATCGGGCAAGCGAGCCAGAGAGGAAACGCGTGAGGGAAGAAGCGAGCAAGAAGCGGGCAAGCGAGCCAGAGTGCAAGCGCGCAAGCGAGGAAGCGAGCGAGTGAGCGTGTGGGTGTTTGACCAGCACCAACAACGAGACAATTTGTGCTTTCCAGTGCTTGAGGAAGCGAGCATGTGCATGTGGGTGTGAGCAGCGCTGACGAGTGAGGCACGGGTCAGTCACAAACGAGTGAGGGCGCGGGTCAGTCACCAACAGACCGTGTGGGTCACTGGACATCTCCAGTTTCGTGAAGTGTGAGGAGCTGACAGTGTCGCAGCACCAGGCTCGAAACCTGCGACAGACGATCTCGTGCCCTCCCCCCCCCGCGTTGACTGGCGTTCAAGGCTGCTGTGAGTGGGTGCACGGCAAGGCTGGGTGCTGGCGACGGACAAGACACGCACACACACATTTCAGGACATTTTCACTTCACGGACGACTTCTCTCTGGTGAGCGAGACGACTCTTCTCCCCCCCTGAATGATCTGCTGGTACCCTTGTCTGTGTTTAGTTGTAAGTCAACCCAATAAGCATCTGCTTTGTCTCTTTCCTGTCATTTTGATTGATTTTGCCTGATTAACTGTTCATTTCGATTGCTTTGGAATTTATTCACTTATTTAATTCAGAAAATAAAAAGTTCTTTTTATTTATTTATTTCCTTATTAATAAATCATTTGTTGATTTCCAACCTGTCTGTGTTTGTCCTTTCCTTCCATTGGTCTAGCATTGTCGGAACGGAGATAGACTGGGAGGTAATTACCACAGATTTGACC
>CM068953.1:70940115-70959496 GCA_035128595.1 Eptatretus atami
GGCACGCACCAGCGATTAAAACGCTCGGCCGCCCTAATTTAGATCTAATCAAGATAAGATTGGTGCTTTGCCGAGGGTGCGCTCCCCACTCAGGTAACCACGTGACCTTTAGTTAAACAGCATAATTAGACGGTGGACACTGGAACTCATGGTTAACTGGGTGGCGTTCGTGTTCAGCAACAAGCCCACCATACCAAACGTTAATTGTGAGCGGTGGCCCCAGGCCCGGCTCTTCCGAGGACAACTGGGGATTATTCCCCTGAGTGACAAGCTGTGTCTTGGTACCCGTGGCTGCAATATAATATATATATAATATATATATATATATATAATATATCATATTGCTCATAATACGCTATGTATAGTTAAGTACTTGCCTGAGACACCGCTCCAGGCTCGGCTTCCTCACGCGAGTCTGTCTGATATTAACTAAATAAACAGCTTAAATTGAACTAAACGTTTTTCTGTCTTGAGGTGGCCAAAACTGCCACGACACCTCCAAAATTTGAAAGAATGCTCTGGCAGCAGTGAAACTGCTGTGTTGTGTGTTTGTATACTCAGGTAACATGTGTTTGTATACCTTACAAGTGAATAACAATATTTATGCTAAATAAAAAAAGCAACATAGGGATGATAAACTACAGTTTAAAAAAGGTTTTAAACAAGATAGCGATGATGTTGGTTTAGAGCCCTGTTCTTTATCATGCGGCCCGTGAGCCACTGGCGGCCCCTGATGGCCGAAAGTACGCCCCCTGGCACGTGGCCAATAATACACAAATGTGAAAACACCCCCATCATAATCCGCCATAAATGCTATCAAGTTGACCCAATGGTTTCAAATGAGTGTTCCAATGTGAAGGGTAAAAGTAACATTGCTACATCAATCAATGGCAGTACACAGACAATTATGCTTGCAGCCCAGCAACCACAACGAAAAAAAAAAAGAGGATGTGGAGGCGAGGCCTCATAGCAGCCATTTTGGAGTCCTGCAGGCGGTATGGTGGCTCTCACACTGATGTCTTTTCGGCAAAAGTGGCCCCCTTCTAAAAAATAGTGAAGATCACTGGTTTAGAGAGTAGCTAACAGTATTGCCATCACATAACAATCCCTACATCACTGCCTCCAGACTATTGTCTAGCTAAAAGTATTTGAAGCTCCTATATTTCATTTCATCATAAGTATAAGAAGCTTCTATACAATTTCCAGGAGTTCTTGAAACTTCAGTTGTCTTTCCGACTTTTGTTTTTTAAATTAAATGAGACAAACCAATCACAAAAGCAGAAAATTATAGAATGCTGTTATTAGAGATGTACTTGCAGTTTGTAAGAAGTTGATGTTTACGTACTGGTATTAACATTGGAGTGAGGCTGCTAATTTGTAGAATCTCAGTATGTGGCTGCACTACAAGAGTATTCAGGTACTGTTGTAACCACTGGAGTGTTTGTAGAAGATTGAAGCAATAATTGATGGTGTAAATGAAGCAGTGATATAGGGTTTGTTATGTGATGGCAATACTGTTAGCTACTCTCCAAACCAACATCATCCCTAACTTGTTTAAAACCTTTTTGAGACTGTAGTTTATCATCCCTACATTGCTTTTTTATTTTGCATAAATAGTTTTATTCACTTGTTTCTGTTTTTTTTTGGACTCGTTAATAACATAATGATATGGTACTCAGAAGACACCCAATTTTGGAGCAAAAGTGCCAAAAGATCTTAGTCAGCAATGTCAAATACTGCATGTCTTGCTACATGTCTTACATAAGCCTGACTGTGTCTTGCAGCTCTGTCTTATTGCTTGTTTCTCAAAGACAAAGATGGTATTCATAGAATACATTGATACCCCGCACAGTCTTGAGGACTAAGTGAGAGCAAACTTTTGTTTTACATGGTGTTTTTTCTTTGATCCAATATGGCTGCCTGACCACATGACCGATGATGTCATCTTTATTAAACAATATTTCCCACGGGAAGTTGATCAATTAGTTAAATTTTGCATTTATCGGTTAAGCAGTTTCTCCTCCGAAGATTTTCAAAGATTTTTCCCTTAGATACAATATGGCTACCAGCCATCATGATACATCCATTCCATCCATTGGGACCATACTCTGTGAAGAGCGTTGGTGCAGCCTTAGCAGTCAGTGTGATTTCCGACTACAGTGCGTACTATATACAACCCAGAAACCTTGAGTAGCTTTCATGGAAAAACAACGTTACATTTATATAGACATTTCAGGGGGATGTTCACAAATATTAATCTTTATCAACATCTGCATGTGACGGGTGGAAAAAAATTTGGCTCGGTAATTTAGAAATACGTTAATTTGACAAACGGTTCAGAAATTAGGCGTTATCAAATATATTTTGCTTTGAAACTCACAAAGACAAACATTTACCCTTTGTAAAGGAAATCCGATAACCAAATGCTTTAGAAACAGGCACGAGGACAAAGGAAATCCTGAAAGAACCTCCATAAGATAGGGGATGAAACTTTGCCACCGTGGCCCCGTAACAGGCATGGCATGTCCATACACCTGTGGAGAGTCCGTACAGATCCAAATCTCCCCATATGTACCACGCCCGTGTGTGCTGTAAACATACCTCTACCTTGTAGTAACTGTCGACTGTACATCCCGATCAGGACAGGAACTATACCTCAATCAACTGACACGAACTGTACTGTACAGTTCAGTAAGTGGCTCAAGCACTCCAAAATTCCGGCGATTTTTGGCTTGTCAGTGAAGGTGGTGTTGAGCTTGTATCTTTTGTAGGTCCGAGAAAGGGATTTGCAGATTGGTGAACTGATCCCGCTGGCACCACATCTCTCGGGTTGAGAGGCCCCATGCACAAATTCGTGAATTCATACTGGTGGTGGCCAGTGCGAGGGTTAGTGGGGTTACTGGTCCTCCCATAGGCTCCTGTCGTAGGAGTTCGTCTTCACATTCACGAACTGCCTTCTCGGCGATGGGATTTTTATTGGGATTTTTTAATACAACCAATTTCAATGCACATCCGATGGTGCTGAAGAAGCTCATTGTGGACCAGACGTGCGAAGCCGGGGGCCGGATCGGTGCGGATGACAGCAGGAGGCCCATCCAATGGCTGGAGCTCTATTGCAATAAGTGGATCAAGTTATCGTGGAGAGTGATGTGTTGTTCGTTCTCCACAATACACGATGTAGTGTAGGAAGTGGTACATTCTCGCAAATATAAGAATTAACTGGTGATTGCATTTGATGATATTTGCTTGCGAAAGATTCACCAACAGCACCGGTGGGGGGGGGGGCTCCATGGACTGCTTGTAATGGTGTGGGTGTGCGCTGCGCAATGCAGCACTTGGTGGCACCTCGAGGTTACTTGGTCGATTACTCTGTCCAAGTCAAGAGCGTAAAAATAGCGGTGAATCATGGATCTGAGTTGATGGCGACTCAGATGATCCAGTTGAATGTGTAATGCTGTAAGTAAGCCATTGACCAACTGATGTGGGACAATGATGCACTCACATGCCGAGGACAGGTCTTGTCCCGACGGACTACAACTAGACCATCATTGGAAACTGAAGCGACCTGGAGGTATCGCTTGACGTCCTTGATGTTGTTTGCTTTCTTTGATGGGTGGGGGCCCTGAACCAAGTGGGCATGAGTCTGCCTTAGGTCTGTGCACTCTGCCTGGACTGCCTTCAAAGCAGTTCTGTTGGTAAAGAGCAGTTTGGTACGGCCGGAAATGATGTCTTGGGCTGACACATGCAGGACTACGGCCTCCTCCTCGCGTCTTATGAAGGTACAAATTTGACAGGAGGTGTCGGTACAGTCTGGTGCATTGCGGCTGGCAAAATCAGATGGGGCGTTGGCGGATCCTGGGAGGTGCCGTACGGTCACCTGATAACGCCTGACGGTTGACAAGAATGTGGATATACAAGGGCTTGCTGAAAACTCACCACAGCAGAGCTACTCACAAGCTTGTACGCATGGCTTGCTATCGGTGAGGATGGATGCATGATGTTTCGACTGGATAATGAAAGGACTTTCAAGTGTTTTGCCGATGCAGTGATGGAAAGGGCCTCCACCTCACATGGCAACCAGGTAGGTTGGCACCTACGTAACTTCGCGTTAAAGAAACCCGCAAGGTGAGGTCTACCATTGCGCGTGATGTACAGAGTCAATCCGATACTGTGTTTTTTTATGGAACCATCTGTCACAATCCATAGATGATCACTAGTACGAGGAAGAGTAACTGTATGGGTCGAAGTAAGAGCGCTTTGGGCTCTCTGGAAGGCAGCATGTAACTCATCAGTCCACACAACTCTGTCCAGTGAATGGCACCCGGCCAGAGCATCATCCAAGGGGGATAATAGAGAGGAGCAGTTGGGGATAACACGAGCGAGAACCTTATATGCCCCGATAAAGGATCTCATTCCCCTGACCTTCTCAGTAGCTGAACAAGTGGAGAGCGTAGCCACACGATGTGGGCTGGCCTGGATAGTACCACGAGACCAGATCCATCCTAAGATGGTGGCGCTCTTAGGACATATTGTTGCAGGCCAGGTATCGGCTGCGAGCACAACCGCTATGTGGAGCAGTAGGGTCGACTCTACTGAACACCCGGAATCTAGATCGTACCTTTCGGAAAACTCTGAGGGTGCGGGTCCCTAAAAGGATCATGAATCGTCAATAATTCCACCACGTGGGACAGGGTTATTTGCCAAACTTCAAAATACCTAGAGACCCAACGTGGCGAGCTCCGAGTATTCACACCCTCGATGGGACTCGAACGGACGAGTCGTTTCCGTGCTCGACCCGTGCGTAACCCGAGCGTATGGTTACCGAGGTCCCGTCAGTCCAAACATACATTCAGCAGAGCAACGGCCTTTTTAATCACCCAACAGCACCGTGTTAAACCAATGGAAGAAACACAAAATGAGCTGAAACATTTAACAGGGGATTTATTTATAATGGTGGGGAGGGGGGGGACACACAAAGAGCAGAGTTAAACGACTATAAAGAAATGAAATCATGTACAGCACAAGCACTTAACAGTTCCTACTTACAGATGGGCCCACATACAGACACACAACCCAAAAGAAAATGGACCCGATGGGTTTTTAGTCGGTAGAGCCGCCAGGGTAGGGTACCTGCCCAGCCTCGTGCGGTCACACCGACTCGAATCACCATGGTGGGACTCCAACCACAACCGAAGTCCTGACCACGACCGTCTGCAGGGCCCTCGTCGGCAACCACTCACTGGCTTTGGATGCCAGGTTGGAAATGCCTGGACTGAGAATGTCCTTTCCCACCAGGAACGTCTCACACACGTCCTCGTTCTTGGCAAATGCCACGATCGCTCGAACTGGCCAACGCTCCTGTCACGAGCACACCGTCTCTCCGGGCGCTCGTCCAGACAACCACTTTCTTCCTCTTCAGGAGGGAGGGATTTCTTTTCTCCCCTCGCCTCCTGATTGGACAGTCATTCTCGGATGACTCATGGCGGCCTCCCGATTGGCGGGCCGAACACTCCATCTGGCTAAGGCGGAGCCAGCCTGAGGTGAAGGGTCCTGATTGGACAAGTGGTGGAGTCAGAGCTGAGGCGATGAGCGAAGTTGATTTGTTGCATTGGCGGCTTCGAGATATAAAAAAAGACCTGACTATAAAGAAACCCGCAGCGCACACATGACATTCCGTTAGACATGGGGATGGACCCTAACTAGAAACACACACTTACCAATATAACTGTTCTTTCGGGACTACTGAATGTTGAGTGCAGTAACTTCCAAATTCGTAACAATATAACTGTTTTGTAGCAGAGAGGTGGAGTCGCATTTATACAGAGCATGTAAAACCATTCTCAGTTTTGGAGGAACTCCTCCACTCTGTCCCCAAACACAATAGAGGTCGTCAGCGAGTTTATCGACAGTCCCCTTCTCTAAGAGATACCAAGGACACGGCACATGAGTTCTTCGAGTGCTGTCTCTGATCCAGGGCATTCCCATAGCAGATCTGGTATAACACACGTATTCCACGAAGGGTGTGGCTACACCGCCAGTACTTCATGGACTGGTGGATAATGGAATTTGGGAAAAGGCATTCGTAAGGTCAGTAGTAATTAGATACTTCCACTGAGAAATTTTGTGCAGGATGGAATCTACGTTTGCATAAGAGAGGGTGGGGCTTACTGTACCGGCCCACATCAGCCAAAGGCCGTGACTAAGCGAAAACCGCCACTGGGCTTCTTGATCAAGAATGAGGGATTCAGATATTCCACAGTAATCCCCATGTCTCAGGGCGAGCAAAGACTCCAAGTTTTTCCAGGTCATCAAACTTGTTTGTAATTCACACAGCATGTATGTGGCATATTGTGGTAGACGCCTTTGCATTGTGGAGGTGAACAGGGCCATGTTAACAACAGCCTCAAAGGGGCCTGCAGCACATGTCGCCTTGGAACACTGGGTCAAACACTTCATCAACTCTTCAAAGGGCACAAAACTTTGATCGTTCGTCGGGAGCGAACATGTTGTCAGGTCGAGGTCACAGTCGTAGCGTTCCTGAGTGGTGATGTGAGTGTGCGTTTTGCTTTGGGGAGCTGTCTCGGTATAATCACCTGAGTGTTCTTGGTGTACTCGAGTATGTACAGAGGTGGATTTGGCAAAACTTGCTCCTGACGTTTGAGAACTCATGGTTCGTTGGTTAAATTGGGGATCTAAACCTTCCTGCTGATGCTACGGATGATACTGGAGGGGGCCAGAACTCACTTGGTCGCAGTGACCTTGACTTGGGCATCCGTGCGAGGTTTGAGTGCGAAACACTGAGTCACTACTCGACATGTCATTTGGGAAGACCATTTTGCTAAACTCTCCAGCCACAGAGTAGTTTGTGTGGGTTGGGGCACGTAGTACATTGAGCTCTGCGTACTGCATGGTGATCAAGGTCCTTCCCTGAGAACCCGTACACGTACGTGTGCCATCACCCAGGATAACTTGGTGCTTCGAGGGCAGATTGAGATGTTGTTAGACTCCATGAAAGTACATCCACGTCAAGATTTTTGACACCAGGCCTCAAACTGAAAATTCTCTTCTTGTCACGTGTCAGTGTCAGTCTGTTTCACCAACAATTTGAAGAGGGATGATCCCATCAGCCTGATGAGTGGACTGCACACTCTTCTGATCTTGGCTCCTCAATTTCTTCTAGCTGTCTCACGAATCAGGTTTCCCGTGCACCGCTGTCAATGGTGACTCGGGATGTGGGGTGACTGTGGAAGGTGTCGAGATATGGAGACTGGCGAATCTGAACGTCGGTAGTGGCCGTTCTGTAAAATCTGTGTTACTAACTACCTTATCCGCATGAGCATATGTTATTGCCTCAGGCTCGTCATCTGACTTCAGTTATGTCAGCCACTTGACGTGCTCTTGCAATGAAGCGACGATCCGTTCAGGAGGAAAGGACATTACTGAGGAAATGACTGTAATCAGTACGACATACTGTTTGCAGAGGGGACAGGACTTCGTAAGGTTGTTGGAACGAGTTCTCCGAAAGGACTTGGTGGGGTTTGACGATGGAATGATGCCGGCGGGAGGCTTGTAATCGAGCGTTACAGTACGCAATGACTTTGCATCTTCAGCAGTGTGGGAGCTCATCTAATAGTGAGTGAAGTGCTGGATATCTCCGGCTTGATGGAGGGCTAAAAATGCGGACCTGATCTCGGTTCCATAACGTTGTTTGACGAGTCCGGGAGTCACTGTGAACAAGATGAAGCCATGTGAGCACAACAAGTTATCCAGCGAGGGGGATAACTCCTCATCTTCAGTGATCACCTGGTTATGTGGGAGATTCCACCATCTGTCGAAGCAAGGTATCTTCCACAAACGCCATCAGGCGTTAGAACAAGTCTTCATGGCGCTCCTCGGGTTATGGCGTATCGCTTTAAAGTCAATGAAGTGTGCACCCGTCGACTGGATCCCAAATGTTGTCGAATGGACTGCCATATGTTGGCTATGCAAATGGAGTTTCTGACTATGGAGTTACGGGATATCACAGGCAGTAGTTTGCAACTGACCCAGCATAGTTCCAGTACGTGACTTTCTGTTGGCAGTGTGACGCTGCTCAACGGGACGCTCTCACCATCATCCAAAAGTCCACGAAGAGGGAACGCTCTGCTCTTCTTTCTCCCAGGTGATGCCCTCGTGAGGAAGGGAGCAAAGTTGGATCGAGCGATAAAATATAAAGGAAATGTTGTCTCCAACATTCAAATGAGTTTAACGTTTCACTTTTGCTGAGTGACCACTGCTTTTGTGCACGGTGTGTGGTACCATTTTGGTGATGGAACGTTGCACAGACGATGTTATGACACAGCTACAAACAGCTGATTGGCCGCTCACTTCTTGTGAGGTGCGATTGGGGTTCAAAGATGGCTCTCGAACAGGACGTTCTGCCGATCGCCGTCTCCAGGATAAGAGTGCGTGGAATCGTTATCCTGACGCTGCCACCACACACAAAGGTTAATGGGAATCCCAGCGGACACCACGGCCAAAACACCAATATCTTGATGAGGTTGAAATCAACTTAATATCACTCATCACACAACGTGCCCGAGTGGGCCAAAACCATGCTCGCTGGAATGGCCCCTGCACGGTAACCCGCTGCCCACACAGACACGGAGGACAGAACAACATAATGGCGCTGCCCCCAGGCTGATTGACAGTCGTACAGTCCCGCTCACCCTCGGATCCCTGCCGATTCTTTCACAGAGGATATAGTTTTGCATACGTTTCGTGGAATCCTTTCACGCTATTAAAATTACAATGCAAAGGATGATGCACGAGGTAAACTCTGTCGGATGAGTATCAGAATCATTGCCATTGATAGAGGCACTCAGAAATATGCCGTCTGAAGAATATTGGCTGCTCTTAGAGCACCCTTATTCTGGACATTTCCATCTGTCTGTCTGTCCGCGAAACTTTGGTCAAGCTCTGGGCTAAACCACTCAACCGATTCAATGAAATTGGTAGGTAGGAACCAATATTTCTGGGAATCATTGTGCTTTCGAATATGGGACCCCGGGCCCTAGCAACGGCATAGAACGGCCCTTTAAAGTGGTCAAAAAATCGAAAAAAATCAAAAAAAAAATCGAAAAAATCGAAGCTCTAGAGTTCTGTGCACAATCTATCTCGCTCCCTTCATGCCATTTGCAGCCTAACAAGAAATATTTGTAGGAGAGATAGGTTTTGGGCGAGTACATGTCGAACATTTCAGAACGGTTAATTGCGAATATCTGTAGAGAAAGAGTCTGGAATTTGATGAAACTTGGGTGAAATGTGTACAATGTGGCTAGCATGTACACAAAAATGAATGGTTGCTATGCACACCTCCGTTGCTTAGCAACAGCTAAAATACTTATCGTACATCGTACACTTATGTGGACTGTACAAAAAATCAATACCTCCGAACTGGACCTACCGAGGACCTGTTTTTTTTTTGCCCAGAGAATGTCTACAGCATCATATAAAAAATAAAATCTTTAGCGATAGATAAATGGAATTACCAGGGCTGCCATTGTTAGAGTCTCTTTGAAACATGCCTGAAATTCACAAGGCAGGTTTCTGGCACAAAACTAAGAGGCTGTGATAATTGGCTGCTCTTAGAGCACCCTTATTCTGGACATTTCCATCTGCCTCTCTGTCTGTCTGTCTACCATCATGCTATCTCCTCCTAAACGTTGGGCAGAAATTCATCAAACTTGGTACTTATGTCACACATGACAAGAATATGCAAGAGCAGTATAATTTTGGCCCCACGACCTGGGCGACATCAAAAGTCAGACACACAAAAATGTAATTACAGGCACATTTTAAAACATTTTAAACATTTTAAACAAGGAAACTTTGTATATGCAATCAATATTGGGGACGCATTAAAATATCTAACGATATTTTTTATTGACTCCACACCACAGGTCACGCACCACAGGGTGGGGACTAAGGCCACAAGGGTCAAAACGGGGAAATTTTTTTTTATCTCAAAATTTGATATTGGGTCATTTCCTGGTGACATTTTACATCTTTCAACTTTTGCTTTAGGAGGAAGTGTGGGGAGTTGTGATTGCCGTGCCATCGACCTCACTCTATTTTGAGTTACAAAGGTCCAGTCTACTCTGCAGTTGCAAAAATTAATCTGAAATTTAACATTTTAATGGCTAGAAACCTACACTGCTGGCTGAAACAATTCAGTGGTTGAGAACCATGCTTTGCAGGAAGAAGTAACGGCATGGGATAATGTCTGTTGTTAATCTCCCTAAATGGGTTTCAGAGGTAAAATGCGCCCTTCTAGTTGGTTGTATATCTCCATTTCGGTTTCAGGAGGTGGGAGGAAATCTCCCAGAACTCAAAATCTCCACCTCCTTTTTGGTAAAGGATCATGATGTATGAACCAAACTGTGAAGCTTATTCTCAGAGCCTCATTCAAGGCTTTTTCAGAATCTACTGAACCTCTGACAGCCTCCTATCGTTAGCCTGTTGAGTGATATTCCCCGGAATGATTTTTAAGTACTCAGTAAAGAGGTTTCTTTATCATTCCTGGAGCTCAACCATCACTGGTACCAATTTATCTTTCTTCAATTCCCAAGTCCTCTTGACTTCATTTTTTCAGATCCTGGTATTTGGTCATTTTCCTGATTTTGTAGTCCAAAGAATTGGGAACTGAAACCTTGATTAACAATGACGACGTTTCCTTTTTGTGTTTGGACACTATTCCAGACGCAATGCTTGTTTGAAATGTCCACACTTGATGGGATTCTCGTCATGCATGAGCATTATATGTTCATTTTCGGGATCGGATTTGGTTTGTTTTCCCGATTGTTCTGGGACCGGGATGTTGAAATTGTTTACAGATGTTCCAGTGGATTACTCTACAGATGCTGTCATGTCTTTTGTATACAGCTGTTCTGACATGAGTTTTTTTACATCCCGAAAGAGGTGACTGGTTGATCGGCCTGTCATCCTTCCGAGGTCGCAAATGAGTGCCAGCATGCTGGTATCCTGTGTCAGTAGGCGACCATCCAGGCATGCCCAATAGCCAAGGAGACTGCTTAAACAGCAGCAACGCTCTGCACAGAGTATGGTCCCAATCTCCTTCTCAGTGCCTTACCAGTGGTTGCTTCCCTAGTTATCTTGATCCAGCGCTACCAGGTGAGCACCCAGGGGTATTGCCCCTATATTTTGTGTACATAGTCGGGCTCGTAGAAGAGCGAGTACACAGAACGGATGATGTAACAACAAACACGATGCAAAACATGCATGACATGGGGGGACAAAATGCTCAAGAAGGAAATTCCAAGAAGAAAACTGGAAAATTGGAAGGAGGAGGGATTTATGTGGTTAACGAGGGTAGAAATAATAATGGTTTTGGATTTAAGACAATCTGGAATTGTGATGAACAGCGTCTGAAGACCGCAGGGAAGAATGAGATTGAATAAAATATAGAAGTTGATTCCACAGTCGGGAAAAAGAGGAACAAATGAGTGGACATGAGCAGTGATCCTGGATTTAGTAGTTCACTGCAGAAACCTTTGGGGGGGGGCATGGAAGAGTAGAGGGTTTCAAGACCAGAAAGGAGGCGGTGTAATGTCAGTCACAGCATTTGTTGTTAGTAAAGATTTACAATACCATTAATTTCTGAGCGGAGTTCGGAACGAAGTCTGGCAAGCTAAACGATTAGATGCAGACGCATTCTGGGAAGCAAAAGCTTTGGCTCTCTGCGATGCTTACAGCTGCTGCAAGCTACATCATTCTGCGAAGCTTACATCGTGTTGTAAAGCTTATACTGCGTTGCGATGCAGGTTCATTCCCGCAAAGCTTACATCGTGTTTTCAAGCTTATACTTCGTTGCGAGGTTCATATCGTGCCACGAGGCCATCGGTGTGATCAGGCCCATTATACGTTTTATCTGCATACAAGCGCAACTCATTAGGAGGATTAAAGTGTTTCACTGAGCTTTTCGGAGCTTTCACGGAGCTTTACAAAGTGATTACAGAACTTTCTCAAAGCTTCTTTGGGATGCTCAAACGCGAAGGCTTCTATATGAACATACTTCTGTGTCTATATCTGCGTACGACATCCAACGAACCTGCAATACGACAATTATGAAACGCTAGCAGCAGGTAAGCAATGCTGCTGTTTAAAGGTGGTTTCAACAGCAAAACCACCGGCTGTCTGCAATAGCGTAGTGATAGACCCATAGACTCAAGCTTCAGTGTGGGAGTTCCAAGATTCTTGAAGGTCTTGGTTTCCAGGTCATCAAGCTGAGAAAGATGTAGGCAGGGGAACCAGTCCAGAGGGGAGAGCAGTACTCCATCAAGCTGTGGATGAGGCCTTGGAGGTGGATAGAGTTCTGGTGTGCCAAGAGGATTTGTATGATGTAGGATTCCAGTTGGTGGCTGGCTTTGGAGGCTACCTTTTATTATGTGGTTTCCAAGAAAGACCATGGCTGATAGTGAACCCAGGATTGAATAACTGAACTTACTCATGTGGATTGTGAGAAAATATATGGAGGGTTGCTAAACGTCCTTTCAGAAGAGATTTGATAGTGTGAGATTTGTCAGGATTTAGAAAACATATTTCAAGTTCTGAAGAGAGCGAAGAGGCTGTAACCTGCCTGTCTGAAGTTATTTAACAGGTATAATTACTGATTGCAATTTACGATCACCTACTCACAAGGACCTTTAGAGCAGAACAGAAAGATGTGAGAGAGAGGATGCTTATGGAACAATAGACCATATTGTTTAAACAAAACGCTACAACGAAATATTGCAAATCAACAAACAAATTTATCCACAGCCTGATAGATTACAAAAAGTCTTTGATAATGTCCACATTCATGGAGATTATAAAATGCTTGCAGTATAGAAAATTGACCCAGATAGTATCCTGATTGAGAAAGCAATTCACTCTGGAACACAATCTCTGATACACCTAATTGGAAGAAAAGATTGAAATCCCAGGAGTAAATATATGACATAGTATTCATACAGTGACAGCCTTCCCCCTCTCTTTTGTCTGGCTCAGGATCCACTGAGTAACTCATCAATGAACAAGGACACGGATACAATCTGATATGCAACAGAAAGATGATCAGGAAACAAGAAAGGTGACACACACTCCTGCACATGGATGATCTAAAACTCCGCACAAATTTAAGAATTGGCAGATCAAAAATAAACTGGTAAATCAGTATTCTGAGGACATTCAAATGGAGATGGCTTGGCAAATGTGTCATTGCCATTTGTCCAGGAAAACAAAAAAACATACAACATCTCAATTGATCAAAGGTACAACCAATACAGGAACGAGAAACGAGCATCCTACAAATGATCAGAATAGAAGAAGGCCCCAGGTACAACACAAAAAAAATGCATAAAATAATCAGCAAAGAGACCTAAGCAGAATAATACGAATTGAAGTGATCCTCTCTCCATAGCCTGGTGTTGGACTTAAGGTTAGGGTGGTGGGCTTTGGATCCTAGGGTCCTGAGTTTCAATACTGCTCATCTGTTGAATTAATATCAGGTGGGTAACTCGGCGTTCTCTTTTCCGAGGTCGGCAAATAAGCCAGCATGTTGGTATCCTGTCTCGGAGTGGCGACCCATCTAGGTTGTGCCCAATAGCCAAGGAGATTGCTTAGCAGCACCAACGCTCTGCTCAGAGTATGGTCCCAGTTGCCTCCTCTCCTCCTCTCTTCAAGAAACAAAACAAAGCTATAAACCAACTTGAACTACCAGTATTCTAATATAACTGTGCAATTATAAACTGGCCACAATTGGAGATCACAATTTATACACCAAAACAAGGAAACTGTATAACTATTTACAAAGATATTTCACAAACATAGGACAATACCACAGGCAAATCACCTGGTAGCAGATGGATAAGATACCAGAGAACACTGGTAGTCATGATGACCTACAAATATGTCATGAGGAAGAAGTAAAGACCTGTGAATTTTTTTTTCTTTAATGCCAATGAACAAACTTTGGTACATCATGATTGATAAAGGTTGCGGTCAAGTTTCATCGAAAATGTGTGTGCTTTCAGAGAAAAAGCAAATACTGTACCTCTTTTGGAGAGCAACACCGCATAGAACTTTAGACCCCGATTTTTTTTTAATGGTGTGAACAATCTTTGTACACTCATGGGGTATGAAGGTTGTGGTCAAGTTTCATGAAATTCTGTGTGTAGTTTGAGAAAAAGCAAATACATAATTATGGGGGAACCCCCTTAGACCCCCAATTTTTCCAATGTCATGAACAAACTTCGGTACATCACGGGTGATGACGTTGTGGTGAAGTTTAATTCAGAACTGCGTGTGTGTTTCTAAGAAGAAAGCAAATAGCTATTTTGGGCAAGCACCCTGTAGATCTCCATAGACTTCGATTTTCTAATGTCATGAACTAACTTTGGTATGCCTAGGTAATGAAGTTGCAGTCAAGTTTATCAGAATGGTGTCGTTTTCTGAGAGAAAGCAAATATCTCTTTGGGGCGGGGGGGGGGGGGGCAACTCCCCTGTAAAAATCCCTTCATAACCCCCCCTCAGATCCCAATTTTTTATATTACCATGAAAAATTTGGTATGTCACTGGTGATGGAGGTTGTGGTCAATTTCATCAGAATTGCATGTGTAGTTTCTGAGAAGAAATCAAATACCTATTTTGAGGGCAACACCTGTAATCCCCTTCGGCTCAATTTTGTCATGCGTGAACAAACTTTGGTACACACGGTGATGAATTGTGGTAAGATATCATCAAAAATCGTAGGTGTAGTTTCAGAGAAGACGTTGAAAGAATTGTGGGATTGATGGATGGACGGATGACGCGCCCCATCCTTAAGTTCCCAGACCGACATTCCAGTGAGCCAAAATTAAACTTTGGGGCAAATTTCCTGGGCATCACCTGGTTTGCGACTGGATAAGATAACAGTGGACACTGTAGCATGGGTGACCCACCAATAGTAATGCGAGAGAGAAAGTAATACCTACGGATGTTTTTTTTTTTAATGCAATGAACAAACTTGGTGCATCATGGTGAAAAGGTTGTGGTCAAGTTCATCGAATGTGTGTGTGGTTCAGAGAGAAAGCAATACATATTTTGGTGGCATCTCCCGTAGAATCCTGAGCCCCAATTTTTTCATGTCATGAACAACTTTACATATCATGGGTGATTAAGATGGTGTCAGGTTCATCGAAATTGTGTGTGTAGTTTCTGAGAAGAAAGAAGCAAAAATACCTCTTTTTGGGGGCAACCCACCATAGACACCCATCGACCCTGATTTTTTTTTAATGGTGTGAAAATCTTTGGTACATCATGGTGATGAAGGTTGTGGTCAAGTTATCAAATTGTGTGTGTAGTTTCGAGAAGAAAAAAGATCAATACATATATTAGAGGGCAACCCCCCTTACATACTCCCTTAGCCCCCGATATTTCTAAGCTATGAACAAACTTGGTACGCACCGGTGATGAGGAGTGTGGTGAAGGTTCATCAGAATTGTTTGCATGTTCCTAGGAGGAAAGCAAATATAAATTTTGGGGGAACCCCCTTTAGATGATGAGGTTGTACTCAAGTTTTATCGTAATGGTGTGTAGTTTCTGATAGAAACAAATATCAATTTTGGGGGAACCCCCCCCCCTTTAGATGATGAAAGTTGTACTCAGTTTTATCTCAATTGGGGGTCTAGTTTCTCGATAAGAAAAGCAAATATCATTTTGGGGGCACCCCCTTAGATGATGAAGGTTGTACTCAAGTTTTATCGTAATTTGGGTGTCTAGTTTCTGTTAAGAAAGCAAATATCCATTTGGGGGGCACCCCCTTTAGATGATGAGGTTTGGCTCAATTTTATGTATTGGGTGTCTAGTTTGAAAAGAAAGCAAATATCATTTTGGGGGCACCCCCCCTTTAGATGATGAGGTTGTACTCAAGTTTTATCGTAATTGGGTGTCTAGTTTCTGATAAGAAAGCAAATATCTATTTTGGGGGAACACCCCCTCCCTCCTCATGTAGACCCCCTCAGAACCGATTTTTTTTTATGTATGAACAATTTGTTACATTCATGGGTGATGAATGGGGAGGATGAGTGAGTGTGAGTGGGAGGATGTCTTGCTGGGAGGATGCAAACCGCTGTCACACTTTGACGTTTTAGCACGTATGCCGACGTATGAAAAATTTGGCGAATACGCTTGGCACAGTCGAAATACGTTATGGTAAGTTTTGTATACGTTAAGAGCACGCTGAAGCATGCTGAAGCACGCTGGCATACGTCGTAGAACGCCGAGCTCGTCGACAAATTTTGTGCATGCACAAAAATTTGTCGACGTGTTCGGTCGTATGGACCACACGTTCCGCATACGCTGGCCATAAGTTGTGGCACGTATATGCATCGTTGACACACGTCGACACACGTTACTTGTAGTTACTCATAAGTCGATGGTAATGTCTAGCGTACCCGAACTTATTTCTAACCTATGATGTAACGTGCTTTGAACCTGTGTAACATATCTCCAACGGCATATTGACGTATGTAGACATATTTGACGTCTTCCGGACGACCCACAGAAACTTACTGAACGTGTTTCTAATTTACAGTACCGTATTATGCCTATTGGCAGCGTTTAAGCCCTGTCACACCTTGATGATTTAGCCAGCGTATGGCAACGTATCTAAAATTTATCTAAAATGCTGGGTACGCTGAAATATTGATGTTTTTTCAGTTTGGGCGTATATTAATGAGTTGGACGTGATGCCATAACGTATTAGTAACGTTACACAGAACGTTTTGATAACTTATACCAACGAATATGCTTTGCGTGTATGTCGGCGTTCACAACTTATGCACAACGATAGTCTAACGTATGCATAGCGCGGCAGAGTATCGCCGACGATCACGTGGCGTAGCCTATTAAAAGGTTGCCGCATCGACGATTCAAATCATAACGCATAGACATCGAAGTGTAACATCACCCATTGCCGAAGAAAAAAAAAACCATGGAGTCTGGAACATGTGGGTTCTCCTGTGAAGCCCATTATGTATATACCAATTCTCTAAACGCTGCCAATACGCCATTCTGGTCTTAAGGCGTTGCCTGGGTAACTTGCTGAGGTCCTGAGCAGCCATGTTTTTTGGCTGCTCAACCTTACCTTACCTATACGGTAGCTGTAAGTTAGAAACACGTTCAGTAAGTTCTGTGGTCGTCTGGAAGACGACAAATACGTCTACATACGTCAATATGCGTTGGAGATACGTTAACATAGGTTCAAAGCACGTTACTCATAGGTTAGAAATAGTTTCGGATCGCTAAACATTACCTCGACGTGTTTCGACTTATGAGTAACTTACAAGTAACGTGTGTCGACGTGTGTCAACGATCGCGTGCTCACTTATGGCCAGCGTATGCGGAACGTGTGAGTCATACGCTGGCATACGTCGAAAAATTTTGAGCTTGTTAATTTGTGGACTGTGCTCGGCGTACTTACGACTATGCCAGCGTGCTTCACTCAGCGTGCTCTTAACGTATACAAAACTTACCCAAGTATTCGACGTGCTGCAGACGTTTTAGAAATTTTATACGTCAGGCTAACGCTGGCTAAACGTCAGGGTGACAGGGCCTTTAGGGGAATTGGTTATAAAAAAGTGGGGTTACACAGGAGGAACCCGTACAGTGTTCCGATCTATGGTGAGCAGATGTCCATGTCATCCGAGAATGGAGGATCCGCAGGCTGAGACGACAATACTACTAGCTGTCCTCCGACAATCAACATGACCTCATCGATTTGAAACTGTACAGTTGCGTGCTGAGCCAGAGAAAGAGGTGAACGGAGGCAATGGAGAGCGTGCAAGAGAGGACGAAGAAAGCGTGACGGAGCGAGAAGAAAACGGGGAGAGAACGCGGATCCGTGGGGCGACGGCAGTTTGGTCGAGGAACCATATTTTCAAATGCAGCCATTGAAGGTGTATAAATCAGCCTTAACGTGTCCTTCCACACGACGGCATTCAATTTAAATAAAATATATACACATATAGAATAAATTTGTACATTCATATATTAATTAATACTCATATATTAACAACAATATAATGACGGATAACACAAGTCACATGTTGGTTGGTGAAAAGGAAAGCCGTCATATGCTCAAGTCATCGGAGCGGGTAGGTATGCTACAAGGCCCGCCAAAGATGACACAACGCGTCATAGTTTATATCTACAAAAAAAAAGCAGCAATTATCCGATTGCCGATGAAGCCGACTGCACGTTGAAACCAAAATCACCTCAGCATGAACCCCAATTTTTCTCGACCAGGTGGCGGAAAGGAAGAGGAAATGCCAGAAATAAAAATATGTTAAAAATTGTTTTATTTAAGACTCCAGTTTCCGCTTGTTTTGGGCCTTTATGTCGTTCAGCGTCGCCTCCAGCCGCCGAACTTTTGTCGACGCGCACTCTGCGCATAGTTGCGGAGAAAGGAAGAATAATGATCAATAAATAATTTACAAGCAGTGCCGAAGTTAATCGAGATTCGCTATATTAATAATGAAATAACGATACGCCCTACGTCAGGCATTGAACGGGATGACGTCAACGCGTTTTGCGCAAGGTAAGATCGGCGTAAGAGAGGGGTGATATTCAGCATCGTTCTCGCGTCTGTGGAATCGTGCATCGGGCTACGGGCGATTTGTACTGACTCCGAAGGTGGATGCGGTCATATGATGGACTTAACGGTGTCGGCTGGCGAGGAGTTTTTCTTGTCTTGTTTTGCTAAAAGCTAAAGGGGGACGCGAATAGCGGATTTGTACGTCGGTCCTCGCTGCCGATTGTTGGAGCCCCACACCCCGCACGATTTTCCCCTGATTCCTCGGTTCTGCTCTCTTGACTCCCCACGTTCGCTACCCGTTCTGTATGACTGTCGCGCCGGCGTCGCCTTTTAAGAGCGATACTTGTTTTCTCCTCCGACGTTCAGGCGTTTTTTTTTTATTTACTTGGTTGTCCGCTTCCCTTTCCGGCTTCGCCCAGAGATGACGTGGATCTCAGAGTGGCCAATAAGTATCGCATCTGGCCGTAAGATCGGTTAGCGGCTCTTCGGAGACATTTATTGGGTGAGTGACCTCCCTCTGGAGCTGCGTGGTGTGTTGTGTGAGTGTGTGGTTGTGTTGTGTGTGTGTGTGTGTGTGTTTATGTGTGTGTGTGTGTGTTGTGTGTGTGTTGTGGCTGTGGTGGCCAAAGATGTAATCAGAAAATTCAGAGAGAAGGTGGAAGCAGAGAGAGAGAGAGAGAGAGATATATTCAAATTCAGTACTCGTAATCCCTCTAAATTAAGAGGAGGGAAGAAATCAGGTGTTATATGATGACTCATCTCTCTCTT
>CM068953.1:71045074-71055163 GCA_035128595.1 Eptatretus atami
TAATACAGGGGTGAAATATGTGAAATGAGCATCAGCCCAGAGGGAGATGCAGAGGGACGGGGAAACTCGAGTGAGCTTTAGACTTGACATTCCTTCTTGTAGGCAGTTAGAGTTCTGATTTTTTAAAAGAATGACTTTGAACAAATGACGATGCCTAGACTGTCACTCATTTTGGAGAGCAGCTTTACGATACACTCAACCCAAGAGAGATCATGACTGATGATGCTTCAAATTTCAAGAGTACACAACCTCTTCCAGTGATTGACGTTGGGAATAGTGGGGTGGTTTTGTTTGATGATCTTTCTGGCATGACAGGCTGTGATGGTTTTTTTATGCAGGATTGAAATGTGTGAGCATTTGTCTGACCGGCATTTGACCACTTCTGGATTAGTGGAGAGTGACTTGGCTGCTATCTATCTTGGTGGGGTCGGGTACTGTACGGCAAAATGTGGAGTCCTCGGCGAAAAGGAAGTGTTTTTCAGAGCACCGGAGATGTTTATGTATTTGAGGAACAAGACTGCCTTGTGACACTCAGCAACCTTCCAAAAGTGACTGCATAATAAACCTCTTAAATTTTGATAGACCACTTTTGTTTGTTGCTTAGTGAAGGCAAGGTACATCATGTTTTAACTTAAATGAATGAAATGGTATTAAATCCATAATACAATATCACCATGCACCACATGTGCATGTCGTTTGTTGTTGTTGTTAACTTGAGGTCTTCATTGTTTACACTCTTCTCAAGTACTTGTAATAATTTTACAAACTCTGCAAATGAATGCAAACAGAATGGCAAGTCTAAAGTACAATTTTTATTGATTTATTTTAAATTTAAATTTCACATTTACTTGCTCTTCCATTAAACCTTGTTGGTGAAGCTTGCCAGCAACGTGCTGCTTGTAGTTCTTGCCAAATCAGTAGCATTGCTTTTTAAAACTAAAAAAAAAAATACTTGAAATGTTGATATTTGTTTTCAAGGTTTTAAATCAACATTATCAATTATATTTTCTTTCTTAGGGTGGCATGAGAGCCCATGAAGATCCGTTGCGTGAGCGGAGAGAACTTGAGCGTGAAGAGCGAGCACAAAGAGCAGCAGCACCCCGTGCAACTGCTGCAGCTGGCCCTCGGGGCCGAAGTACACAAGATTTGGTGACACCAGTTTCACCTGGACCTCAGGCTGGTGTGTTTCAAAGCTCATTATTCTGTATAATCTGATCAAAGGCTGTCAGAACATGTTGCTTTATTTTTTTATTTTTTTATTTTTTTTTTAACTCGCCACTAAATATTTGATGTACTTACGCATTGAATTGATTTCAACTAATTCTATTTTATTTTTCAGAGAAAAAGCAGTGAGTTTTGAAGGAAATATTGAGTTTAACGGAAAGTGGCAATTACCTGACTTATGATATAGATTAATGGAACCACATTGTATTTGTGGAGAAGGGTGGGGGGAATCCTGGAAGACAGAGCAAGTTTGTGTGAGTTGACCAAGTTTGTGGTTTCTGTCAAGACTCAAACGATAGCCGAACTGCCCTGACCAACCATGATATGTGGAGCAAAAGTACTGGCAACATTGAGCTCAACTGGACTGAAGCCCTCATTTCATGATGGCCCACTGTGGTGGCATCACAGACATACTCAATTTGCTTGCATGTTTCAGAGAGAACGGGACAAAAATCATCCACAACTTGGTCACCTACCTGACCACAACTTGGTTTTACCCCAAACTTTCCTGAAGAGCAGGTGGTGTTGCTATCACCATGAGCTAATGGCTTTGGATACTTCAGTCATCTTAAAGTATGGATTCACACATAATGAGCATCATGTACAAATTTAGTCTATCATTTGGGTTCGGGTAAAGATTTTCCCTCCCCGCTCAATCCCACCCTTTCACCCCTCCCCCACACTCAACCTTTGCTTGATTGCAGCTTTCAGATTGCAGTCTGATTGCCAGCGTAGCATAGTATGCCTATAATGTTTTGCTTCATTTTCTACCAGGACTTGGGCAGACTCACTCTGTTCAATCAGCCTATGAATGCTTTATTTACCCATTCTGCATTCAGATGGCATCCTCTCTCTCAAGTGTGGTGGATGACCACAAGATATATAGCCATCTTTGTTGTTTCATAACGTGCTCTCACATTTCCGAGCACAAAAGTGAACATTTTGTAGGCCCGATCGACATCCGGGTATTTCGGACAAACCTCCAATTTCTGGCAAACTTAGGGTGTTTTGGCCATTGGTGTAGCATGAACCATCTTGGTTTGTATTACTACAACCACCAAGGAAGCATCGACTCAGCATATTTGTGGAAAATCTAAATTATTTGCCGTTTTGAGTTGTACGTACCGCGATGGAACCCATACACAGTACGGATTTGGTCTACTTCCAGGTATGATGTCACGGATAATCTGAAGTAGAAGGTGTCGACTTTTAATCACAAATTTACCGACTTTATAAATTCCGAAATCGGAAAAAGACACATCATATCTATTTTGCAGGGTATCAAGGGATGGATTAGCATCGAGGTGGTCTGAGCATTTTTGGTTCCCCTTTAATATGATGTAGAATAGTTTGTTGACCAGTTCAAATGAGAATTTGACATGTATTTGTCAGCTCCAAAATGTATGTACAAGTCAAGGGGTGAGTAGGCAAGCATAAGTATGTTTAGGTGGGAGAGGAGAGTGGGATGCTGTGTTCTTATGTCGGGCCAGTTGATGTGTGTGTGGTGTAGTGTGTGTGTGTGTGTCCGTCCGTGTCCGAGATGTACCCATTTTGTACTGCTCTCAATCTTGTGTTCTTTGAGTAATTTTTATAGCCAATCAGCCAACCTTACTCGATACTGCTAGCTCTTACCCTTTTGTACAAAATTTCTCTGTGGATATGTCCATATGCACAAGCCTCAAAACAATACATTTCAGGAAGATGCAGGCCAAATGGATTCTGGAAAGAAAGAAAAATAATAATTAAAAAAAACTTCAACTATGCAGATTGACCCCAAATGGAGGTCATCTTTTATTTGGGCTATTTTGGTAAACCCATGAAACCAGACAACATAGCGGATGACTGAAGTTGTTTAAAAAATGAGGAAAACTCCACGTGTAGTGTGGTTTTTGGTTAAATAAATTGAAGAGCATTGCAGTTTGTCACCATTTTAATGCCTTGTCAAACCTGCCGGAGGGACAACAATCTTGATGCACAGCTGTTGACGCCATCCACTTATTTTTTTTTTTTTTAACGGTCTCAGCTTGTGGAAGAGCCAGTACACTGAACGGATCAGGATGCAAAAGGAACAGAAGAGGGGGGGGGTGAAATGCCAACAGCAGAGTAAGAGGCCAAGATAGAGGGAGACTGACAAAGGGTGTGAGGAGGAATGGGGGTCAGAAGAGGATGCATTGGGTGGACTTGTTGGCTGCAGAAGGAAACAACAAGGAGGGAAAACTGGAAATTTGGGTGGGTTAATGAGGGTAGAAAAGATCATTTGTTAGATTTGGGATGATCTGAGATGGTGGTGAACAGCTGTTTTGAAGATCTGGGGGGAAGAATGAGATTGAGGAAGATATGGAAGTTGGTTCCACAGGTGGGAAAAGAGAATAATAAATGAGTGGAGGTGAGCAGTGGTTCTGGATTTATGTAGTTTCACCAGAAGCCGGTTCATGGGCCCTGCAGAAACCTGGAGGGGACACAGCATGGAAAGAGAAGAGGGTACAAGATTAGAAAGGAGGTGGTGGAGAACGACCACCGACTTGTCTGCTTTGGTGAAGTGATAGGCCCATAGACTCAGCTTCATCGTGAGAGATTGCAATAATCTTAAAGGCCTTAATCTCCATGGCGTTAAGCTGAGCAAGATGTGAGGTAGGTGAGGTAGCTCAGAGGGAAGAGCAGTACTCCATCAAGCTGTAGATGAAAGCCTTTTAAGTGGATAGGAGTTCAGATGTGCCAAGGAGGGACTTCGTATGATGGAGGATGCCCAGTTGCTGGCTGGCTTTGTAAGCCAATTTTGAAATGTGCTTTGCCCAAAAAGATCATGGCTGATGTTGAGACCCCATGAGCTTGAATTACTGAACTTCCTCAAGAGAATTGCTCAAGTTTTTGGGTTTGCCAGTTTGCCAGGTGGTCCTTTTGGAGAGAGATTTGTCTGGATTGAAAAACATCTTCCAAGTGTTTATCAAGGTCATCAGCAAAAATATAGAGTATTTTTCAGAGATCATTGATGAAGATCAGGAGTAGGATTGAGCCTCAACTGCCTTTGGGCACTCCAACCTTGACGGGGAGTGGAGATGAAAGGATTCTGTTGAGTGCTACATGTTGGCTACGTGAGCAGAGGAAGTAAACATTCAGTCTGTTCTCAAAGTGGGAGGGAAATGACGAGAAAAGCCATTTGTGGTCAAGGGTTCCATCAGTCGGCTATGATGGGAAGTGATTTGTTTTCATTGTTTGTGTTTGCTTGTGTTCATCATTTGAGTTGCATCGGAAATTACTGGAAAAAGATGTCGGAACAAGTTCGAACAATTCTAGTCGTAATTGATAAATTCAATATATGATGGTGCATATTGCAGTGCAGGCTTTGATATAGCAGTGTATTGCAATGGAACAATTGTGGGAATACCCATCTCTCTTTATCAGAAATGTAGTAACAGCAGATTCCTTACCAGCAAAAACATTGTCTGTTGTGTGATTAAAAAGTTCTCCATAATCCCACAAAAAATGTAATGAAATATTTTGGGAATGCCCAGGAGTAAGACCTTCAAGGTTATTGGTTGAGAAGAAAAAGATTGCCACTGTGGTCAAATGGGAAAAGAAGGCAGAAGAAACCTCCCACCAGTGGGTGTAACTGATCTAAGAGTGCAATGAAATGTAGTGAATGACCAGAAAGTATATAATCTTTCCTTGGCAGTCAACAGAACACACTAAGCTAGCTGTACCAGGAACCATGTTCTTATTGTGCGTAGGAGATGGCTGGGAGAAATCGCAACCTTGCATCTTGATTCTAAATGCCTGGGCTTTCCTGTATTGGTTCGTAATTACCAGATGCATTTTACAAATAAGTGAGATAAGGAGTTCCTTACTTCCTGGAGCATTCCGGAAGGAAATGCAATTGTCTGTCATCCTATCTTTTTCGCAAGTTCGTCAGGTAAGAGAAACCCTCTTCCCATCATTGAAGAGACACCCCACTGTTAAGATATCCCCAGAAACCAGTTTTTCCCAAATAAAAAAAACAGTTGGTTTTGGAGCATGTGAAGCAGTGTTTAAAAACAAACAGCCTTTTCCAACAGCTCCTTGTGGGATGCAGTGCCTCCTGTTTCCAATAAGTTGGTACTCATTTTGCCGACCTCGGAAGGATGACAGGTTGAGGCAACCCACCTGATGTTTAACGGCACGACAAAAGTACACAATGTCTTCAGCCAACACTAAGATTTGTCACCATATTTCTACTTTCAGCCAATAAAGGCTGGTAATATAGTCTGGCATCTTCAAGAGGAAAACTCAAGGACACCCAATGCTTACCATTCCAAAGACGATCCAACTTATTTTGCAGATTAGCGACAAAATGTCTGGAATACAATAATACTTCACCTTACACTGTTTCGCAAAACGCTTGTTTCCGTTTTATGCTCCTTTTACATTATGACTCGACCTCCCTTATCCGGTCACTGGCTTCAGACATACAACAATGTGTTCCACAGCTGTGTTTCACAACATCCGTCCAGACATGCTCCACTCCAGTCCATGATGCTTCCTTGACAGTCTGTAAGAGCTTTAATTATATTTCACTTTTATAAGAAAACCCAAATCTCACTCTTATTTTAAATGAATGTAATGTGAACGAATCTTTATTTCACCAAATCCAACTCACTACCCAGCACATCAGTTAACCTAAATTTACATTCCACTCTATTAGCTCCGCTCCAGGTATTCCATTTAACCTGATGTTAGCGCACAGCAGATATTTGTATCGTATTAGTACAGTACAGTATGTCTTGCATAAACCCTGAAAAGGTGCCTTTGGATCATTTGTTTTTAATTTTAACATAAATATTCAGGTAAATGTAAAAGAGATGAGGAATGTGATAAATAAAGTAATGAAAGTGATGTAAAGATTCACAAACAGCCACCGCATGGGGACTAACGTGAGATCACTTGCTCTTCTTCCTGCCGAACTTGTTCTGGACACATTCAGTCCTTGTGCATACAGTTTGCTCAATGAGGTGACATTTAATTTTTATTTCCATTTCATTTGTGCCTAAAAATTTAAAATTTCGGAGCCCAAGAAAATTAATTGAAGCATTTCCCTTCAAATGAAATTGGATATTTTGAAACAATAAAGAGTTCTGGAAGGGACACAACATATTTAATGCAATCGAGAACATTTACGAGTGTTGGAAGGAAGTTACATCTGCAAACCTCAACAGTGTGTGAAGGAAGCTCTGGCCTGATTGTGTTGCTCGCTCCCAAACGACGATTCAAGAAGAGGCAATTCAAGATGTTATTGAAAACGTTCTTGAAATGGGAAGACATCTGGGATTTGAGGAACTTGAGAAGGAGGATGTTGAGGTATTGCTCGAATCCCATGAAGACTTAATGCACCAAGGAGAGCAAATAGCCGCTGAAGATGATGCATCTGTGACCGTCAAAAAAACTGCACCCTAAAGCTCTGACGACCAAAAGGCTTTTGGAGATCTTCCAACACATCAATGCAGTGACAAACATCATGCAAGAAGATGACCCAAATGTGGAAAGGTTCCTCGATGTTGCAAGGTTCTTAAGTCAGGGAAAGCAGTGCTGCAGGGAACTTTATGAAGAAAAAAGGCTATGAAGAAACTCTCCCTTGATCAATTCTTCAAGAAGACTTCTCAGCCGAAGCCTGAGGAGAGTCCTGATAAAGATCAGTAATCGGAACATTGACCCGACAACTCTGTTCCTTGCCAGGATTCAGATTCCGACTGATTTATAATAATAATTGTTCCAGTTGTAATATAATTTGTTATTTTTATTTTTTGTAGTGAGGCAAACTCCCAATTAAATTGCACTTCATTTTCATTTTACTGTACAGTACTGTATATCCTTTCATTAATCATTACACCTGCTCTTTATTCATTAATGAGCATAACTTTATCCTAATAACTTATTTTGGTTAAAATGCTGGTTTTTGACATCCTTCATGAATGTATCTCCTATTTTTAACATTAGTATTGTGGGAAAACTTGTTTCGCAACAAGCTGATTTGTGGTACTCGGTTTTTCAGAAACACATCCCGAGAGTATGGTGTGGTATTACTGTACTTGTATAGGAAAGCTTGAACAACAGTTTGAAAATACAAAATTGCTTATTCAAATGTGTTCTTCCATGCAAGGAGAGGACCTTCAGTCATCCACCCCAGCCTTGTAACTTCACCAGATTTCATCCCCAAAGTGCTCCAGTTTTCATTTGATTTGTCCACCTTGTGAGAGATGGACAGGTAAACCCCCAAATATTTTGGTTGATGATTATGCTGTCTTGTCAATTTCTGAGGTGATGTGGAAAAATCCTTCAGCTGAATAGGGCCAACCAGTAACCCGGAGTTATTGTGCCAATTGATCATAGCAGAAGATCCCACTGAGTGGACCTGCTGACAGTTATAAACCGTTTGCATATCTCAGACTCTCCACAAACACTAGAACATCTGTGCAAGTCGAGAATGAAAGGAATTCTGTCACTTAACCTTTTCCTCAGCAAAGTGAAATGGATGAATCCATGAAAGGCTCAATGCATCGGGAATAAAGCGGACAAGACGCGGAGCACCTTTGCCTTATTCTTCTTTCAAAATGAAAAGCTGCTACAAAGGAGCCATTGACTTTAATGAGTCACTGGGTTGAAATGTACAGCATCCATAGCATGTTTTGTTATATAAAAGTCAAGTTGTATTCAGCCATACTTTTACTCGTGTGTTCAGTGTTTATTTGTCTTGCAATTTCATCACTCCGATCATCCCCTCAGTTAATACATCGCCCAGACAGCTCTCTCGGGCTGAGCGTGAGCGGCGGGTGTGCATGCGCCTTCATCGTGGCACCCCAGCCAATGTATCGTCCTCGGACCTCGCAAGCCGCCAGGACATTACACGGATGTCTGCCTCTCAGGTTGGTTGTGCTTCCTCTACACTCATTTTGTGGCACTGCCTGCTCTAGTTGCTTATTGACCAATGACCAACCAGTGCTCTTTTATTTTTATGATTATTTTTTGCTCATCAGAAACTAGGCTCCATCTTTTATTTTTGTGCTCATGGAAAGCTTTATCATTTGTGAGTGAACTAAATTTCTGCAGTCTAGGTGGATTGTTTTTTTTTAATTATTTTATTTTATTACATATATATTTAAATTATTTTATTTTATTTTATATATATATATATATTTTTTTTTTAAGTGGTGTACTGGAAGTGTTTTGTTGTGTGTTTTTTTTAAATATTAAATGTTGACCTTAAAAAAATTTTTTTTTAGATGATTTGGCATCAAATTTTCAACCTTGTATGTTGAAATAGAGCAGCTTTTAATTTGGGGTTTCCACTAAAGTCTGGCACATGTCATGTCATCTGGTCATAGGTGATACGAGATGAGTGAAAAATGGTCATGATGTATTTTTTGTTTTTTAAGGCATTACCCATAGACTACATAACTATGCTGTGGAGTATTATTGGTATGCCATCTGTGCATAATAACAGTTGTTCCCTTTGAAGGACCTTCAGTGCAGGTGAAGGCCATTAGGCCCATCAAAGCCTCCACTATTATAACCAATCTACATCGTTGTTTGTCCATGTTCTATCCTTTTAAGTGCTGAGCATAAAGCAAGGAAGCAGCACATATCATTTTTAGTCTTTCTTATGACTCAGCTGGCTTTCAAACCGCCGACCTCCCTCACTCTGAGTGACGCTCTAACCATTACACCACTGAGGTTGATAAAATTTAGTCAATTTCAAAATAATACGAAAGGCTGTTTCATTGATGATCTGTTTATACAATTTGCTGTAAGTGGTAGCATCCGGCTATCAAGATAGCAGGACTGTAGTCTGAAATCGAGCAGGGTGGTGCATATTGCATCCTTGTAGGAATGTTTGAGGATCTGGGATTGCATAAAAGCATCCAAGAAAAGCTGTCCCAGTATTCTGGGATTCTTATGGTAGTATTCGAGTAACGAGAAGTACTACAGTTTAAATATTGTGCAAGAGTATACAACATTTAATAGTTGTACTTTAGTTACTATAAAGTACTATATTTTAGTTGTACTGCAGTGCAATTTTATGTCACTAGTTATGCACTGGCAAATTGGAAAAAACATGACTCAGACTTCTACTCTCGTGTCTTTGTCCAGTGGCTTGAAGAGAAAGAAATTGTTACATGCTGGACTGAAGCACCAAAGTTGGCACATGTTTGGGCCACATAGGTCCTGGTCAGACTAAGGTTCATGAATAGCTTATTTTTGGCATATATAATTTTTACATCCTTTCAGGGCAAGTGGGCAAAAGATAGCGCATGTATTGCCGTTCCAAATTGTTTTCGTGCAAATTTATTTGCTTTAAAATCCTCGGAGATGGCCCTATTTTCTGTTGCACATCATTCGAGGACATTGAACCATTTTCCTGATATTTTTATTTTGTCTGCTTTTTTTTTCCTTGGCAAAAGGGTACACTAGTGCTATTTAGTCCTTGAGAGCTTTATAAAAACCAGAGAGTTGGTGTGCTACCCAATGCTCGCCTGTTTATATATTTATCGTTTTTAAAAGACTAGTCTAATAATATTTTTTTTATAAAGCATTGCAGTGGTCTGATCCAAATAATTTTAAAGCAATATATGTATTTGTATATTGTAATCAGTAAAAATAGTGTGGTAGATAAAAACATTAGAAAGGAAATAACTTGCACCAAAAACTTTAACATTTTCACGCTGTACTGGCTCAACCGGGGGTATCGCTATAGCTCTCTGTTCTTCGAACAGGCGAGCTAATAAGTAAAAATTCGACCTCATTGATTGATGTGTGCCAGCACTTTGTCTTCTACATTAATCTTATGTTATAAATTTTGGGGCAACAGTTTGTTAGACAAAAACGGGGCAGCTTTTT
>CM068953.1:71059277-71070032 GCA_035128595.1 Eptatretus atami
CAGCAGGATGAAGAACAAAACCTGTCAAAGGGCGGTGGAGCTCCTTGTGAGCCAACGGCCATCCATATTTAGTGCCTGACTGTATCTGCGGACGTCCTCCTGCAGTTGGGTTACTTTTTGTTAGGAGGATGGTGGCAGGATTTGCAATTCCGACCCACCGTAAAACCCTTCATTCCGCAAGCATAAAAAAAATCTGAAAACCGCTCCGTGGGAGTACCTCCTGTGCAGCTTCCCTTCGCAGGGCAGCTCACCGGATGACGGGATTGGTGCAAAGCCTTCGGGACCCCCAATCTTTGATGAGAGGAGGGAAACCACGGGGTAACATTCCCGGGTCAGATTGCGGGAGAATGTGTCGGGGTGGTGCTGAGGTGACGTCCACCAGACGACGGTCTCCTTGGACCTGAGGTGGTCCCTTCGGGTGGGTGCCTGGATTGTTCTATTCCGAAGAGGATGATCACCTGTGTTATCTGAACTCAAGCATTTGGACATCAGTATTGCAGCACTCTCTGAGGTTCAGAGACTGGATTGCAGTGAGATCATGGCGAGTGGTTACATCTACTATTGGTCTGGTCGCTCTGATGGTTACCATACCCAAGGAGTTGCTGTATCTGTGTCCATTAAGCTGACTCCAATGATAATTGAGGTAACACCAGTCAACGAGCGTATTATGAGACTAAGGATTCGTCACTCCTTGGGTGTCATTTCCCTGGTCTCTCTTTATGCTCCGACTGAGGCGAGTGATCTCACCGTGGAGGATGCATTCTATGCCACGCCAGAGTCTGTGGTTGATCAGTGCCCCAGGCGAGATACACTTCTCGTCTTGGGGGATTTCAATGCATCGACTGGAACTGATAGGGATGGTTACGAGACGTGTGTTGGTCCCCATGGGTCTGGAACTGTGAACCAGAATAGCACCAGGTTCCTTGACTTTGCAAGAAGTCATGGACTTGGGGTGGCTGATTCATGGTTTCAGCGCACACAAACTCATCGCTGGACTTTGTATTCTAATGCTGGCGGTGTGGCACAGGAGATTGACCATGTGCTCGTTGATGGTCGCTGGAGAATGATCCATAACTGCAGGCTTTACCGGAGTGCTCTGTTCCTCAACACTGACCACCGGCTTGTAGCAACCCTTGAGTTGCACCTTAAATCCAGGAGAATGGTACCATCCCAGCCGAGGCTGGATATTGGCAAGCTCAAGGATGAGAGAGTGCTGAGTGAGTTTGCGAACAGGCCGAGTGGAGATTTGGGGGCTGCCTGAAGAATTGTGGAGTGCCTTCAAGACCACCATCCTTGATGCTTCCGGTAGATGTCTTGGAACTCACCGGAGGCCGAAGAAGAATTTTGTCTCTGAAGCGACACTGGGTACCATTGGCCAGAGTCACTGGGCCAGGCTGAATGGCAGAGTTGAGCTGTTCAGGGAGCTGAGGAATAAAACTTTACGTGCACTAAGGATGGACAAGGAGGCCTATGTGCGACGAATCTGTGAAGGGGTAGAGCATCACCTGTGGTCAAGTGATTCTCGTCCTGCTTACAGGGGAATTCATGCATTGCGTTCGTCCAAGCCCGTCCGTCGGTGTACTGCAGTTAGAGCAGAGGGTGCTGGCCCCTTCACAGAGGAGTCCGAAGGGAAGGCCCGCTGGGCCGGTTACTTTGAGCTGATCAGGTTACTTTGAGCTTTGTACCAGGCTGATCCACCAGCTGTCGAGTTGGACGTCAGGGGTGTTACAATCCCTATTGCTGACCCTCCAATCAACTGTGATACACCTTCGTTTGTGGAAACAGGGTGTGGTGAACCGGTTGAAATGGGGTAAAGCTCCAGGGATCTGTGGCATCCATGCTGAACTTCTCAAGGCTGGTGGAAATGCAATTCTGTGCCCTGCCTGGAACACAGGCATCATCCCGACTGACTGGAAGAGGGGCGTTGTTGTCCCTCTCTGGAAAGGGAAGGGTGATCGCCAAGACTGCAACTACCGAGGGGTGACGCTGCTCTCAATGCCGGGCAAGGCCTTTGGTCGGATAATTCTCGATAGGGTTCGCCACCATCTGCTTGAGCACCAGCATCCAGAGCAGTCAGGCTTTACACCAAAGAGGTCAACGATTGATCGTATCCTTGGTCTTCGGGTCCTCACTGAACGCAGACGAGAGTTTCGGCAGGGGCTGCTTGCAGCCTATGTTGATCTCTGTAAAGCATTTGATTCAGTGAATTGGGATGCCCTCTGAGGATTCTTGGTCTTCGTGGGGTGCAACCAAAACTGATCGATCTGATGTCTCAACTATACTCTCGGGAGTGCTGTGAGATGTGGTGGTACCATCTCTGACTTATTTCCAGTTGTTACTGGAGTTCGTCAGGGGTAAGAACTGGCCCCCACACTTTTCAGCATTGGTATGGACTGGATTCTGGGGAGGATGTAGGAGAGATCAAGCTGCAGTGCATCGTTTGGGAATGTCAAGATCTCTGACCTTGATTTCACAGATGAGCAGTCATCTTTGCGGAGACGAGATATCCTTTTGGAGGCCCTCGAGGTGCTGAATAAGGAGTTTGAGCCGCTGGGATTACGGGTTCCTGGGTTAAAACCAAGATCCAGGCTCAATGACATCTTGGATGCTGCTATCCTGTCTGTATCTGTTTGTGGTGATGTTGTTGAGGTTGCGGAGAGATTCACTTACCTTGGCAGTGATATTCATGTCTCTGATGGCTGTGAGCCAGAACTCAACAGTCGTCTGGGTCCGGCCTGGGGAGTCTTGGATTCACTGGATCATGGGGTGTGACGCTGTTGGTCCCTGTGCGGGAGGATGAAAGTCCGAGTTCAGGTCCTTGGTGCTTCCAGTCTTGCTCTATTGATGTGAGACTTGGACTATGACCAGGCATCTTTGACGGAAACCTAATTCCTTTGGTACCAGTCTCCTCGGAGAATCCTTGACTATCGCTGGTCGGACTTTGTGTCCAACGAGTGGTTGCTGAGAGAGACTCAATGAGATTTGTTACCCGCATAGTTCGTGAGCATCTGCGGCTGTATGGACACATGGCTCCTTTTCCTGATGCTAATCCTGCTCACAAGATTCTCTCAGCGAGGGAGCCTCATGAGTGGAGGAGGCCAATGGGCCGACCACGTGCCTTGTGGTTGCAGCAGGTTGATCAGCATCTCAAGGAGATGCGGATGGGCCAGGCATCTTCCTGGGGGATGTCCAGACGGAGGCCCCTAGAGTACCGGCGGAAAGTGGACCCTGCGACGCGCTGCTCTGGCGCATGCTCCCATACCTGACCTGACCTTGATGACAATAGTTGGGCAAAAAGCATGCAAACGGTGGATCATGGGATGGTTCCACCCCAGTTTGTCATCACCATGTCCAGAAGGGAGGATTTGCTGTTGGGAGAAGATTTCTCAGATTGCATTGTGCCCATGGAGTCACAACACAAGTCCTTAGCTGCAATGCCATCATTGATGAAAGAGGTACCAACACCCGGCCAGTTGTCAAGTTGAAATCGCCATCTATAATGAAGAGTTGGGCTGGGTGGTTAAAAGTTGGTCCATAAAGAGATATACAGGGTGTCCACAAAGTCTTTGGTTTGGCTGTAATAAAAATTTAAAACCAGAACAAGACTTTGTGGACTGTGTGTGTGTCTGTGTCTGTCAATTACTGTTAAGACTGTATACCACTCACAAACAAAATATGGAAGCAGAGGGGAAGATGCATTCAAAAATACTGCTGTGGCTTTGGGGGTGTAAGAGTACATGGACAGTGAGAAATGAAGTTATTGATGTAAACCGCAACTCTGCCGTTGGGACCGGGTTCAAGCCTGTCTAACCGGAGGAGATGATGGGGAGAGACCCAGAAACCTCAGGGACGTTCTTCACAGAACAGGAGAGGGGTGGTTTACGATACATGGGGTGGGATGATGTTGAGAAGTGCAAAAAAAAAAAATGAGCCGAGCAAAATGTGAGGCAGGGGAGCCAGCCCAGAGGGAAGAGCAGTACTCCAAACTGCGGATGAAAGCCTTGTACTCCAACGGGAGGGGTTCAGATAGTTCAGGTGTGCCAAGGAAGGACTTTGTACGACAGAGGATCGATGCCCAGTCTACAAACAGTCTGGCAAACCCTCTTGAGGAAGTTCAGTCATTAAAATCCTTGCTAACTGTGAAATGTGGTTTGTACAAGAAAGATCATGGCTGATGGTGAGACCCAGGGGTTTTAATGACAACTTCCTCAAGAGGATTGTTCAGAAAGTAGATAGGAGGGTTTGTCAGATGTTCCTTTGGGAGACAGACAGACAGATGTATTCCAAATGTTTGACCAGCTTGTGAGTTTTATTTTTATTTTTTCCAAGGTCTGAAATGGGAAGAAGCTGCAGACTGCCTGTCAAGGATATGAGATGTCACAGCATTGGATGGAGTTGTTAGGAAATAGTTAAAGGGGATGTTCCAGAGTCTGAAGCATGCCAGTGAGGTATGCTGCATATTTTGTCCATTTGATGGTAATGTTTAATGCCCGTGTGTACCATGAAAGAGCTGCAGGGAAATGCATTTCCCTGCAATTTCCCCTTCTTTCATCGATGAAGCCAATGGAAGGAAGATTGCTCATGCCACAGCCTTCACTTTAAATGAGTTGTAACCCAATCTTGACTTTGACTTTGACCAGCCTATTTTGTCCACTGCTGGAGGAAGGACTAGCTCAACATGATCCATTATGTTCTAATCACTGCAATTTGAGGGCTTTGTGTTTCAGTTAATTTATAAATGTAATATCTCGATCTGATTTTTAGTCTACCTCTGCTTTTACCAGAGCATTTTCTATGTTGCCACTTTGTAATTTGTGTAGTCCACTGGTTACCTTCGCCAAAGGAGAGTGTATTGCATTTGTGTCCGTTTGTTTGTTTTTCCGCACAGAACTTTCGTGTTTTTCTTCGCAACCCCTTGTCGGATTGAGATAAATTTTTCATCATTGGTAAAACTACTCATGTAGAATGTTTTAATGATAATTATGATGTCATAGGTCACATAGTGTGGCAGCGATATTGGAAAAATGGAAAAACTTTGGACCTCTGTATCTGAAACTGCACCAAGGAAAAAAATTGAAACTTGGCACAAAGCAAGGACTCTTCGTGGGGAATGAGTGATTTTTTAATGACGTCATAGGTTTCCTCGTTATGACGTCATAATTGCATATGTAGAACGCCACATCTGATCGGTATGAAAAAATTTGAGGGTCATCTATGGATAAAATGGTCCACAGAAGAAAAAAAAATGATGACGTCATCGGTCACGTGATTTGGCAGCCGTATTGTTTAAAAAATAATAATAATAAAAAAAAACCTTCAAAAAATTTTCTTCTCTGAAGTGGCTGAACAGATTGAAGCAAAATTTTACACGTATGACTGCCTGTCCATTAGGAACAAAAGGTTCACACATGTCATTGGTCACATGGTTTGGCAGCCATATTGGATTTACCCTTGAACCTATAAAAATCTTCTCCAGAGCGGCTGGACAAATTGAGGGGAAACTTCACAGAAGTGTTCCCCAAACCATGGGTAAAGTGTGTTGAGGAATAATTGATGGGTCACATGGTTTGGTAGCCATATTAGATTGAAGAAAATATTAAATAATGTTTTCTCTGGGACCGCTTAGGCCAACGACGGTGAAACTTCAGATTTCTGATCCAGTAGTCATGGGGAATACATGTTTTAAATTTCACTTTATTGGACACATGGTCTGGCAGCCAGAGTAATTTAATTTTTTGATTTGGGTTAATTTTTATTTTATTTTTTTTAAACATAAGGCTCACTTGGCTGTACCTGGATACGTTTGGGGGTAGAGGAGTAGCAGCTGAAGTGTAAATCCTATCCAGGTTCCTCCTGATGACTTCATCGTTGCTTCTTTCTTGTTTGGGTTCCTTCTGATTACTCCAATGCAGGACTGTGCCTATTTGGTCTTCTATTTGATTTGAATTTATTTTAATCCCATCCTAAATTAAATTGAATAATGAATAACAACAATAAAGAAAAGTCATGGGTCAGGTGGGATGTCTGGGTAGCCGGTCATCACTGCCAGCAGTTACAAAGTGGTAGTTCCAATGATGTCTCATTAATTAGGTAACACACGTACACAAACACCACACAAAATTCACCATACAGAAGCAGTCCTGATGAGGGTCTGCAATCTCTGATTGCTCTTTCTTTTTTTTTTCTAGTTTTACTTTCTTGCTGTGTCTATCCAGGTTAATTTTGGTTTCTGATTGTGTCCAGAATGTTAAGCGTGCTTTATGGCTGAGGCATTTGTTTCACCTCTTGCTCCTTGTGGTTATGCCACGATAGCGTCTTTCCCCAGCTCTTTTCAAGACTTTATAATTACTGCTCCACTTCGTTCGTTAGAGACCATTTTGCACTGTCATTTGTAGAGAGAGAAAGAGGTGGGGAGAGAGAAAGTAAGCAAGCATTGGGGAAGCGAAGGTAGCATGAGGGGAGGGGGGGGCTACATCCGGACATAACCACTATCTGGACAACGAGTATATGAAGGTTGGGGAGGGTGGGGGGGGAGAAAGTCAGGGTGAAGAGAGAGAAGTGGGGAAAGGGAAGGCAGCGGGAGGGCAGGGCAAGGGAAGGCGGCGTGAGGGGAGGGAAGGGTAAGGAAAGGCGGCGTGAGGAGAGGGGAGGGGAGGCAAGGGAAGGCGGCCTGAGGAAGGGCAAGGGAAGGCGGCCTGAGGGGAGGGCAAGGGAAGGCGGCCTGAGGGGAGGGCAAGGGAAGGCGGCGTGAGGGGAGGGCAAGGGAAGGTGGCGTGAGGGGAAGGATGGCGAGGGGAGTTGGAGGGATGGCGGGGAGGGGAGGGCAGGGCAGGGCGAGGGAAGGCGGCGGGAGGGGAGGGCATGGCGAGGGAAGGCGGTGGGAGGGGAGGGCAGGGCGAGGGCAGGGCGAGGTAGGCGGCGGGAGGGGAGGGCAGGCGAGGGAAGGCGGTGGAGGGCAGGGCGAGGGAAGGCGCCGGGAGGGGATGGCAGGGCGAGGGAAGGTGCGGGAGGGAGGGCAGGGCGAGGGAAGGCGGCGTGAGGGGAGGGCAGGGCGAGGAAAGGCGGCGTGAGGGGAGGGCAAGGGAAGGCGGCGTGACGGGAAGGGATGGTGAGGGAAGGCGGCGTGAGGGGAAGGGATGGCGAGGGAAGGCGGTGGGAGGGGAAGGCGGCGGGAGGGTAGGGCAGGGGAAGGCAGGGCGAGGGAAGGCGGCAGGAGGGAAGGCAGGGCGAGGGAAGGTGGCGGGAGGGGAGGGCAGGGCGAGGGAAGGCGGCGGGAAGGTAGGGCAGGGCGAGGGAAGGCGGGAGGGTAGGGCAGGGCGAGGGAAGGCGGGAGGGGAGGGGAGGCAGGGCGAGGGAAGGCGGGAGGGGAGGGAGGGCAGGGCGAGGTAAGGCGCGAGGGGAGGGCAAGGCGAGGGAAGGCGGCTGGAGTGAGTGCATGGCGAGGGAAGGCGGCAGGAGGGAATGCAGGGCTAGGGAAGGTGGCGGAGGGCAGGGCGAGGGAAGGCGTCGGAGGGAGGGCAGGGCGAGGGAAGGCGTCGGGAGGGGAGGGCAGGGCGAGGGAAGGCGTCGGGAAGGGGAGGGCAGGGCGAGGGAAGGCGTCGGGAGGGGAGGGCAGGCGAGGGTAGGCGGCGGAGGGCAGGGTGAGGGAAGGCGGCGGAGGGAGGGCAGGGCGAGGGAAGGCGACGGGAGGGCATGGCGAGGGAAGCGGAGGGGAGGGAAGGCGGCGGGAGGGGAAGGCAGGGCGAGGGAAGGCGGCGGGAGGGGAGGGCAGGGCGAGGGAAGGCGGCGGAGGGAAGGGCAGGGCGAGGGAAGGCGCGGGATGGGAGGGCATGGGAAGGCAGCATGAGCGAGGGAAGGCAAGGGTAGCGCGTGAGGGGAGGGCAGGTAAGGAAAGGCGGCGTGAGGAGAGGGAGGGGAGGGCAAGGGAGGGGCTGAGGGGGGCAAGGGAAGGCGGCTTGAGGGGAGGGCAAGGGAACGGCGTGAGGGGAGGGCAAGGGAAGGCGGCGTGAGGGAAGGGATGGCGAGGGAAGGCGGCGTGAGAAGGGATGGCGAGGAAAGGCGGTGTGAGGAAGGGATGGCGTGGGAAGGCGGCGTGAGGGGAAGGGATGGCGAGGGAAGGTGGTGGAAGGGGAACGGATGGCGAGGGGAAGGGATGGCGAGGGGAAGGGATGGCGAGGGAAGGCGGCGGAGGGCAGGGTGAGGGAAGGCGGGACGGGAGGGAAAGGCAGGGCGAGGGAAGGCGGTGGGAAGGGCAAGGGCAGGGTGAGGGAAGGAAAGGAAAGGCACTGGAGGGGAGGGCTGGGTGAGGGAAGACAGCGGGAGGGGAGGACAGGGCGAGGGAAGGCAGCATACATTCGATAATGTCAGGCCAGGCCAGATTGGATCTGGGACTTGCTGCAGGTACCATGTAAACCTGTACTCACCTGTTTCATAGTCGGGTTGGTGGTGACTAAACCGTCTCCCCCACCAGTTTTCTTGGTGAGGCCGATGTATTATATTGTTGTAGATTTCCGCCACTCCGGCGTGCAGACGACCGCCTTTAGCTAAATTGCGGCCGCGCGCGCCCACCGAACGTGGCAACTAGGTCGCGCTTCCGGTCAACGCTGAAACCCAGCTACGGGTGTTTTTAACACACCATAAACCAGCCAACTCTTCTGTCCACGTGCTACAGGGTCGATCGTCGAATTGTCGATGTACCTAATTATTCGCGCGGACAAAAATGCCGGGAGTTTATAACTCAACGGGACCTGCACGAAAACGAGCTGCTTGCAGCTCGTTCCATTTGCCGAGCGGTTTTATATCGCCAAGCCCCGTCGGACCAGATGTACGTTTTATCAGCTTATAATCAGCCAAGCTAAATATCCGAACACAATTATGCAGTCAGATGGAGGAAGGATCGACGAGCAGATGAACTTTCAAAACAATGGGGGTATTGATTTTCAATGCACATATGCAATGATTGGGGGGATGGGGACAAAGACACGAGCAAAAAAAAAACCTACAGCCAAGTGTCTCATTTATTGTATTCAAACTATACAGTTTAAGTACTGTGTGGTGGAGGCCGCCCCAGTTTACTGTCGGACGGTTATTCCCCCAAAAGAAAGGAACGACAAGAGCGCGAGGTGTAACTCGGTGAAAGCCCCGTTCTATTCTTCCCGCACAATGCCGGAGAATCACGTAGCAAGGGTGCGCGAGGAGACTTGGACACCAGCCAGCGGGCGACCCCCTCGGTTCAAAGGGTCTCGGCGACCCTCTGCGTGTCTGCCCTCCCACAACACTCCACCCTCTGAACTCTCCAACGGCATCAACGATAACCACACACCAGCGCAGCGCCGACTCGAACGCTCTCTCCAAAGCGCTCCTTCCCGACTCCCACCTACTCCAACTCGTTCTCCTCAACTCGATTCTTCTCAACTCGTCTACCGTTCTCTGCGTTCGTTCTCCTCGTTCGGTTCTCTGTCGTTCTTCCTCGTTTGTTCTCCTCGTTCGGGTTTCCTTGTTCAGTTGATTAACGGTGATTCTTCTCCAAGCTCTCTTCCCGACTCCACCACACCAGCGCAGCGCGAAAAACTCGTCTTTTTACGGCACGAACGCGGCCCTTTATACTCCGCGTGGCTTCGCTCCTTAACCATTTCCGACCCTTCACCCCGGCGTGGCTCGGCCCCTTTCCCGTTTTGATCGATTTCTGGCCGTCAAAACGCGCTGGTTAGGAATCACCGTCAAGAACGCGCCGATGTTTGAAGATTCACCGGGCTTCACGCGGGACGTGGTTGAGATCACCGTCTTCACGCGGACGTGGTTGAAGATGGTGAGGGATGATGGCGGTTGCGGAGAAGATGCGGAGGAGATGGATGCGCGATTGTTGGAGAAGATGTGAGACGGGGGCGCGAACGATATTGGCGGTTGTGGAGAGATTGTGAGAGATGATTGGCGGTGGAGAGAAGATGGTGAGGAGATGTTTGTGTTAACAATCAAAAGACAGAAAAGAATTAACACTACCGTCAAAGGTTCACAGCCGGCACACGAACAATTCCCGTTATACATAACGGTGGGGAAATCCTAACCTGGAACACACTTTACCGAAAATAACTGACCTCTGGGGAACCTGAATGTTGTTCTGTAATCCACAAACCGTAACAATATGTACAACCCAGTAGGAGTTAAAAACAAAACCTGTCTAGCGGTAGAGAGCTCCCTAGTGCAGCCAAGGCTATCCACATCTAATGCCAACTGTGTCTGCGGACGTCCTCCTGCAGTTAGGTTACTTCTTTTAGGAGGTTGGTGGAGGATTTGATCTCCACAGTAACCTTCATTCTGCAAACATTGGAATGAGACATAACAAAAATCTGAAAACTCACTCCATGGGAGTCACTCTTGGCAGGTGCCCTTCGCTGGGCAGCTCACCGGTGATGAGATTTGGGCAAAGCCTTCGGGACCCCCAATCTTTATAGAGGGAAACCAAGTGTCACCTTCCCGGGTCAGGATTTGCAGTACGTGTGTTGTCGGGTGTGCTGAGGTGTTGTCCACAAAATGGTTGCTAGCCGCATGCTCTCCAGCGCATCATCCATACCTGACCTGACCTGAGTGATTTTGGGTATTTGGATTGAGGGATTTTGGGAGGGCAGGGGGTGGTCTGGCTGCTTGGGGAAATCCTGATGATTGCTGGAGTGCCTTCAAGACAACCATCCTGATGCATCATACCCTTGCCGTGCGATGTTCTTGAAGGTCAAGCGCCGTAGGCGTGTGTAATCAATT
>CM068953.1:71070403-71093459 GCA_035128595.1 Eptatretus atami
TAAATGTGTGTTCCAGGTTAGATTTCCCCACCGATGTATAACGGGAATTGTTCGTGTGCGCGGCTGTGAACCTTGGGTAGTGTTATTCTTTTCTGTCTTTTGTTTTAACCAAACATCTCCTCACCATCTTCTCTACACCGCCATCCTCCTCACCATTTCTCCACAACCGCCATCATCTCCTCACCATCTTCTCCACAATCGCCATCATCTCCTCACCATTCTCCGCAACCGCCATCATCTCCTCACCATCTTCACCACGTCCGCGTGAAGACGGTGATCTCAACCACGTCCGCGTGAAGCCGGTGATTTCAAACACGGCCGCGTTCTGACGGTGATTCCTACACAGCGCGTTTGACGGCCAGATCGAATCAAAACGGACCGAAATAACTGACCTCTGGGGAACCTGAATGGTGTTCTGTGAATTTCCACAACCGTAACAATATGTACACCCAGTAGGATTAAAAACAAAACCTGTCTAAGGGTAGAGGAGCTCCTAGTGAGCCAACGGCTATCCACATCTAATGCCCAACTGTGTCTGCGGACGTCCTCCTGCAGTTAGGTTACTTCTTATTAGGAGGTTGGTGGCAGGATTTGCACTTCTGCCACCGTAAATCCCTTCATTCTGCAAAACATTGGAATGAGCATTAACAAAATCTGAAAACTCACTCCATGGGAGCACCTCTTGTGCAGGTGCCCTTCGCTGGGCAGCTCACCGGATGATGGGATTTGGGCAAAGCCTTCGGGACCCCCAATCTTTGATAGGAGGGAAACCAAGTGTCACCTTCCCGGGTCAGATTGCGGTAGTGTGTGTCGGGGTGGTGCTGAGGTGTTGTCCACAAAATGGTTGCTGCGATGCTCCTCCAGCGCATGCTCCCATACCTGACCTGACCTGAGTGATTTTGGGGATTTGGATTGAGGGATTTTTGGGGGAGGGGCAGGGGGGGTGGTCTGGGTGCTTTGGGGAATCCTGATGAGTTGTGGAGTGCCTTCAAGACAACCATCCTTGATGTTGCTGGTGGATGTCTTGGAACTCACCCTCGGGTGTTGAATAATTTAGTCTCTCAAGTGACACTGGATACCATTGGCTGTAGTCGCAGGGCCAGGCTTAATGGCAGAGCTGAGCTGTTCAGGGAGTTGAGGCGTACAACTACATGTGCCGAGGGTGGACAAGGAGTGGTAGAGCTGAGGGGTGGAGCATCACCTGTGGTCAAGTGATTCTCCTGCTTGCAGGGGAATTTGCGAATTGCGTTCCTCCAAGCCCATCCCTCGGTGTACTGCAGTTAGAGAGGAGGGTAGTGGGCTCTTGACTGAGGAGTCCGTTGTGAAGGCCCGCTAGGCCAGTTACTTTGAGCGGCTGTACCAGGCTGATGCACCAGCTGTTGAGTTGGATGTCAGGGGTGTTATTATACCTACTGTTGACCCTCCAATCAACTGAGATGCACCTTCGTTTGTGGAAACACAGGCTGCGCTGAACCGGTTGAAATGGGGTAAAGCTCCAGGGATTTGTGGCATCCATGCTGAACTTCTCAAGGCTGGTGAAAATGCTGTATTCATGTCGTTGCATGCAGTTCTGTGCTCTGCCTGGAACATGGGAATCATCCCAACTGACTGGAAGAGGAACCTTGTTGTCCGTCTCCTGGAAGGGAAGGATGATTATCAGGACTGCAACAACTACCAAGGTGAGACGCTGCACTCAGTGCCGGGCCAGGTCTTTTCTCAGATAATTCTTGAGAGGGTTCACCACCATCTGCTTGAGCACCAGCACCCAGAGCTGTCAGGCTTTGCACCAAAAGGGTCAATGATTGACTGTATCCTTGTCCTTTGGGTCCTCATCAAATGCAAATGAGAGTTTTGGCAGGGGCTGCTTGCAACCTACTGTATGTTGATCTCAGCAAAGCGTTCGATTCGGTGAATCGCGGTGCCTTCTGGAGGATTCTTTGTCTTCATGGGGTGTCACCAAAACTGTTCAATCTGATGGCTGATCTATACTCTGGTACTGAGAGTGCTGTGAGATGTTGTGATACCATCTCCGACTTATTTCCAGTTGCTACTGCAGTTAGTCAGGGGTGTGTACTGGCTCCCACTTTTCAGCACTTGTATGGACTGGATTGTGGAGAGGATATCGGAGAGATCTAGCTGTGGTGCATCGTTTGGGAATGAAAAGATCTCTGACCTTGATTTCGTAGATTATGCAGTCATATTTGCGGAGACTCTGGATATTCTTTTGGGGGCCCTCGAGGTGCTGAATGAGGAGTCTGAGCCACTGTGATTATGGGTTTCCTGGGTCAAAACTAAGATCCAGGCTTTCAGTGACATCTTGGATGCTGCTATCTTGTCTGTACATGTTTGTGGTGAGGATGTTGTCACGGAGAGATTCACTTCCCTTGGTGATATACCTATCTCTGCTGGCTGTGAGACAGAGGTCAATAGACGCCTGGGAGTCATGGATTCACTGGAAAATGGGGTGTGGCGCTGTTGGTATCTGTACAGCACGAAAGTTTGAGTCTTCAGGTCCTTGGTGCTTCTAGTCTTGCTCTACGGATGTGAAACTTGGACTCTGACCCGGGATCTGAGATGAAGACTTAATTCCTTTGGTTGGAGAATCCTTGGTTATCGCTGCCTTTCGTCCAGATGGAGTACTGCTCTCCCCTCTGGGCTGGTGCTCCTGCCTCTCACCTTTCTTGGCTTCACGGTGTGGAAACCAAGGCACTTAGGATTATTGATATCTCCCGCTGTGAGGCTGAGTCTTTGTGCCTCTCACTCTCTCACCGCAGGCAGGTCGGTGGTCTTTCTGGCTTCTGTCTCCTCTTCAGTCTCGCCCCCTCCCCCCCTGGTCAGTCTGTGACACACACCACACACACCATTTATAGATGTGCAACTGTCATTGACAAATTATAGCTGGGTTTCATCATTCTCCATTTTCTCAAATTTGTCTGTTGGAAAAAACCTTCTAGGCATGCATTGAACAATTTTGGTGAAATCCTGTCTGTGTAACACACCTTTCAATGTTGAATTTTCCTCTTTTGGTGCAGTGACATTACGTGCTTGTCAACATTTGTTTCCACACTGTCAAACGTCTTAAAACTCCACGAATGTGGAACACATTCTCAGTTTGTTTGTTTTTTCCAGTAGTTTATTTATTACATGAAGGTAATTCCTTGTTGAGTATCCATTTGTAAAACCCTCTTGCTCCTATGATTGGTAATTGTCTAGTTCAATGCTGAGATTTTTATATTTTTTTTGTATACCTTGTCAAGGCTCGCGTGAGAGCTAACACACAATGCACAGCAAGGGGGGCATGAGACAAGAGGGGCGGGAACAAAACAGCGGGGAACAGACACATGAGGAGATCTCTGGAAGGGAGAGGGATGGGGTGGGGAACATGGGGTATACAAGATGTATATTACAGGGACTTTCAGGAAGGAAAGCAGGGAATTTGAAGGAGGTGGATTTGGGGTTGATTAGAAAAAAATAAAGTTTGGGGTGGATTGGGGTAGAAAACCGAGCATTTTGATGGGGGACCATAGAGTGGTGCGAACAGCTGTTTTGAAGGTATGGAGGAAAAAATGGGATTGAACAGAGTGAAGGAGTTTATTCCAAAAGTGGGAAAAAAAGGAATGAAAAAGTGAAGGTGAGCAGTGATTCGTGATTTTTGGTATTTTACCAGAAAGGGGTTGTTGGCGGACCTTGAGTGCCCTGCAGAAATATGCTGGGGACAAATTGCAGACACAGCAGGGGGGGAGGGGGGAGACAGGAGAGGAACGGTAGAAGACAGAAAGACCACTGACCTGCCTGCGTGAGAGAGTGAGAATCCCAAAGACTCGGCCTCATCGCGGGAGACACCAATTATCCGAAATGCCTTGGTTTCCACAGCTGAAGTCGAGAGAAGGTGGGAGGCAGGAGCACCAACCCAGAGGTAGAGCAGTACTCCATCAGGCTGCGGACAAAAGCTTTGTATTGTGGTCAGGAGCTCAGGTGGGCGGAGGAAGGATTTTGCACGACGGAGGATTCACAGTTGGCGCCTGGCTTTTGAGGCCAGGTTGGAATGTTGGCTTTCCCAGGAAAGATCATGGCATAGTTATTTTATAATTTTGGAAAATTGATAACTGTTATTGATAATTTGGGGGAAAAAACATTTATATACAGTGGGGAGAACAAGTATTTGATACACTGCTGATTTTGCAGGTTTTCCCACTTACAAAGCACGTAGAGGTCTGTAATTTTTATCATAGGTACACTTCAACTGTGAAAGACGCGAATCTAAAACAAAAATCCTGAAAACCACATTGTATGATTTTAAAATAATTAATTTGCATTTTATTGCATGAAATAAGTATTTGATCACCTACCAACCAGTAAGAATTCTGGCTCTCACAGACCTGTTGTTTTGTCTTTAAGAAGCCCTCCCATTCTCCACTCATTACCTGTATTAACTGCACCTGTTTGAACTCGTTATCTGCATAAAAGACAGCTGTCCACACTCAATCAATCGGACTCCAACCTCTCCACAATGGCAAGACCAGAGAGCTGTCTAAGGACATCAGGGACAAAATTGGAGACTTGCACAAGGCTGGGATGGGCGACAGGACAATAGGCAAGCAGCTTGGTGAGAAGGCAACAACTGTTGGCGCAATTATTAGAAAATGGAAGAAGTTCAAGATAACAGTCAATCTCCCTTGGTCTGGGGCTCCATGCAAGATCTCACCTCGTGAGCCTCAATGATCATGAGAAAGGTGAGGGATCAGCCCAGAACTACACGGCAGGACCTGGTCAATGACCTGAAGAGAGCTGGACCACAGTATCAAAGAAAACCATAAGTACACACTACGCCGTCATGGATTAAAATCCTGCAGCGCACGCAAGGTCCCTCTGCTCAAGCCAGCGCATGTCCAGGCCCGTCTGAAGTTTGCCAATGACCATCTGGATGATTCAGAGGAGGAATGGGAGAAGTCATGTGGTCTGATGAGACCAAAATAGAGCTTTTTGGTTTAAACTCCACTCGCCGTGTTTGGAGGAAGAAGAAGGATGAGTACAACCCCAAGAACACCATCCCAACCGTGAAGCATGGAGGTGGAAACATCATTCTTTGGGGATGCTTTCTGCAAAGGGACAGGACGACTGCACCGTATTGAGGGGAGGATGGATGGGTCCAAGTATCGCGAGATCTTGGCCAACAACCTCCTTCCCCCAACAAGAACATTGAAGATGGGCGTGGCTGGGTCTTCCAGCATGACAACGACCCGAAACACACAGCCAGGGCAACTAAGGAGTGGCTCCGTAAGAAGCATCTCAAGGTCCTGGAGTGGCCTAGCCAGTTTCCAGACCTGAACCCAATAGAAAATCTTTGGAGGGAGCTGAAAGTCTGTGTTGCCCAGCGACAGCCCCGAAACCTGAAGGATCTGGAGAAGATCTGTATGGAGGAGTGGGCCAAAATCCCTGCTGCAAACCTGGTTAAGAACTACAGGAAACGTCTGATCTCTGTAATTGCAAACAAAGGTTTCTGTACCAAATATTAAGTTCTGTTTTCTGATGTATCAAATACTTATTTCATGCAATAAAATGCAAATTAATTATTTAAAAAATCATACAATGTGATTTTCAGGATTTTTGTTTTAGATTCCGTCTTTCACAGTTGAAGTGTACCTATGATAGAAATTACAGACCTCTACGTGCTTTGTAAGTAGGAAAACCTGCAAAATCGGCAGTGTATCAAATACTTGTTCCCCCACTGTATATATATTATATATATATATATATATATATATATATATATATATATATATATATATATAATATATATTTTAAATAATAATTTATATATAATATCATTTATAAAAATTATATATATATATATATATATATACTACGCAGAAGTCCAATTGGACGGCAGTTATTTTAGGTCCATCTTTATCTCCTTTTTGGATCAATACCTGCTCAGTTCTTCCAAGTTGGGGAGATTTTTTTATCCTCCAAGCACTTCGTAAATAGTTTTACATTTTTCTCGTGCAATACTTCACTGCTATCGTTGCATCTCCCACAATTTTATCTTATTCAGGAGACTTACATCTTTGCATGCTTTTTAATGCAAACTAGAGATGCAAATCTTTTGATTTTTATCCCATTACATGATTCCAATTAGTTGATGAATGCGATAGGTTCATGATTACAATTGGTGTGCACATGGCTGAATCATTGATTACCTCCGCTGGCGAAGGTGGACCGAGGTTATGTTTTCATGTCTATCTCTGTCTGTGAGCAGGATCTCTCCAAAAGTTGTGGACGGATTCAGACAAAATTTGATTGACAGCTTGGGTGTGTGACAAGGAGGAATTGCTTAGATTTTTGGTGAAGATCTGGATGCTATAATTTTCTTAGTGATTCTTTACCATTGAGAAATTGGGCCAAAAACTATATTTAGCACAATATCTCAAGTTTTGGATGTGTTATTACAAAACTTGGTTGGTGAGTTGAGTGGGTGAGAACAAGCTGATTAGATTTTGGTTAAGGTCCGGATCCAGATCTGGCCAATCAGTGGGTTATAAAACGTAAACTGTTTAGCCTGGCAGAGGTATGCCCTCTTTGGAGTGGCATTCTAGTTTCATCTGTAACTAGAGGGGGAGCACTCGGTCGAGTGCAAAACCTCCGCCGCCAATACTGCTGGGTCACTTAAGTGAATCCTGATACCCTATCATTGTAGGTCAAAACGGATCAGACTCTACTGACCACGATTGAATAAACTAAACGAGATCGACGCGCATGTAGAAATGCCAAAAAAAAAATCTAAATTTTTTTGAAAAAAAAAGGTGCAAAATTTGTTTTTTTTTTTGAAAAAAAAGGTGCAAAATTTGTTTTTTTTTTGAAAAAAAGATGCAAAATCTTTTTTTTTCTCTAAATTTTTTTTTTGGGGGGGGGGGGGGTGGGGGTTGGAAATCACTTAAAACATTTAGAAATGCAAAAAAAAATTCAAAATTTTTCAAATAAAATCGAAATTTTTTTGAAAAAAAGTTGCAAAATTTTCTTTTTTTTTCTCTAACAAATGTATTTTTTTTTTGGTTGGAAATCACTTAAAACATGTAGAAATGCAAAAACAAAAATTCAAATATTTTTTCAAAATGGCCGCCATAGGCCATATTGGACTTTGGACCAAGTCCAAAATCTAATGGCATGATCCTTGGACCATACCTAACCCCCCACCAAGTTTCGTCGAAATCCGTCCAGGAGTTTTTCCGTAATACTGTTCACAAACAAACAAACACACAGGGGTGAAAACAGTAATCTCCGTCCATCTTCGATGGCGGAGGTTAACTAGAGGGGGAGCACTCGGGAGAGTGCAAAACCTCCGCCGCCAATACTGCTGGGTCACTCAAGTGAACCTTATATCTTATTCATTAAATATGATGTCAACAGTGCTGACAGTTATAGTTCTTTTCTCCACATTTTTTTTTTGGGGGGGGGGGGGGTGTTTGAAATCACTTAAAACATGTAGAAATGCAAAAAAAAAATTCTCTAACAAATTTTTTTTTGGGGGGGGTAACAATTTTTTTTGGGGGGGGGGGGTTGGAATCACTTAAAACATGTAGAATGCAAAAAAAAATATTTTTTATTTTTGGGGGGGAACAATTTTTTTTTTGGGGGGGGGGGGTTGGAAATCACTTAAAACATGTAGAAATGCAAAAAAAACAAAAAAATTTTCTCTTAACAATTTTTTTTTGGTGGGGGGGGGGACCAAGTCCAAAATTTAATGCATGATCCTTGCCCATACCTAACCCCCCCACCAAGTTCCGTCGAGGAGTTTTTTCCGTAATACTGTTCACAAACAACAAACACACAAACACACAAACAAGCAGTCATAGACTGGTACTTACGAATCGTCAACTTGACCTCTGACCTTTTCTAATAAAAGCTGTCTCTCGAGAAGGTAGTGACGCAAACCAGAAGTTTCTACGATGATTCTGTACCAAACCATCAAAAATCGAATGTTTTGGATGTTTGACCTCACTGTGACCTTGACCTTTGACCGATTTCGACCAAAATCTAATCAACACTAGTCATCACCTCCTGAATCATGTGGTGTAATTTGACATTGGTAGCTTCTTCCGTTCTCGAGTTATCGTGCCTACAAACAAACAAACAAACAAACAAGCAGTCATAGACTGGTACTTACGAAATCGTCAACTTGACCTTTGACCTTGTCTAATAAAAGCTGTCTCTAGAGAAGGTAGCGACGCAAACCAGAAGTTTCTACGATGATTCTGTACCAAACCATCAAAAATCGAATGTTTGACCTCACCGTGACCTTGACCATTGACCAAAATCTAATCAGCACTAGCCATCACCCTCCTGAATCACGTGGTGTAATTTGACATTGGTAGCTTCTTCCGTTCTCGAGTTATCTGTACCAAACCATCAAAAATCGAATATTTGACCTACTGTGACCTTGACCTTTGACCGATTTTGACCAAAATCTAATCAGCACTAGCCATCACCCTCCTGAATCACGTGATGTAATTTGACATTGGTAGCTTCTTCCGTTCTCGAGTTATCGTGCCTACAAACAAACAACACACAAACAAACAGAAACGGTAGTCATCAATATACTTACGAAATCTTTAGATTTCGTAAGTAAAGCAAACAAACAAACAGAAAGGGGTGAAAACAGTAACCTCCATCCATCTTCGATGATGGCGGAGGTTAATAAGTCAAATATCATAAAAATGTTCATTAAAAATTAGTTTATGTGGAGAAATTGCAAAGAACTGAGCCAAAAAACCAAAACTAATTTTATTGTGGTGATTGATTCATATAAATAGTGAGCAAAAATGTCTAAGGATAATCTTTGAAATGAAATGGAGTCAAATATATTGTTCATTGTGGCTGACATCGAAAGTGAATAACCTATGCTGATTAAAAAGCATTTCTGATTTATAGCACACAAGACTGAGAATTTAAGAATGCAGAGACTTTCTTGGGTCTTATATTAAAGTAGATCTGAGTGCAGACTCCACACCGACAAATTACAATACCCTCTCTCATCCCTTCTGAAACTGGCATGGCAAACCCGAGCCATTTTTAATCTTACAGAAATTTAAATATTAAGTATTATTCATAAAATAAATTGAGGTATTTCAAAGAATAGAGCTTCGACACCCAATGGCTGGAGTATAAATGCCCATTGCTGAAGTGAGCTGAGAGAGAACAGAGCGAAACGAGAACTTTCTCTTTCACATTCTGTGTCTGTTTTGTGTTCTTGAACACCCAACGTTTCAGGCCCATAAATCAAGAACTGTATGCGCACACATTTTTTGTCATTTAAAAGCTTGTTTTCCGTGCACTTAGGAAATTGAGATGTCTCAAAAATTCTGGTATTTTGTCTTGGCCGGTTGACGTGAAAATATTGGTCATATTTGACTCTAATAAATTTTAGTTTTTGAAAGTTGGGGCTTGGTTCTTAAAGTTGAGCAAATGCCATTGTGAAACTATCCTCAAAGCGTTTTTTTTTTCTCTGCAAGTTAGTTTACTTTCTGTGAAATTTAGTTTGCAAAACAGGCCAACCCAAGGATTCATATCAGCACTCCATTGCTTGTGATGCTGGGAACCCAGATTCATCCTGGGAATCCAACCCAGAACCCAGTTATGGTCTCCTGCGGCCCCATTACAAAATGTCCCAAAGATGTTTGGGCTTAGGTTGGTGCTCTGTGCTGGCTAAATGCAGATTTGGTTTTTGAATCCATTCCCTCCAGGCAGCAAAATGACCAAGCACTTTATCATTTGGTATATGCAAAGGGTTCAACTTGATATTGCTCTCGAAGCTGGTTGTACAACCTTTCCTGCAAATCGCTTTTCATATGCTTCTTCCATATCTGATGATGCAGGTTTCATGTCCCATTGGCAGTGGCTTCTCTACATTGAGGAAGAAAAGCCCTTCCGTGGTTGGGAGTCGTTGCAACAGAGACTTTGATGGTTTGTCTCGTTCTACATCGTTCCGCCTGCTCAAGAAGTGATGATCTACGGCACACTGTACATTTACCTTCCTTCACAACCATATTTTGTCTTCAAAGGCTTCATTTTGTTGTAACTCTGAATTTTGTACCTTTACAATGTACATGCTATTGCAGGGCCTTTTTAAAAGCCATTCAGATTACTGTATTCTATATACCTCTGTCTCTATGTTACTGTTTGTTTACCTTTCTAAGCACTAGACCCCCATTTTTTTTCTGCCCAACTATGCCCGCAACCGCCAACCCCCCACCCTGCTCCTTCTCTGTCCCTTATTACTTTCAAGTTACACATGTCAACTAACTGCTTCCTTGATTTCCTTTCCATTTACCTTTACCATCATGTTTCTAACTTTAATTTCTCTGATGATGAATGCGTACGTGATGAGGGTATATCAAACAATGTTAACTAGTAAGGACTGTGGTTAAGGAGGGTAACAATTTAATGGGGAACATGCTGTCCATGATACTTGTTGCAAAGCTGTTTGTCAAGTTTTGGGGCTAAATGTTTATGCCAATATTGCTAAGCCATTGTCTATTTGCTTGTACACGCAGCTTTCTGCAACTTTCACATAACAGCAGTGCTTCCTATGCAGTGTATATAGCCATCATTCTTGTTCACGTAATTACAGGTGTTTAAATTTTTTTTTTGTGGTCATTGTTCACTGAAGTGCTTTTTTGAGTGTGTTCATGCTAAGAGGTAGAATGATGTGGCTTGGTCATTTCGCAGACAGGCGTTATGTACAAACACCAAGTTGTCAACCTTGGAAGGTTTGTTTATTTCGACCGAAGTGTCAAAATGCGGTCGAGAGTTGAAGCTGTGTGATCATCATTGGAGATCTAAGACCCCGAATGAAATCGTCGTACCGGTATTATACAAATGTATCCTCATTTGCACATTTGTTCTTTGGAGAAAAATCCTTTGAACTGTATTTATGTATTTGTAGTTGCTTCAGATTTTATTCTCAAACATTGTTATGAGTGCTGCCTTTTTAATGGTTTTATTGTTTTAAGCTTTTCACAAGTCCATTTTTATTTTTGAACTTAAGACCATCGACACCACACCTCGCTCGGACACCATGCATGCTAGAACAGAAGAGCCGATGCTGCTATTGATAGGTTGTCTTCTTGTCTTGACTTTGTCTCTCTTTGTGTGCTGTGATTTGTGGTCACTCCCCCCTCCCCCCCCCAAAAATAAATATTCACACTGCTGCTGGTAACATTTCTACTTTGGGCTAATAACATGTACATGGAAATTGGTTCTTTGGGTGAGTCGTTGGCAGCAACGGAGCTGTTGATACATGCAAGTTCTCGTCTTTATTATGGAGTGAAGGTCGGAGGGCCTGCCATTGGGCGAACATAAGTTTTTGCTTTGTATTTATCTCCACCTCATTTTCATAAACAAATGGCACAATCGCAACAGGTTTGTTCTTTTGTTTGTTTTTCCCTAACTCATGGTCACTTGCATTCCAGCGTCTATCTCTGATATTGGTGCTCAAATAACTTGTCGAGCCAGGAGGTTATGCCCAGTAGTGGGTGGGCTGTTAGAATTTAACACCACTGATATCCCCCTTGCACAGATTGTTGTGCACATTTGTGGGTCTCAAGTCGTCGAGCCCATATGCCTCATGGACTGTTAGTGGGACCTGTGCGGCCAGGTGACTGCGAACTGATTTGCTCCTCTTTGTGATTTTGGTGCGTTCTGCAGTCCTTTTTGAATACTGCATGTACAGGTTGTTTTACTACAAATGCGTGTTAACTCGTTACTTGCAATGTACTATTTGTAATTGAAATGTACTGTATTTGTGTATGCAATACTTGTAAATAAAAGGGATTGCACAGCCTTGAACGGTTTTTGCAGTAAGTGAACATGCTTTAAAAAAAAAAAAAAGGTTAAATTTGATAAATAATTCATTACATTTATCTTATCTGTCTTATCTTTACTTCCATCTTTCACCAAGATGAACGAAGGTTGTGTTTTCACCTCTGTCTTTCAGCAGGAAACTCAGTGGATACGTTGTGTGTGTGACGAGGACGAATCTATTCAATTTTGGTGAAGATCCGGATATGAGAATTTTATAACTCATGTGATTCTTCACAATTAAGAGATGGGGCCAATAATGATATGCAGTGGCCTGCAAAAGTAATCACCCCCTTCCAAAAATGCCACATTTATATGAACTGGCAGAGTACCTGCCCTATGGGCCATCTTGTTCCAAGCATGCAACACGTTCTTCTGACGCATACCTTTTATTTGGGCGGTGTATAGGCAACTGACAGCTCTGTGTAGGCAAAAAACCCCCCATTAAGTTATGTGCATGAAGCAAAAACATACCTACTGCTTATAATTCAAAACGCTTCACTGCACTGGAAAACATGGGGACAGGAATACTGTACTCTTAATGGAGACGTGTCATATCCTCCCCCACTTGGAGGTAGCGTGACACGATGCACATTTACATCGAGAATTCGCATGCCCGCCCCTCCTCTTCCCCCCCCAGACCACAGGCAAAGATAAAAACACCCCGATACATTAATTAGAGTCATGCTGATCCTTACTGTGTGAGGAAGTCCAGATGGAATCGGCCCACAACTGGAGGAGGAGTAGCGTGACAAAGAAACAAACACTGGTCTGTGAATTCAAGTAAGGATAAGGGAAGAAAGGGAGAAGTGATTGTGAATTTAACGTTCCATCTTTATTTACTTTTAATATTGCTTTTAACAAATGGGAACAGGAACAATGCAGGCATGATTGGTCAAATGGCCTTCTCATGTGCCAAAGTTCGCTGTGTATATTTGTCTAACATTAACAGGAAGAAATGGGGAGGGGAGGACAGAGGGTTGGGGGCGAGGTACATGAGCTGGAAACGGGAGATTGGGAAGGGGAGGGTGATGGACTTGGGGTTGGAAGGGGGATTGAGTACTTGGGGTTGGGACAGTTAAGGATTTTAAGAAGAAAAGAGTAGGGATGACAGAGTTGGCTTGAGGGAGGGAGGGCAGAGAGGGGACAAAGTTGGGATTGAGGGGTTTGAGAATTTGAAGACAGGGGGAGGGGAGCACAGAGTTTGGTTGTGGTGGGAGGGGGTGTTAAGGACGTGGGATTGTTGGGGGGGGGTGGGAGGTTAGGGAACTGAAGTCACATTTTCCATTCTGCAGAACTTCCAATGGGTCTGTGATATAGTCCTGGATGCAGCCTAAAGTGTCGCAAAAAAGTTGATGTGCAGGGATTTTCAAATAGTTTTGCAATCTATGAACATAAAATGTCGAAATTATTTTTGTTAGACATTTACGAGTGGGACATTTTCAGGATGGCAGCCATTTTGGAAAAAGGCTGTTTCCAACACTCAAATCAACCAAAAATTTCAACATTTTATTGTATGAAAAGGACTAATGAAGTGATTATTTTGCCTTTTCAAGCTGCAGGACAAAGGGAATGCATAAATGATTAGACTCTCGCATTATGCAATTTCCAATATGACCGCCGCCAGTTCAGCAATGTGATGGTTTAACCAAACCGGTGCTTAAAGACTCAACATATTATTATTTAACAATTTTCAAATTGAATTATTTATGTACAGATATATTTGTATTGTTATTCCTACAGAGTAGTTGTTCTCACTTGAACTTTTCAATGTCTTTTATGTATTATTACATGAAGTAGAACATTTGCAAAATACACAACAATTGAGGTTTGCCTTTCTACATTTACCACCGTTTTGGTTTTACAGTGTTTACAGCCGCAAAAGTTAGTAGTACATCTGGAAGTGGTTTTAGGTGTTTTGATGGTACAAGTACTCCATCAGATTCTTCCCAGCCATAGTCAGTAGGCTCAAGGAAACTCTCTGGTCCAAAAGAGTAGACAGCTTCATGAACAGCAAGGAATGTTCTTTGTATATGTCCTTCTATGACACTGGATGTTGGTGGAAGAGTAGCCAGTGACTTATTTAGGTTTTTGTTAGTCTTCATATCGAAGTTCATCAAACGTGTCAACTTGTGCCTTAGTTGACCAGACCTTAACAAGATATTTGTCGAGATTCTGTACATCAGTATCGGAAAGGTTATCTGTCTCGCCAAAGTCGGTTAAGGACCTGTCACACCTTGACGATTTAGCCAGCGTATGCCGTGCGTATGCAAAATTTGGCTAAAACGCTGGCACACGTCGAATACGTTATTGGGTAAGTTTGTATACGTTAAGAGCACGCTGGCATACGTCGTAGTACGCTGAGGTGTTAGACAAATTTTTCCGATGCTTGAAATTTTTCGATGTATGCTAGCGTATGACTCGCACGTTCCGCATAATGCTAGCCATAAGTTGTAGGCACGTTACGCGATCGTTGACACACGTCGACACACGTTACTTGTAAGTTAGTCATAAGTCGAAACACGTCGAGGTAATGTTTAGCGTACCCGAAACTTATTTCTAAACCTATGAGTAACGTGTTGTAGGCATGTTGCGAGATCGTTGACACACGTCGACACACGTTACTTGTACGTTACTTCATAAGTCGAAACACGTCAATGTAATGGTTAGCGTCAGTGTTCCAGACTCCCGTTTTTTTTTTGGTTTTTTTTCCTTCGTGATGACGGTGATGTTAACACTTCGTTTCTAATGCGGTTATAATATAATATAATTAATAGGCTGCCGCTCACAACGATTTAAATCATAACCGCACTAGAAATTGAAGTGTCAACATCACCGTCATACCGAAGAAGAAGAAAAAAAAACCAGGGAGTCTGGAACACTGACGCTAACCATTACCTCGACGTGTTTCGACTTATGAGTAACGTATGTCGACGTGTGTCAACGATTGCGTAGCGTGCCTACAACTTATGCCAGCGTATGCGGAATGTGTGTCATACGCCGAGTACGTCGAGAAATTTTCAACATGCTGAAAATTTCTCGACGTACTCGGCGTATGACGACGTATGCCAGCATACTACGACGTATGCCAGCGTGCTATTAACGTATACAAAACTTACCCATAACGTATTCGACGTGTGCCAGCTTGGTTCGGCAAATTTTTCATACGTCGGCATACGCTGGCTAAAACGTCAAGGTGTGACAGCGGCTTCACACTTCGATGTCTAGTGCGGTTATGATTTGAATCGTCGAGCCGCAGCTATGAATAGCCTACGCCACATGATCGTCAGCGATACGCTGCCGCGCTATGCATAAGTTAGACTATCGTTGGGCATAGGTTGTGAACGCCGACAACACGCTCAACATTCGTTGGTACAAGTTATCTATATGTGATTGAAACGTTATGTGTACGTTACTAATACGTTATGCATACGTCCAACACGTTATATACGCCCAAACTTTAAAAGAAACATCAATAGTTCAGCGTACGCCAGCGTTTTACATACATTTTGAGACCTTGCCATACGCTGGCTAAAACGTCAAGATGTGACAGGGCTTTTAGGAATGACCCGGATCAGCAAGCCAAGCCTCCATGCTTCGTGCCTATCTTGCTGAGAGCATCATTCCCAGAGGCTAAGTGAGCTTTGACTAACACACGACTTAAAATCAGGGCCAAGTCTTTTGTGGAGAGTATGGAAGGCTCCCCAGCATGGCAGGTCACTTGCTTAGGCCAGGTCACACCTTGCGTTTTAGCCAGCGATGGCAACGTAGATTAAAATGTATGTAAAACGCTGGCTTACGTTGAACTTTGATGTTTTTTTGAAAAGATTTCGGACGTATTCAATAACGACTTGGTCTTATGTATAACGTATTAGGTAGACGGACAAGAACGTTCGTTGTGTATAGTAATGCGTTATACCAACGAATGCTGAACCTGTTGTCGGCCTACACAACCTATGCCCAACGATAGTCTAACTTATGCATAGCGCGCTGCACGTATCGCCGACGATGACGTGACGTAGCCTATTAAAAGGCTGACGCACAACGATTCAAATCATAACCGCCGCCAGAAGTGGAATTCAAACATCGTAGTCACACCTTGGCGATCTTGCCAGCGTATGCCGACCTAAAAAAAATGTGTCTAAAACGCTGGCGCACGTCGAATACGGTATGGGTAAGTTTGGTATACGTGAATAGAACGCTAAAGTACGCTATCATACGTCGTAGTAAGTGGAGTACGTCAAGTTAATTTTAAACATGTTCAAAATTTTACGACGTACTTGGCGTATGACACACGTTCCGCATGCGATGGGAATAAGTTGTACACACGATATGCGGACGCTTACACACGTCGACAAAAGGCTACTTGTAAGCTACTCATAAGTCGAAACACGTCGCGGTAATGTCTTTTTTACGGAAACTTATTTCTAACTTAATGTTTGACGTGCTTTGAACCAATTCTTTACGTAGTCCCAACGCACATTGACGTATGTAGACGTATTCCATTGACGTCTTCCGGTCGACAAAAAAACTAAATGAACGTGTTCTAACTTACAACTGCCATATAATGACGTGTTCCCAGCGTTTTTGGGAATTGGTATATAAAAATGGTCTTCACAAGGGGGAACCCATCAGTGTTTTTCGACTCCTTTGAGTCGATGTCCATGTCAGCAGTAACAGTATCAGTATCAGTATCAGTATTAGTAGTAGTTTGTTCATGTTGGCAGTAGTAGGTGAGTGTTGGATGGGTGAGGTGTGGGTGATGATGGATCCTCCTTGCGTCCGCGTGTCCAAGGGTAGGAGACATCTTTGCACCAATTGTTCGAAGTTCTTCGCGGCTAATTTTTTTGGGTTTTTTCAACAATGAGCTATGGCTTTTGTTTTACGTTTTAGGTGTATTCATAACGAGTTGGACAAATGCTCAGGTACTAATAATGTACATAGAGCGCTTCGATACTTATAGATACGGTATACCAACGAATAATTATCGTGTAGCCGGCGTTCACAACCTATGCCCAACGATAAGCCTAACTTATCCATATCGTGCGGCAGTTTATCTTTCCCGGTGACGTGGGTTTGCTATTCATAGGCTGCCACTCAAGATTTAAATGGCTGCAACCTCCACTATTGAAAGTAGACGCTTGCGCTCAACAATTGTGATTTTTTTACAACTCAACGACTTTTAAACGGTGCACTCAACTATTTTAATTTGTTTACAATGAACGATTTAAATTGCTGTCACTCGCCTTTGTTTTTTTTGACGCTGGCGCTCGGAATTTGAAGCGTTTCTGTTGAACGTGCTAAATTGCTCAAACTCACTATTGAAAATAGACGCTTGCGCCAAACAATCACAATTGTTTACACTTAAACGTGTTCTTCTATCGGTGCAAATCAACTGGTGTCTTATCGGTGCAAATCTTATCGGTGCAAATCAAATCCGATCCATGTGTCCACCAGTACCTTCTCCTCCGTTCACGTCTTCTTCTCTCGGTTCTATTGGCACGCAACTGGTGCAGTGCCAAATCGATGGGGTTATGCTGATGTTGGAGGACAGGTAGAATATTGTAGTGTCATCGTGCCGGATACTCCATCTCTCATAATGTCATGGACATGTACTCGCTATGTAGTCTGCAACACTGACGGGTTCCTCCTGTGAAACCCCTTTTTATTTACCAATTCCCCTAATCGCTGCCATTACATCATTATCTGGTATCTGTAGTTTGGAACTCGTTCGTTAAGTTCTGTAGTCGTCCGGTAAACGTCAAATACGTCTACATACGCCAGTATGCGGCGGGAGGTGCGTTACACACAGGTGCAAAAGCACGTCACTCATAGTTAGATAAAAGCCTCTTTTGCCTTAAACAATAACTCGGAATGATTCGACGTTAAGTAACTTTCAAGCAAGGAGTGTCGAAGTGTGTGAACGATCACTTAGCGTGTTAGCAACATGTCACTGATAGGTTATAAATAAGTTTCAGGCACGCTAAGCATTATACCGACGTCTTTCAGCCTATAAGTAACTTAAAAGTAACGTGTGTCGACGTGTGTCAACGATCGCGTAACGTGCCTACACACGTTACTCATAGGCTTGGAATAAGTTTCGGGTACGCTAAACATTACCTCGGCGTGTCTCAACTTATGATTAACTTCAAGTAACATGTGTTGACGTCTGTCAACGATCGCATTAACGTGCCTACAACTTATGGCCAGCGTGAGTGGAACGTGTGAGTGTCATACGCCGGCATACGTCGTGAAATTTCAAGCATGCAAAAATTTGAGACAACCGAAAAGACAACGTTTAAAGCCAGCGTGCAACGACGTATGGCAGTGTTTTCCAGCGTGCTCTCAATGTTATCAAAACTTACCCATAACGTATTCAACGTGTGCCAGCGTTTTAGACAAATTTTTCAAAAATCGGCATACGTTGGCTAAAACGTCAAGGTGTGACTGGCCTTTTGTCTGGTTCTCCACACCTTACAAAGGATAGAAGAATTCTCTATTTTTTCCACTTTGTAATGCTGTATCTGAAAGAGGCAGTCCATCATCCTCAGCTACTTTGAAGTCATCAGGTAGACCAGGTCTTGTGATTGGTTTTGGATGAAACTTCAGTTCTTGACACGGTAGCTTTATTTTCAACTTGCAGCTACGTCTTTCTAAGCCTGTAGTAGATACACTCTGGCTTTCCTACAGGAGTGCTGAGGACGTCTTGGAATAGGACCATTGCCGTGTCATTCGTGCTGGACTTTCCAGAGAGTGAGTAGCGTGTCCTCAAAATCAAAGTTATCGAAGGCGCCGACAGTAAAGCCACTACTCCAGAAGTGACTGGAATTGGCGTGCTGGTCCTTTCACATGACTTTATGGCATATGATGAGAGTAATTTCTGCTCCAGGTAAGATCAGTGTAGCTAGTTGACAGACCGAGACGATTGAACGATGTAATCAGTTCTCTGCTTTACATTTATCATAGATACTGTGGGCTGTCATCATGTGTGGAGGTTTTTTCTTTGTCCATGGAACATTTCATAGTATATTATCTGGAACAGGCTGTAGAGTTTAACTTTGTGTCGGCTTTGAGCAGGTTTGTTATCATTACAATCAGCGTCAGTCTCATCGTCATCTTCTCAATATCTACTTTGTGAACTTGTAGGAGATGGACTTGTTAATTTGAATAGTGATGAAAAATGTGAGTAGAACATCAGGCATTTTTTATTTTTTCCCATGATAGTCGGAGTTCGGTGCATCACAAAATTTGTCCTGGAGATTGAAGTCAATGTTCTGCATGGCCGTCTGATGATATCACCAGCTTCTTTAACAGCATCATGAGATCTGATTTTTGCTGCCAGTTGTTCTGTGCTTAGTGAGAAGAGAATACCAGCATTGGTTCGTTCTTTCTTTTGGATTCACAGAAGGTTATTGTTCTCTGGTACGTCTTGACCAAGAAACCTTTTATTTCATTGTTGTATAGGTTTACCTCATCGTCAAAACTTATCATCAGTTCCTTGATATCCGTAAGAGTGAATCCATAGCCTGCCTCAAGAATAGGGTCTAAGATATCTTTAGCCCTTTTGAATAATTCGAATTTATTTGATGGTGGCCTTTGTCGATCATTTTGTGAGATTTCTCTCTGGTACTTTGCTATGTATGCTTTCATACATTTGCCATGAGCAAAAAATGTCGTGGCAAAGATCTTGTGGTCACTGTCTAGATCTGCGATCCATTCGAAAACAGTGTCTTTATAGTAAACTGCAGCAGCCAAGAAATTGTTTGCCCTCCTTTCCTCACATATCCTGAACTTCTTCCTTACTTTTGTGCCTTTCTCCTGTTGTTGTGATTAACCACAGACTATGCAAGGAAGTTCTTGGTTAGATAATCTGGCATCACTTGCTGATGGACGTGCAGTGAGGATGATCTCCTAGCACATTTTGTAACTGGTGAGTTAGGATCTGATGTACCACTCTCTTCTTCCTCACTAGTATTACCATCGTCGGTTGCACTACGTATTCGATCTAATGTCTTTCTAAGAGTGTAACTTTTAGAACGGTCATTGTCCATGTGATAATAGAATTTCTCAGTTCTGGGATTAACTTCAGCCGATTGAATACATCATCTTTTCTCAAAGCTGCCCCTCGTAACCGTTTCTTTCCACCGTCAGTTGAGGTAAGCTTTGTACTTTTTCTCTTTGACCACACGATGCATCTGTCCTTCTGGAGTGGACTACTTTCCTGACTTTCAGAAGAACCGCTGGGATTGAAGCTTCTTTTGACGCCATTATGTGAAATCTGCAAAGATAAGGCGTCAAGTTAGTCATCAGTGATTAAGCTTGCTGGCGTATTTACTTTGACAACTTTAGAGCACATACATATTAAGACAGACCTGCAACCTCACAACATAGTGTAGGTAGACCCCAAAAAAGAATTGAATTTTGAATTTGAAAATTCAACTTTGAATGGTTTTACAGTAACTAAATAATATTTTTGACCCAAAAATGTCTGATTACATCAAAATGGTCATTTAACAGGGGTATTTTTGAGTTATTGGGGTAATTTATGATAATTACAATTTATTTTCAAAATGGCCACCAGAATGAAAATGTCCAAAGAGTGAAATGTCTACCCCAATTAATTTATTTCATTAGCTACCGTAGAACCTTTTTCTGCAGTAATACTGGGTGCACAACCACTTTTTTACGGATAGGTAGCCTGCATCCTGGACTAATAGTCCCATTGTGTCTTTTGGGTTCTCCAGGTATTTTAGGTCCTGGGTCTTTTGGATGTGAGAATTTTCAGAATGAGAAATTTGTAGATAATAGTTGGTTACGGTTGTGGAGTGAAGTTGCTGAGGATATTGGAAGTGGTGACAGTGCAGCGGGGGCAGGTGGTGGTGACGGTGCAGCGGGGGCAGGCGGTGGTGACGGTGCAGCAGGTGCAGGCTGTAGTGACTGTGCAGCAATAGAAATTGGTAGACATGAGGGATGGGAGACAGTTTTTGTGGGTGATGATATTCAATATGTGGATTCTTCATTCTGCAGGAAGGATCATCGACATAGAAGTCTGTGTAGTTTTGAAGTAGCAGGAGTTGGGGACATTGAAGGAAGGGTAAACGATATTGTATCGGGTCATGGTAGGAAGAAGTTGGTTGTACACCAAGGAGCGAACGATATAGGGAAAGTTTACTCAGAGGTTTTGAAAAATAGATGCAGGATATTGGGTAAGTGGCTGAAAGCAAAGGGTTGTGAGGTCATCTTTTCTGGGATTCTCCCAAGATTAGGGAATTATATCGATATTATGAGTAGAGTGATAGATGTCAACCAATGGTTGGAAGAATGGTGTAGAGAGGAACGTTTTACATTCAAGAAGCAGTGGGAATCATTTTTCAGGGTTAAAGGGAGTGTTTCCAAATGATGGCCATATGCTAAATAGATAGGGGAGCCAAGGTTTGCAGTGGGAATTGAGGAAATAATTCAGGATTTTTTTTTCGGTCAGCGGAGGGTGGAGAAGCTATTAGGGAAGGAACTGATGATGTAATTAGGATGAGTAAGGCCAGGCAAGAAAATAGAATTTCAGGAAGGGAAAAGTTAAACATTCTTTACCAATGCCAGAAATTTAAATAAGATGGAAGAGCTTGAAGCCAAAGTGGATAGCGAGTACGATATAGTTGCAGTGAGTGAGACATGGTAAGGAGGAGAGTAACTGGAGGACAGGATTAGAAGGCTACAAGGTGTATCAGTGTGATAGGAAGAGCCACCGCAATCTGGGTAAAGGACAGCATTGCATCGAGAGAAAGGAGTGACATTGAGGGAATTGATGTTGAGGATTTTGTATGGGTAGAGATTAGAGATTTTAAAAACAGTAATATACTGGTAGGATGCTTTTATAGGGCTCCGGGTGGGAAGAAAGAGGAGGAAGGAGGAGGACATGAAGAATTCAAAAGGGCATGTGGATAAGGGAAGAGTACCGATTATGGGGGATTTTAACTTGCCAGGGAGAGATTGGGTGGAGGAACAGGGAAAGGGAAGAACAGATGAGGATTTCCTTGTTTTGGTCCAGGATTGCTTTTTAACCCAATTTGAAGATAAGCCCACTAGGGGGAGTGCAATGTTAGACCTCCATTTAATATGATTTTAAGTAAAGATAAGTTTTAAGGAGGTGGAGGTTGGGGAGCAATTCGGAGCAAGTGCAGCAAGGTGAACATAACATGTATGTGCATAAAGACTTTGTTCAGGGTTATGGAAGTTCAGGATCATAGTGTAAGGCTATAGATTTCAGAAAGGCAACCTGAGGATGCAGGAGAAGAATGAGGTGAGAGATTGGGAGACTAACAACGGAACAATCAAGCATCAAGAAATAAAGAAGGCAACTATGACAAATGTGCAGATGCAGAGTGAGTAATTCAATGAGGTGTAAACGAGAACAGAAAGAGGCCTAGGTGGTGAGCATGAATATAGAATGCTATTAAGGAGAAGCAGAACGAATTATGTATTAAAATAACAGGATGGAGTTAATCTATATACTGCTATCGGGACGTAACAGACGAGCAATGAAGAAAATAATCGGCAACCAAAAGGAGATTGGAGAGGACATGAGACTAAGATTATTAAACGTAAACAGCAAGGCTCGTCTTTAAGTTAATTAGGGGAAAGAACAGGTGAGGACCAGTGTGGGCCATTGAGGAATAAGCACTGGGAGAGGTGTTAGTGATGAAAGTGACGATGGCAGGTCTTATTAAACAGGTATCTTTCTTCGCACTTTTACACAAGAATTCGGAATTGCCAAGTAGCTGAAAGTATCTATCAAGGATGTGAGGAAGGCTTAACAGAAGATCAGGTTGAGTGGAGAAGTGAAGGAACAGTAGGTAATCTAAGAGTAATAATGTTGAGGCAGATAATATGCAACGTGAGATTGAAGAGAAGGCGAGCAGGTAAATGAGAAATAAACAGATATAGCAATAGCCTGGAGTCAGGACAGGTACCAGAGGATTGGAGAGTAGCAAGTGTAACACACTATTAGAAAGGATCCAGAGAAGAATGGGAAACGAAAATAGACATGAAAGTTGTACGCATGGAAGGTGATGTGCAAAGGTGTTGAGACACATAAAGAACAGGACAGGATGACTGGATTATAAAATAAACGAATAAAGGAGTCAGATCGGGTGACCAAAGGGAGTCGCCTGGGGAAACAAAGAGGGTAGAGTGGGCGGGGAAG
>CM068953.1:71113775-71135452 GCA_035128595.1 Eptatretus atami
CAGTCTATCAGTCGGCCATCTTGCATGTGATCTCGGAAAAAAAAATGAAGGGCATATAGAAGCCATCATTCATAATTTTCTGTGTGCCAGGTTTGAACAAGATCAATAAATGTATGTCCAAGTAAATTGTTGACGTGTTTGATACCGGGTTTTTTTGACAACGAAAATGGCCGTCAGTCTACCAGTCGGCCATGTTTGATGAGATTGTAGAATAAAGCGAGTTGCACGTGTATGTCATCATGTACTGTGCTTTTGCCGAGTTTGAACAAATTTGGACCGTGCATGTCTGAGAAATGGGGATGCATTTAAATAAGAAAATGGCTGCCAGTCAGCCATCTTGAATCTGATCTCGAAAAAAAAGACAATCATTATCTGTGTGTCAAATTTAAATAACATCAGTAAATGCTTGTCTGAGAAATGGTTGAGGATGTGTTCAACATCGGGTTTTTTTCAACTAAAATCACTGCCAGTCGGCCATATTTGATCACATCATGAAACAAAATGATGTGCATATGTATACCGTCATGTGTTGTTTTTGTGCCAAGTACGAATAAAATTGGTCCGTACATGTCTGGGATATGGTTGCGGATGCACACACGCACGCACGGACATGAAAATCGAGACCAAATCCATAAGCCCCCGTTTCCGACTAAGTTCAACAGGAGCTAATAAACCTTAAAGGTCCCAGGCACACGACTGGAGAAGGACCAGCGGAAACAATAAGGCCAAAATACTTGTTTGCGGTCTATCGGGGCACCACAAAGTCCCAGTATCTTGTCTTTGAGCGGGTGAGAGGCAGACAGAGATCATGACCCAAGCCAGGATGGATGCGGCATTAGGGTGGGACCGTTGTCGTTGCTATTGAGAGACGCATGGTTTGAATGATAGTCAGGGATGAAAGCTCTGCCTCTTTCACGAGCTACACTTTGTCTTCCTCTCCCAAACCCCAGATCAGACAGATCAGATTTCCAGCCTCGCCCACTTTTAACCCTTTGGCTCTTGCCCTACCTTGTGACATCGCTTGGCCCTGCCTGCTCTATGCTCAAAGCCGGGCCTGGCGTAAATCAAGTTGAATCACTACCCTGAAGCTGTTCGGCTCACCCCAAACATTCAAAATTGTGGCCAATACTTGTGCTTCGGTGGTTTAGCAAGGCTGCTACTATGCAAGTAACAATTTAGGATGATTACAAGTGAATTTTTTTTTTTTTTGTAAACAGTACTGTGCAGAGTTGAGGCTTGTGGAAAGTAGCTAGAACTTTGAATGGATCAAGATGCAGCAGACACAAAGGACCATTAGAGAGAGGGGGGAAACACAATAGCGAGTTGAAGACAAATTATATCGGTCAAGCTTTGACAAACAATGGGTGGGAGAGGAATGGAGGCAGGAAAGGACTCATGGTGAGCAGGATGCATAGAGAAGGAGAACTCTCAGGAGGATAAAACTGGAAATTTGGAGAAGGAAGTGGGGCTTAGGCGGCTTAAAAAGGGTAGAAAAGATGATGATTTTGGATTGGGGATGATCTGAGAAGGTGGTGAATAGCTGGTCTTGCAGACAGCTTGGAGGGAAAGAATGAGATTGAAGAGAATGGTGTAAGTTGATTCAACGGCAGAAAAAAGGGAACAAATGCATGGAGGTGAGCAGTGATCTGGATTTTTGGGGCGTCCAACAAAATGTTTGGTGAACCACGTGGCCATTGTGGATACCTGTGGAGTTAAGTGGGGGGGGGGGGGTATGGTGGGGATACATCTCAGAAAGAGCAGAGGGTGCAAAACTAGATAGGAGGCGGTAGAAGAAGACAGATAACCACCTGTTGTGTTGGGAGAAGTGATGGGCCAGGACAACGCTTAAGCATGGACGTTTCTAATGATTTGAAGGCCTTGATTTCACAGTCGTCAAGCTGAGCAAAGATGTGAGAGGTGCATCCAGTCTAGATGCGGGAGACCAGTATTCGATCAAGCTGCAGATGATGGCCTTGTAGGTGGATAGGAGTTCACGTGTGCCAAGGAAGGACTTTTATACAATGAAGGATGCATAGTTGGCAACTCACTGGCTTTGGAGGCCAAGTTTGAAATGTGGTTCTCCCAAGAAAGATCATGCATGATTGTAAGAGCCAGGAGTTTGAATGACTGAGCTTCCTCAAGAGGATTGTTAAGAAAGTAGATAGGAGGATTTGCCAGACTATCCGGTCCTTTCAGAGAGAGAGAGAGAGAGAGAGAGAGAGACATTTGTTTGGATTGAAAGACATATTCCAAGTGTTTGACCATCTTGATTTTGTCAAGGTCTGAAGAGAGGGAAGAGGCTGCTGCCTGGCAATCTAAAGGATGAGGGCTATCGTGGTGGAGGGTGGAGTCATCAGCAAATAATTAAAGAGGATTTTCCAGAGAGCCAGAGAGATCATTGATGAAGGTCAGGAATAGAACTGGGCCCAGAACACTGCTTTGTCAGGAATTGAACCAGCCTTCACAGGGAGATGAGATGAAAGGATTCTGTTGAGAGCCATATCTTGGCTACGAGAGTAGAGGAAGACAATAAGACATGTGTCGAGTTTGCTTAGATGACATAGGCAGACAGTTTGGAGATCAAGGCAGGATGCCAGACTGTATAAAAAGCACGAGATATGTCCAGAGACAGCCTTGCTCTCATGTCTGACATCGAAGGCCTCCATCCATTGTTGGGTGAGCAGAAGCAACATGTCCAAGGTAGAGTGTCCTGTTCTGAATCCAAAATGGTGATCTGAGATGATGATGTTGGAGAAAAGGAAGGATTTCATATCAACTGCGATGATGGATTCCATGACCTTGCTGATGAATGGAAGTAAGCTGATAGGTCTGTGCTTGAGGGAGTCAGCTTTTGCACCTTTTTAATTCAGTGATGTTGGCTGATTTCCAAGCAGATAGTGGATAAAACATGAAAAGGGAATTATGGAACAAACAGTTTTAGACACATTTGGAGGGGAGACAGGCTTTCTATACAAATATCGATGCATATTAAATTACAAATATTTTTTCTCACTCTTACACTAAACATGCACTTGAGAAATAACTACTTCTTAGCGAAACATTTCTAACCCCTATAAGTCATTCCCACAACAATATAATTTGGTGTGCTTCTTCCATGTCCATCACGCTTTATTCAAAAGGATTCCTGTAGTGTAGAATAATAAAAATGATCCCGTTGAAACCGCTAAATTAAGCTCGAGTCCTGATATAGTCCATGGGCCCAGGCCAGAAATTCCACTTGTCGGTACCATCTAAGGAAACCAATCCTAGTTATGATTTTTGAATTGGTGTATATATATATATATAGATCATATTTTGATGTGATAACCATTGCAGACTGGCAGCTTATTGGTAGTTATCATCTCTGGAATGTACCCACCCTCCGCATAATGAAAGCGAAAAGGCAAACAAATCTGGATATCCTGAGCTGTTATTGAATGATATTACCTTCATGGGATGTGTCAATAGTCCATTGTGTGATTTTCCCCCAAAACGTCAATATCTCAGAATGGTAAAATGGTAAAAATGCAAAATACATACACTAAGCTGCTCTTCTGGAACGGTTATCACATATTGAAATAATCATATAGTCCCTACCAATAACTTAGTAGCCCTAAAGTTTGGTTTCCCAGATGGTACCGATATATGCCTGGGCCCATGGACTAATAAAAGGTAATGCTATGATTAGATGGACTTGACGTTTCACCACTTCAAGATTTTTGGCCTAAGTACCTCGTATATTGATTATTAGCTTTCCTCACAGTTCCATTTTTATTATTGTACGATGCATTTCTTATATTACTGATCGCTTTGCTGGTGGATTTAATCAAAATACAACATCACGTACCTCACAAATATTCTGTACTATTCACCGTATCATTTGCCTGAGGTCATCTTCCATCTGCTTTGAAGTCGGTTAACATCACTTTCGTCGGCCAACTTGTTCTTCTTATTCTTCTTCACGGCCACAATTATTCTAGTGGGATTGTCTGGGAGTAAGTTTGGCTTGAGTCTTTCAGGAACTGGCTGGCCAGGCTTGACGTGCGATTAAGGTTAGCGTAGGAATTTTTAATTTGTCCAAGGTGCCGGCAATAGTTCACCTACTCTTCACGAAGGACACCGTGCGGTCTTTAACATCTGCCAATTAATGCCAGCAGACGGGACTCCTGTTTAATGATGGCATGCACCTTGCCTGTAAAAGCCCAAGATGCCAATTTATAGCTGTCCCAAGATTCGAACCCAGGACCCTCCCAAGCCTTTAAGGTGCATACCTCGAGGCCATCCTGCCGTACCATCTTCATTTCTTCATCAACCATCTCTTGCTTATATTGTTGTGGCCGGGGTCGGTGGTGGATAAACGACCAGTTGGTGGAGCAGTGGAGTCATCTCCCACCGAACACCCGGAATTTAGGTCGTGACTCTCGGATAAGTCCGAGATTCACGGATCCCTTAGCGGACCGTGGTTCGCCAATATTTCGACGGCGGTGTGGTTAATTGCCTAATTAATAACATTACAATACCACGTCGTCCAACTACGGGAAACCCACCCTCGACCGACTTTGTCCGAATCAAGTCGCTATCACCGACTGCGATCCAGGTAACGAGCGGAAGTTACCAAAGCCACGCCGCGACTAAATGAAACAATCCACGGCACGAACGGCCTTATCAATTCGCAACAGCACCATGCTAGGCCAATGGAGGAAAGTACAGAAAACGAGCTGGTACATTTAACAGGGTGGTTTATTTTACAGTAATAATCGGGGAGGGAAGCACACAGAGCAGAGCTATCATGAATAAAAGGCAGGCAATGTACAATGAGCAAAAAAAGCACTTAACAATTCTACTTGCAGGACAGCCACACACACACACACACACACACACACACACACACACCCACACACACACACACACCACACACCAATAAATGGACCTCATGGTCTATTTTCGGTAGAGCCGGTACCTCCCCGCCTCGTGCAGTTTCACCCGACCCGCACTTGTGGAACTCGGTCCATGGACGGGAACGGGGATCCCAGCTCGAGCGCTCCAACGCAAAACACCACGTGAGACTCAAACCCATGACCCAGACCAAGCCACACTCACCATCAAGAACGCAAAACGCACCCTTGTCTGCCCAACACTGGACCAGACAACCACTCTACTCTTCTGAGGGGGAGGGGTCTCTTCTCCTCCCACTCGCCTCCTGATTGGACGAGGGTTGTTGGATGACTCGTGGTCACCTCCCGATGGCTGGGGCATACGTACGTGTCATGCTTGCCCTTCACTCATCGGTTGGAGGAAACGGTCCATGCCCTTCCTTGGAGCGAAGCCTCAACCGAGGCGACGGAGGCTCCGCCCACGCCCTAGCCAAAAACACATGGGCAATGCGACCAGTGGAGCGAGGTGATGGTCCGCTGTTGTTGTGGATGTTAGTAGTTGTTGTTGTTGTTGTGTTGTAAAAACCTAGCTAAAAAAAAACTCGTAGCGCACACATTAATTCCTATTAGACAGAAGGAGGATTCTAACTATATACACTACTTATCGAAATAACTAACTACGGACTCTGGCTGCTTGTGTGCACAAGGTTTCCAAATCCGTAGCAAATAGAAGGTTGTGCTACGCTGAAAATCTCTTCCGTTTCACTGTGCAGCTCAGTGTTGTTTTCATTGATTTGAACCTCCAATTAAAATGAATGAAGTGAAAAATTTTGAAAATTTCTAATTATTCTCACTCGGATTTCAACATCACCATAATGCATATTAAGTTGTTTGAACTTTCTTGATTCTGCAGATTGTAGATGATGATTATTTGTAATGCTGGCCACCACTCGGTGGCGCTAAACCATACATTTACATAGAGAGAAATGGGGTCTTCCACCCATCTTGAATCCCCACCGCCAGATATGCCACCCCAACAGAAACCATACTCGGGGTACCCTTAGGAAACAATCAAAATTTGGTTGGATTTGGTTCAGTAGTTTTTTTTTTATTATTATTTTTTAAAATTATTTTTAAAAAGCTTTTCAAGTATATATAAACAAACAAACATACAAATTAACTTTTATAGCAGATGACCACAGGAACCATTCTTAATAAATCGTGACACACATGTACAGTATACACATGTGCAGTATACACACAATATATATATATATATATAAAATAATACAGACAGTATACACACTGTGGTGTAACTCAAGAACTCAAATCGCACGTCCCCCTCCAGGTAATTGGTGCACTCACTTCGACACCAGCTTGCCGACATTTGCATCTTTGCCATCTCCATCCCTACCCTGTTTAGAATCTCATGCGTCATGGGCAACTTGCTAGTTTGGATGATTTAACAATTGCTTATTTTAAAGCTTCAACTCCATATTGGTCCGAAGGTAAAAAATTCGGGCTTACGCACACATTTCTCCTTTTGGTCTTGCGCCCTCTGCTTTCTGTTGGCTCTGCTCCCCTCCCATGTTTCTGCAGGGTGTACACGGTAACCATCTTGTTAAACTCCCAAAATACAGGCTCACTGTTGCATTTTAAGAGACCTTTACGACTGCAATGTAAGGTTTGGTAATATGCAGAGGACACCACCAGGAGGCACCAAAGACCGCCTTGTGGCGATTTTGTGTGCCGGATCGTTGGTGTGACTGATCGCTGATAAATTGGTAACAGAACTGGAAGAAAAGAAAATTGGTTTACTTTCTGTGCTGTGTTCAGAAATGTTTGCAATTAATGTGCAGGGTATCGATTTATTAGTACACAAGGAAATCTAACACAGGTGGAGGCCAGGCCATTCAGCCCATCATGCGTGCACGAACACCACACCAACCCATCTACACAAGATCCAAGGAGAAAATGCAAAAAAAAGTTTTTAATTAATGAAAAAAATAAATAAATTGTTGTTTGTTATTTTATTTTTTGGCCTAAAAGACCAAGAGAAAGTATAAAGGAGATTATTTAAAGATTGTACTGAAGGTCAAAGGTCACAAAGACAATTGTGCGCAAATTATGACACCTGCAAAATAAACTTTCCCATTTTATATATATATATATATATATATATATATATATATATATATATATATATATATATATATATCAAAAGAGCAGTCTTAGTTTTATATCAATCACATATTGTCTTTCATGACATGGCCTGCCCTTTCTCAAAGGAAGAAGTTTTGACAGTCGCAAACGCAACAAAATATAATGTCAATCAGACTACACATGATGTCAACACTGCATCCTTAATGCCAAACATCAGCAATACAGCTGTTCCTCTTTTGTATTCACCAAATATGGCAAGACGTTTTAACAAGGCGCTTTGGCACGAACAATCTGTCTGGTTGATTTCCAGGCCATTGGGTTCTCGTGATAATGAAAAATTGGCACCATTGGATGAAAATAAACCATCTCTGCCTATGTGATCTAATGTAACCATAAACGCTTCCCATTAGCTTGTGGGTGATATATGTAGGATGGCCGAAAGGAACGCACGCTCGCTTCTAAGCTGTCTTACCTGAGTTTGAATCCCGACACACCTATAAACGGTTATACTGGTGTTTCACAGGCAGGGTGATTCATCAATGTGTGTGTCGTCCCTTGGATGGATATTAAACAAGCGTCCTATCTGCCGACATTACTTGGTGGAGGTTAAAGATCCCATTGTATCTTTTCCAAAGAGTAGGCGAGCTATCATCAGCACCATGACCAATTACAAATTCCTGCCCTAGCAACTGCTGTGAAGGCAATGGCAAACAAAAACAAACAAACAAACAAAAAGACCCCGAGGACACAAAAGACCCAGATAACCAAAAAGTCCACGAGGACCAAAAAGGGGGAAGACCCTGAAGACCCAAACACACCTATGACCCAGATCACCCAAAAGTCCCTGAGGACCCAAAAGACCCCAATTACCCCGAAGACCCAAAAGGCCCCGAAGACCTAAAACACCCCTAAGACCCAAAAAGTTTCCAAGGACGCAAAATACTCTGAAGGCCCAAACGACCCAGAGGAAGGAAAAAAGGCTCTGAAGACCCCTTTCACTTTTAAGAACCTTAATACCCTTTTTACCTATAAGACCCTTTCAACACTTGTCACCTTTCAATCCCTTCACCTTTACAGCTCTTCATGTCCCTTTGGGCCCCTTAGAATACCTTAACACCATTAATATCCCAAACACCATTAAGACAGATTAGACAACGTTGACTCTTGACCATTTTGAGCTCTCGACCACTTGGACCTTTTTATATCACAAATAAATTTCAAATAAATATAATATCACCAATATTACAAATACATTTGTACAAAATAAATGTTTGCATTATGATTGGTGTAAATCATGACAACACAGCAAATCTGTAACATAAGTCTCTGGAACGATGTGTGGAGAGGCGAGCATAGTGAGCGGATCCACACTAGTCAATATATACAAGAGAAAAAACAACATTTCAAGAAAAATGTGAAAACGTAGAGGGATGAAATCTCAAAAAAAACAAACAAACAACCAAACAAGGAAGGAATGACACCACATTATGATGCCACAATGCGACACCACAATCCTCTTATTGATTACCTTTTTTTGTACAATGTTGAGGCTCATATAAGAGCTAACACACACAACATATAACAAAGGGAGCAGGAGAGGAGAGGTGGAGAGGGAAGCACAAACCAGTAGGGAGCAGAGACATTAGGAGATGGGTAAACAAGATGGACATTTCAGGACTATCAGGAAGGAAAGCAGAGATCGAAGGAAGTGGGTTTGGAGTGGATTCACGGGGGTAGAAAAGTCATGGTTATTGATGGGGGAAGTAAGAGATGGTGGTGAACAGCTGTTTTGAAGACCTGGAGGGAGATTGGGATTGAAGAGTGTGTGAGAGTTTGTCAGAGGTTGGAAAAAAGAGGAATGAAAGAGTGAAGGTGAGCAGTGATTCTTGATTTTGGCTGTTTCACCAGAAGGGGGTTGCTGGCGGACCTTGAGCGCCCTGCGGAAATAAGGGGAGAGGGGCAGGGACATAACACAGACAGAGCAGTGGGGTTGGGGGGGGGAGGGTCAGAGAGGAGACGGTAGAAGACAGAAGGACCACCGACCTGCCTGCGATGAGAGAAAGTGAGAGACCCAAAGACTCAGTTTCATTCCGTGAGATACCAATGATCCTAAATGCTTTGATTTCCACAGCGTGAAGTCAAGCTCGGTGTGAGGTGGGAGCACCGGCCTAGAGGGGAGAGCAGTACTCCATCAGGGAAGGGGGTTACAGATTGTCCTTTCAGAGAGACATAGTGAGAGCATGAGATTTGTGAGGATTGAATGACATGTCCCACGTGTTGGACCAGTTTGTGATTTTATCCATATCTGCAGAGAGCGAAGAGGCTGCTGCATGCTGTTCTGAGAAATGAAAGATGGGCAGAGGGTGGAGTCATCAGCAAAGAGATAAAGAGGATTTTCCAGACAGTCGGAGAGATCATTGATGAAAACCATCAAAAGAACAGGGCCCAGAACACTACCTTGAGGAACTCCAGCCTGGACAGGAAGAGGGGATGAGAGAACTCCATTAAGGGTCACCTGTTGACTGTGACAGAAGAGGAAGTCCATGCGCCATGAGTGGAGATTGCCTTGGATACCATAGGAAGAGAGATTGGTGAGCAGGGCAGGGTGCCCGACCGTACCGAAAGCACGCGATATGTCTAGGGAGATAGCTCTTGATAACAATGCAACAGCATCACTTATTCCATCAGAGAGGTTCCAAATCTCTAGTTATATGGTAGTTGTGTACCGAGTTATACAGTAGGCATATTTCCATCACGTGCTTGTTCTCCTAAATGCTTGTTTTGCATTTGAAATCTTTGAATGAAGTCTGTTCGCATGAAGGAATATAGGACATTTTGTTCATCGGTGGCGACGTATTATAATTTGGAAAATTCAGTTATTGAACTTTGTGGGACATGTCACAATCCCACGCAGGAATTCCAGTCCTTCATTTGTGTGCAGCACCTGGCTGCTGGTTGCATCATTTCTGGGGGTGCAGCTGTGCTGTTGATGCAGTGCCCCCTGTAGGTTAGGGCACGATTTTGGAATTCATCCACCGTGCCAGCACACGATGGCATACGGAACCTGTAAAAGAATGCGTGGGATATTTGTCGTCCGCCCTTAAATGCTGGCAGCCGGGACCCTGGCTTAATGTTCCATGTCATTGATGCAGCGGCCTGCACGTGAATCACCAGGGCGACAGTTTATATACAATTTATCGTGGGTTGGGAATCAAACTGAGACTCGGATACTCAAGGACATGGATGACACCTCCGAGCTATCATCTCTGCCCCCACACAAGTTCTCTGACGGTTCCTTAATCATAGGTCGGTCCTTGTGACCGTTTTTTAAAGTGGTTGTTTAATATGTGGAAAAGCAGAGTACACAAATATGTGCAAACCAGTTTGAAGCTTTCATGGCAATATTTTATTAAAGAAAATTAACTGACTTCTCCAAAAGTTGTATTTTAACCAATGAAGGGCAGCACAACCAAAATCAAATGAACCCTTCCAACCTGCAAATGTAATTTCGTTTCCCGTAATGCAAAGTAGCAAGTGCTTAATGAAGGTGTCTTATCTATTGTGGCATTTTAGACAATGGTACATGACTGATTATGATGCAATACTGCAGTGTGGACTCTTCGGTCTACGAGCATGAAAAGTACCTTGCAAGTTGAAAGGAAAACAATGTCAACTACAGAGTTCATAGAACACCTTACCCCATGCAGTCTTGAGAAAAAGCACATGGAAAGAATCTTTTTAAACCCGTGCTTTGCATTTTCGAGCATGATCTACGTTTAAATGTTTTGCTCGTGAACCTTGCATTGCAGGCATGATGGTGATAACCGCACAGCACTATGTGCCACCATACTCGTCAGAATTCAGAATCTCAAACAGTTATTCTGTCCTCAGGGCATGACAGCATAATGCTGGTTCTCATAGTCTTTTCTCATTGTTGCACTACCTTGAGAGCATTAATATTTTCTTTTTCCAAGTACTACTAAACAGAAGGTTTTTGAAAGTGCCAAAAAGGTGATTTGTGTTCTGCGGTGTTTGAGTATATAATTCAATTTGAAATACAATAAAGATTTTAAAGGTTGGAGAAAAACAAATAATTTGGAAGTTTACCATCATTGATGTGGCGTAGTGGCGTGCGCCTGTAATCCGGCTACTCGGAGGCTTGGGTTGGAGGATCGCTTGAGGACGGGAGCTCTGCGCTGGGCCGCGCTATGAGAGGGTGTAGGGCAGCCCGGAGTCATGGTGAAACCCAATCCTTATCCCTGTGTCGTAAGAGGCGACCAGGGTTGCGTCAGGAAGGGCATCCGGTGTAAAACCTGTGCCAAATCAGTATGCGGATCATAACGGATGATCCGCTGTGGCGACCCCTAACGGGAGCAGCTGAAAGACGAACAACAACAACCGTCATTGATGCAGCGTCTATTACACCACCCTATCTAACATATTACATTAGTTATTCGTGCCTGTTGTTTGTGTCCTTTGTGGCATCGTTAAAAAACAGTAAGTTTCCTGTTTGAAATTATTTTCATTTTTGTTTGATTGCCAGACAGGTCGACAGGGTGAAACAAATGATCTCACTCCTCCCTGCCCATGCGCGATCGGAACAAATTCAGAGCTGAAGTACCACGAAACTACACATTTGTTTTCCGATTCATGTTCAAAATACAGTATAACATTCAACTGCAATCAAGTTGTTCCTCGATCAAAAACTGATGTTTGTAGATAGTCAGACAGACAGACAGACAGAAAGAAGTGAACTAATTGCTTAATCCCACTTTTCGCTTCGCATGCACAGGGTTACAATGTGCAATGGCCAACCTAGCACAATGAGACAAACCCATTTGAATTGGGACATATTTTAATGATGACCGAACGGCAGAGTCAAGAGATCACAATCGAAACTGAACTAACAATCACTTGTTCTGAAGAAAGGATGTCACAACACGATACCCGATACCGACCATAATTTGATCAAACATATTATTGACAATGATGCCCTATTAGCTGTGATATATATATATATATATATATATATATATATATATATATATATATATATATATATATATATATATATATATATCGAACAAACAGTTGTGAATTCATAGCCCTGCATATTTCCTTTATACTTGTGTTTTGTTTTTTAAGAGTATTTTGGTATGTGCAGAAAATTTATCGGCAAAGACGGTTGGGAACATTATATAAGAATGACTTGGAATCGATCTGCACGGTTACGGTATGTGAGCAGGATTGCAGGCATTAAAGTTGTCACTTTGAAGAATGGATAAGTAACATTGGAGGAAATTGTGAATAGCATCAGCCGCATCACAAAGCAAAGGTAGTGATTGTCTATGATAACCTCAATTTCCAAACGTTTGTGCAGAGCGTCATGGAGCAATCGAGAAACAAGGCTTCGGTCTGACACTGACTCCTGGTGCAATCCCAGAGGGAAAGTGATGTCCTATTTGGAAGCTACAGCCAGCTTTAGTGCAAGTCATCCTGGGTGGACAAACAATCTTTCCTCTTTCTTCCTTCAGAGGAGGTGTAATGTTGTCAGGCACTTCACGGCCATGGTCGAGGATGTTTTATAGTGAATGACGATGGATAGGCTGCGAGCCCAACCTCTCCCCCTGACACAATGTAGTTAAAACCCCACACAGATACAATGACTGATTAATTATTGTAAGAACTGCACAATAAAACCTGTATATTAAAATACTTTTAGAACGAATGGTTTAATGGAGAGGGGTAAACGGACTTTCAAGCCACTCTGTACAATATAAAATGGAAAAAGGGCTTATTGTAACCAATCGTCACAAATACTAATTGAACAAGCATTCCTCATTGTATCTTCTTCTTTATTCAATACTTGGTCAAACAGATATGTACATATATATATATTTACTTACAATTATTATACTTTTCACATTTGCTTACTGATACGTTAGTTATTGTATCATAAGGTTGAAAATCATTAAAAGCCATTTGGGGTGAAACTATAAATGATAAAATGGACTCCAAGTAAACCATCAATTGGATCATTATGACTGGTGTTGGCTTCATGGTTAGGGTTCTGGTAGGGTGGTAGAGTAGGCTGGGCATTCGAGTGCCCTAAGTTCAAATCCCATTTGGATGCTGAATTAAAACCAGGTGGGGTTGACTCAGCCTGTCATCCTTCTGAGGTTGGCAAAATGAGTACCGGCTTGCTGGGAATGATTTAGACATTTGAGTATCCTGTGTTGAAGTGGCAACCTGTCCAGGATTGTGCCCAATAGCCCAGGAGACTGCTTCAGCAGCACTGACGCTCTGAACAGAGCATGGTCCCAATGGATTTTGATGGAATTGAATCATTCACCTGTTTGAATGCACCATGTTCCTTTTGTTTCATACTTTTTCAATTGTGCTTTTGATAAGTTTACTAAATTAAATTATTTTGTTTTACTGTTGAAATAAATTGAGTCGAAATATTTGAATCTCAATAAGGAAGTCTGCCTTTCTCCACGATACAGATCAAAACCGCGAAGCTGGAATAATCATAGGCAGCTCCATGCTTTGCATCTCAATTCGCAAGGCAGGGAAGTGAAACAAAAGTCATCAGGCTAACTGCTTATGATGCAGTGAAATTAATGCACAAATTGTACAAAATTCACATTGGGTTGATTTGCAACTCTTGTTGTACAGATTACCACAAATTGCACCTCTGTAATCTCCTTAGTTAAAGAATAATGTAACTTTTTGCAAAACACCAAGAGAGAATATTTGTAGCTGCCAGGACACATCGACAGTTATACATGCGGGTACACTACACGGTCGAGCAGTCAGGTGAGAACTAGGAACTGTCCACTCTAAAGGCAATCCACCACACCGATCAGGATTGATGGACTAGTTCGCTACAAATCAGTTGCCAGAATGACGAACTTGTGACTGTGGTCACCATGTTTGCCCAATGGGCCTTCAACACCAAATGGATCTTTAGTCCTTTTGCACAGGTGTGTATGAGTCAAGGAAAGCCAGGGTCATCCCAGTTGTATAAACCAAGTTTCAGATTTATTATCTTTTAAGTTTTACAGAATTAACTTTACATATGTGCACCAAAATATACCTGATATGCTGGAAAATCAATATAATTAAATGCAATCCAGGTTAACCTTTAAATCTAAACCATGGTCAATGACATCGAACAGATAGAGCAAACAGTTTCAATCAATTTCAAATATTCCCAACTTGATCATAAAATGCAAACCTGTTAATAACTAGTTGTCAATTAACAAACATGGGGTTGCAACCAATATTTTCCGATTCAAATATATCTTATGAGTCACATGATTGTGCAGCAATTAACTCTCTTAACCTGAACACATGGAAGGGCATGGATATGCAAAGAACATGTACATATAACAAGCAGACACAGGTAAAGCAGAGTTGACTGAACCACAGTCTTTCGTTTTTTTTCAAACGTGTGCTTTAAAATATCATTGGGAACAAGTTTCTTCATTGTGAAGGGGGCACAACAGCGTAGTGGGTCGCAGCAGCAACAGTTGAGAGTGGGGAGTGGGAAAAATGCAGATTGTTCACAGAATGCCACAAATCTGCACATGACGGCACACTGCCAGAAGAGGTTCAGTCTGTTGAACATGTGAGCCTCACCACCAGTCACCACCTTTCCTGGGCTGACCACACAGCAAAGCTGGCCTCCAAAGCCAGCCGCAGACTGGGCATCCTTAGTATATCCAACTCAAGTCTTTCCTTGGAAAATCAGAGATACTCAGTGTCTACAATGCCTTTATTCATAGCTCATTGGAGTGAGCTGGCGTTCCAGTGTTGCATCGGTCTCTCCTGGATTCTGTGCATTCAAAATCTCTCCAAATTAATGGAATCTCCCATGATGAGACTAAAGTGCAAGCATTGTTGCTTTCACATCGCAGGCAGGTCAGTGATCTCTCTAGTTTTTATCTCCTCTTCACTAATATTGCCTCCTCTGTTCTCTCGGTCCTCCGACCCTCCCGATCTACTCGATGAGGGACGCGTTCTTCCAATAACCCCTCCAGATTAAACTTCCAAAATCCAAGCTGACTGCCACCTCAACTCTTTTATTCCTCGCCTATGCCATCTATGCAACCACCTACCAGAGTCTGTTCTGTCTCACTCTTTCCTCCAGAGTTTCAAGTGAACAGTCTACCACCATCTGTTGTCATCTGCAATTCTGTCTCATGATCTTTATTGCCTCCATTAACCTTTCCTAACCTAACGATCTTCAGTGTTTCCTCCTCTCCTTCCTCTCTTCCCTTTCCTCTGATCCTGTTAATTGATTCCCATGATGTTTGTTCCACCGTCAGATCGACCTTGCTCTTCCATGATCCTGGCTCCTCCAAAGAAAAGGAAATTACCACCACTCAGACTGTACTCCTCAGCACCAATTAGAGGAACTATTTTAAATTTTATTCAGCAATACTCAGGAGGCAAGGTAGAAGAAGTAGGCCAAGACCATATCCTGCTCACTCCTTTATACCGCAATTGTTTGGCCTCCTGATCAATTCCTAGTTACTGGCAGTTTACTTATACAGAGGAACAGACATTTCTCGTATCTCTGAGAAGCCCCCACTCATGACACACCAATCCTGCCACATTACCTCCACCTCACCTCTGCACCGGGTCAGAGCTTTGAAATGCACTCCTTCCACTGTGCTGGAGTTCATGGAAATACCTATTTAAAAAAGGTGACCACCTGCTTTAATGAGCTCCCAACCTGTTTCAAGGGGATATCGAAATGACCTGGTGCCAGAAACGAAAACGACCTGGTGTTGAAACAATTAATTCAGTGCACAGACCATTTAGCTCACAAATTCCATTTCCTGTTGGAGCACGAGAAATGATAAAGAGCTGGCTAAGCAAAAGGATAACCATATACACCGTCACGCAACGCAGACAGTAAGGTATGAACAGACACCAATTTTGCATGCTAAGGTAGCACAACACTGCTGTCATGTAAATATATAATTTTTTTAACGTTTTTGGAAAACACAAGGTGTGCACACGCACGCACTCACACACACACACACACACACAATGACCCCCCCCCCACCAATACCCCTTTTCTTGATGATAACAGCACACATGATTAATGATTGTTTGTGTGTTTGATGTGTTCATTGCTCAGAGCAAACAATGCCTCTGTTGCAAAAAAATATTTGACATACGACACGTAAACAAACGATGCTGGTAATTGATGTCTTACTCTCAGACAAACTTTTACCGTGGTGTTCCAGTAAACCTGTGGGATTGATTATTTAGAGTTGAAGAAAGTTTGAGTACGACTCAGCAAGTGGAAACACTCAGCAATCGAGCAGGGTTGACCTTAACTTGCGGCAATCGAACCTGAGCTAATAAATGGAGCTGATGCTAAAGTGTTCATTTCACTTTTTGACCAATCAAAATGCTGGTTATATGACACAAGACCCTTATCGAAAAGCAACAATTTAATTTAGTTTGATGTTATTCGTTTATGTTATAGTGGTAAAATACTTGGTTTAAAAACAATCTTATTATACACTTATTTTTTCGGTGAATGATTTAGATTAGACCGATGCTTTGTCATCGAATCAAAGAAGCATTGGTAGTTGAGAAACACCTTGTTAAATTGTTTTGGAAATGTTGAAGGGCTATAACCCTGTTATCTGTACCTACTGTAGGAGGTCTTGTCTCTCAGACAAAATCTCTATTTGGTTGTGCTGTAAAAAAAATTAATCTTTTTTGACTATTTTGCAAGTTTGAAAGTGGATCTTAATACTACTAGCAAGTTATCCGTTCCCGCATGGGATTCTAAACGGAGTAGGGATGGAGAGAGCAAAAATGCAAATGGCATCTTCTGTCATCGAGCCGGTAAGCTGGGAGCAACAATTCTCATTTATTGCCACATCTGCTGCAAGTTTAATGCTCTAATGGCTGCGACCGGTGCTCCATTTGAAACTGCATGTTCAATACATGTAGCTTTGTGATGCCTAGGATCTGTAATAAATAATTGTGTTCGTGTTAAAGCGAGTGACCAATTTGAAATTGACGATGACAGAATGCTAGTTGCATACCCACCCAGCTAGCATGAACAAATCTGTTTCAAATTGTATGCAAAATGTACCGTATTTCGTCCAATAAGAGCCATGGGAATGTTTTTCAACCTCATCCTAGGAGGTGGAGCGTGGGTGGGTTATTGGAGAGGGCGTTTATTGAAGGGTTTGTGGTGTTTTTTTTAAACCTCCTCATAGGAAGAGGCCACATCCAACCAACACAGAATAAATCTATCGATGAGGATGCAAAATGAAGGGAAACTTTTATAACACGTACTTGTTACCTCCGCCACCGAAGGTGACAGGAGGTTATGTTTTCACACCTTTCTGACTGTTGGGTCGCCGAAATGGGTGACCCTTATTGTCAGTAATTCTGTCTGTTTGTTTGGATGTTTGTTCGTTTGTTATCAGCATAATTGGTAGTAAACGTGGGGGATTTTGACCAAACTCGGTGGTAGGTACATCTTATGACCTAGTGCTTTGGAAATTGTGATGGTTGCTAGGGACGCTTTGGTTCCCTAGCAACAACCAAAAAACCTTCAAAATCGGTACCGTTCACGCGAAATCAATTCCGAAAGCCATTATCCCACGTGGGTTATAAATTTGGCACGAATGATCTACAGGTGATGCTCTATCAAATATATTCCGGTTTTTGTGATATATGGAATACTTTACCCGCAGCGCCCCTACAATTAGGGTATGGCGAAAATTGCGAAAATTGAAGGCCCCTAGCGCCCAGGTGAGGCATCGATACGAATGAAACTTTGCAGGTTCATGGTACTCAATGAGTACAAAAATTTTCCTCAGGACATATTGCCGATTTCGCTTAGGTCAGGGGTCAAAGGTAATTAGTGAAAAATCGATAATATGCGAGAGCTGGAGGTGTCTTCGTGCCAAATGCTACTCTCCTAGGGTTATGGTCGGATGGTCATGAAAATTCACACTAATCGTCTGGAATACTTTGTGCACAACGATGAGCCGGATTTTCGATTTAGATCTTTGTTCACCCACAGCACCCCTCGAACTTTGGGGATTTCCGATTTAAACCGCATTTTTGGTTCTTTTCATTCAAATGGATACCGAGTAGTTATCAGTAGATGGAACTGGATGAGATTTGATATGCATAATCTTAAGGTGATTCCCTATCCGCTATATGACATCCATTTTGCTCTATATCTTATAGCTTCCATGCTCGGCGACATCGCCGCCTATCGGCTTGTTATATATATATATATATATAATATATATATATATTATATGTTATGTATATATATATATATGTTGTTTGGCAGTGATTTTTTTTTCTGCCCCCAGGTTGGGTAGGTGGGGGGGGGGTGGCGTTTTTTTTCTCAACCCCCTGCAAAGGGGGGGGGGGTGGGCATTTATTGTGGGTGATACGGTATAAAAGATTACAAGTTATTTGCCAATAATACAAACTTACAGACATTGCTTTACCAAGCAAGACTCACTCATAATAAGCAGATGAGATAAAAGATTGTGAATGAAAGAATAGGACCATTCACAAATGCTCATTTGGCAACAATCTCACACCGTTAACAGGCACGACTGTGTGAAAATCGCTTATGAATGAAGGAGATGTGACCAATGGAGCTGAAACAAATCTCAGAAGTTGAACACTTCCAGAATTTTTTTGGAAGTTTCTAGCGGTGGTTTTTACATCTCAAAGGGAAGGGTTTCATTGTGTTGCTCTCAAAACACCCCTTTACCCTCTATCAGTGTTTCTGTGCAACCAACAGCAGAAGACAAACACCAAGCCAATACCATCACAAATATTGGCAAATCGATTTGATGTCTTCTCACACAGAACGGTTGCAAATAAAATGTTTGACACATCCCAGGTTGTTCATAACGAATTAGTTTAGTCTTGGCTTTGATTGGAGAGTCTGATAGGATGGTACAGAGATAGCACACTTACCTTTGAGCTGTCTATCCTGGGTTCAATTCCTGACTCTAAACTGTCAGATTGGTGCATCGCAGACACGGTGTTGCATGACAGTGTGTGCTGTCCCTTGGATGGCCATTAAGCTGGAGACCCATGTGCCAACATTACTTGGTGGACATTAACAATTCTGCAGTGTTATCCGCTAAAAGTAGCGAGTTATCCTCAGCACTCTGAACAAATCCCAAATTCCTGCCATGAATACTGCAGGGAAGGCAAAGGCAAACCAAGCAGTGCCATCTTTGCCATAAGTAGAATGGAGATGTCATCTTGATCCTGAAGGCTGGCATATCTTTGCATCGCCGGACAGGTAGAACAATGCATGGAATTAACAGAACATTAATCAAAGCACGCTAACCACTGTAAGAAGCAAGGAGAAGCCGACCTTTTGTGTGTTCACTCTTTGTCATCTTCGTTTACAGCTATATTGTCCTGTGTTTGTACATGTCCTTTTTTGCATCGCTGGTTTTGTTTATAATCTATGGACGGCTGGTGGGATATCCCAGCGGTATGGCCACTCGGCTTTGAGCCGTCTAGCCTGGGTTCGAACCTCCACTCAGATGTAAACTCTCACCTTGGTGTTTTGCCTGAAAGAGGAAGACTTATCGCATGAAAGCGTCAGCTTTTCCTTGCTTCCCATGACGGTTAGCATACCTCAATCAACGTTGTGTTGATTCCATCCATTAATCCTTGCCAAAAGTGCTTTAGTAGCACTCAACCTGCCGGCTGTTGCATCCGTGCCTTTTCAGACAATGTCATGAAGCTGAAAGTGGAGATCGAGTGGAGATTGATTGCATCATCTTTCTTTAAGACGCATGGTTCCTGGTGTGTGTTTGATGCTTTCCCGAAATTCCCAAGGTCTTTGTGATTCTCCAGTGTTTTTATTTTGCCTCACACATGCTCGAGAACGACAAAAGTTTTTAGTGACTGATTCATTGAATAAGGCACCCATGTTATGCCCGGCATCACATATTCTCATAATGTCTTTGCTAAATAGTCTTTTCTCTGTTTATACTCAAAACTTGCCCAAACTAACCGTGTTTTGTGGGTTTGTTTGTTGTTTAGTATGGCTGTGTTCTTTCATTTTTGTGATGGCTTGTGTGTCAGAGTGGTGAGGGCATGCCCTTCATTAAAGATATGCAACTGGTAAACGAGTGTGGCTGGCTGTTCGACACCATGTATTGCAGTTCCTTGTCGCTGACAGTGAGACAGAAGGAAAGTAAGATTAATATCAGTCTTAAACCAGAAATATATCTCAGGGATCATGTACATTAGGTTAACACGAAGGAAATAAACAGAACGCGTGTTATTTCTTTGTGAACAAAAGAGTAAAATGCAATGCAAATAGCATGGAAATCCTCCCTCTGTAAAATCCATTAACAACCAGCACAATGTAAGTTAGTACATGAATTACGGACAAAGGTACCCGGCGTTGCCCAGCAACGCAGGGTCCCTCCTCCCACCCCTTCCCCTCCCTCATCCCACCCAATTACTGCCTCCTCCACCCTACCCTGCCCCTCCGCACTCCCACCCCACCCCACACATCATCCCTCCGGACTCCCACCCGACCCTCCCCTGGACTCCCACCTTTCCCCTCCCTTATCCTCCCTCCTCCCTTTCTCCTCCCACCACACACCTTCCCTCCTCTTTCCCACCCCACCCTCCTCTTCCCCCCCACCCCTCCCTCTTCCCCACCACCCCTGCCTCTGGACTCCCACCCCTTCCCACGACAGGTCGTGGCTCATGTGTTTATAAGTTATGAATTGTGAGAAAATGACTGTATAAAACCCCTTGTAAGGTGCATCGTGGTAAAAAAAAGAAATTAGAAGTGATCCTGAAAAGTTTTGGTGTGATTAACCTTTTGGAGCTTGGAGGGTTGGGCAGCCATTACCAAGCAGCTTGTAGAGCACTTGCCAAGTTGTTTAAGTACTGAAGCAAGCACTCCAACGAAAAAGTTGACAAGGATCGGCGAGCTTGGCAGGTGATTATTGATGTTTGCAGCAAAGATCATGCATTTGATGACGAGCGCTTTATCGTAATTATTTTTGTTGCACTCAATTAAGTTACATTTTAGGGGCACTCCTTAATCTTTTCTTCACACAATATCATTCTCTGAACAGTAGAATAAGTCAAGTTTAATGCTTTGGCAATTTTGTAATATGGAGAAGGAGGGATCACGGCCTTGCTTGATTCATGTAAATTTGTAAATACGCTTAGTTATAATAATCGGTAATTTCTTTAAGTTTTAAGATTTAATTCCAGGTTTTGATGATTATTGAGTCCAACAGCTACGATCCTGAAACCTGACAGATTTTGATTATGTATTTTAATTAGTCCATGAGAGGTCATCATCAAAAATCGCCAAGGCATTTTGAGTAAGCCCAAACAAAATGGTGGATTAAGACCCCAGGAAGGTGAATGTGGGCTGACCAAGGATAAGCCTGGTTTTGTTTTTAATTTAATATGCCTGTTAATGTCTTCAAAAGGGGTGTTTAACTTCACCCAAACATCCAGTTTTCATTCATGCACTTCCTCGGAGTTCCCTGAATATGCATGCAAAGTTTCGGGCTGCGAGGTTTCATAGCTTTTGTGTTTTTGTGGAGGAGACTCAATGACGCATGC
>CM068953.1:71139354-71173182 GCA_035128595.1 Eptatretus atami
GCGAAGGAAAAGTGAAAGGATATAATGAGTCGAACAAGCTGATCCGAGAAAGGACAATTAAGAGACATCGTAGAGATACCGGATTGAGCCGTGCAAGAAGCAAAACACCAAGTGATGTATTCTCATTGCATCATTCATTTTAAACATTTATATAATGTCATCTTCACCTCCGAATCATTCTCTTATATTTTCTGCCATATTCGTTCAGCACAAGTAATGGCGTACAATTTGAGAATGCCTACGAGCAATAGTGATTATGATAACGACCTTCATAAAACAGAGGACTCAATGTAGGAAAGGAACTGCTCGGAGGGACAACCCATTGGGTGACACTTCGCTTATTGTCTGTAAGTGTGCATGAGGTACCATGTCTGTAAACACCATGAGTTTCCCTCAAGCAATGAAGTCTGTTTTCCACAAAGCTGTGACTTTCTAATGAACATTATTCTGTGTTAGTTTATGCCTTAAGCCTTAAGAGAAAGTTTTGCATTTCAGAAGTGCTTTGGATTTATGAACCTGCAAGCTAGACTGTTATTCTTTACCCTTGTCTGCGTAATCCATGTTCCACATTTGTTAGTGCGTGGGCATTTTAAGACTTCATATCCGGTATTTGGATTCCTGATGAGAAAAAACAAGTGTTTCGAGCTTCAAATTAACATATTAATTTTGTTTTTTTTTAATGCCAAGCTCTGTATTGAATATGCACCGAGCTGTGTGTTCGGATGGAGTATTTAATGAATTCGATAAGATTTAGTAACATTTTCACACATCAGAGGTTAAAACGTGTACGTACCAGCCGATTCTTTCAGGAGAAGGCGATCTTGAAATTTTTACAACTTGGCACTGGACAGGGCAATCCGAAAACCCACTGTATTTATGTCTCAAATGGGAAAAACACTTTGTAGGGAAAAATTGAATTTGTTGTTTTTGATTTATGTGGGAATTTTCATGGTTTTTTGGGGAAACAGATGCTTAATGGCAATCTTAAGTTTTTATTGCTCTTCAGCAACGAGCCACAAGGAAACAAAGGTTATATCTTTTGAAAACCTGGCCTCTATTCCTATTGTTAGTGTTTCCATTATATTAAGCTGACTGTCCTCACAACAAAACCAATAAGCAGGGTTTATTCCATTACAAAAAGAGGGAAGGGGGTAACACGTGTGTGTGTGTGGTGGAATTGTTAAAAACAAAAAATGAAAAAAACGAGATGTGTGTGTTGTTCATATGTTTAAGTGTGTGCGAAAACAAAGTGGGTAAACAAAGTGAGGTTCGATTGCCACATTGACTGATTGTTTGGATATCGCTGGCATCATTGTCATGGAGATAAGAAGGAAGCCCAACTGATGATGCACACAGATAGAAAATCAGTCAATCATATACAAATTGTGAAAGCTTTTCCTTAATGTGCGTAACTATTTTATCCATTACTCTTCAATAAATTATTACAATTCTTGTGAGAAAACAAAGGATGAGTGTTTGTATGGACTATATATATATATATAAATATTTCTATATTTCTATATGGAAATATAGCTGGCTTTCCTTCGACGCATGAAGAAGATAGTTGTGTTGTGTTGTTCGTCTTTCGGCTGCTCCCATTAGGGGTCGCCACAGCGGATCATCTGTTATGATCCGCATACTGATTTGGCACAGGTTTTATGCCGGATGCCCTTCCTGATGCAACCTTGGTCGCCTCTTACGACACAGGGATAAGGATTGGGGTTCGCCACGATTCCAGGCTGCCCTACACCCTCTCATTGCACGGCCCAGCGCAGAGCAGAGCTCCCGTCCTCAAGCGATCCTCCAACCCAAGCCTCCGAGTAGCCGGATTACAGGCGCACGCCACTACGCCCGGTATGCATGAAGAAGATAGTACGATTCTTGTATTCATGCTGAGGCGATTTGGCTCGTGTGGTGAAGCAAGACCTCGTGTATGTCAAATAGCGGGTCTGTGAGGACGACCGACACAGGAAGCAGCAACATGGGGTCTCTGAGCCTTGGTGTTGAATACCGCTCACAAATTGCCTGACGTATGAACGTTCTGGCTGTGAGAGAGCGACTTGGCGCCATTTTGCGTGTGTCTTCACCTGCAAATAGAAGTGCATCGATTCCATGTTCCACAAAGACCATCTCTGGGCCAAGCTGAGTGCCACAATAAAGGAAGGGTTTTCTTTTATTTTGTTTCCCCTTGTTTGTATTTAAGTGTGTGTGTGTAGAAGCGCCACAATTTAGACGTTTGGATTAATTTACCTCACATATTTTTATATACTGATTATTGTCCTTTGTAAATATTTGTCTATTTCATTAAATCTGTTCATTTTAAGTAGCTTGTATCTGTGTAATTGTCGTGGGGTTCGAGTAGAAACCCCCCCTGTGCATCCATTTCTGTGCCCCCCCGTCACACCGCCATTGCCCCACGCCCTTCCCGGTTGCGTGATAATCTCCGAGGATCAACGTGTCCGCCTCCTTATAAGGAAAAACCCGCTCGAAAATCCGGACTGGCGGTGTTAACCGCCCATCACCACAATTTGGGGTCGGGGGTTTAACCTTGACCACCAGCGCTACGCCATTTGGTGATGAGGTCGTGGGATTCGAACTCTGATCAACATTTCAGAGGGGACATGAAATTGTTGATCACATTAATTGGTGTCGGGAGAAAAGAACGCATGAGAATTTAAGGGAGAGAAATATTTTTCTCTCTGAGGGGATTAAACACATGGCAGTTTGGAGGGAAGGTAGTATGTATGAAGGAAGCGAGTTGAGTGTCGAGCCGATTGATAAGCATAGGGTAAAATTTTTCCCTGTCCCGAGTGGGGGCCCCCACCACCAAATTTCTCTCACAGAGGATCTCTAGATTTCCCCTGGAATCCACACCCAATCGTCGCAGATGGGCTTCGCCAAAGCCATTTGACATGAATCAAATGTGGGAAATGATGAAAGAAATGATGGACCAACAGAATGGGAATATGCAACAAATGAACAGAAATATGCAAACACTGAAGGATGAAATGAGAGGTGATATGCAAACAAAAATGGATGACATTAACAGAAATACGCAAACAGGACAAAACCAACAGAGGAGTGATTATGCCAAAAATGAACGGGGATATACAAGGAAAAATGGATGGGAATATGTAAAAACTGGCTGAGGATATGAGTGATGCACGATGGAATCAGGGAGGAAATGAAGGCGGGACAATGGGAGCCGAAGGCAGAGCTGGAAAAGGTAAAGGCGGAGCAGCAAAGCCTGGACGTCGGGCTGGTGGACGGAGGTAAAGGACGATATGCAAAGAATGGACCAGAGGATGACAGACGAAATCAAAACAGTATGTGAGGAAATGGATGTGGTGAAGGAGAATGTGGAAGGTATTTGGACCATGATGAAAACGGATAAGGATGAAGTGACAATCAAAATAACAGCGGTTAAGCGAGAAGTAGACAGACTAGGACAGAGGATGACGGAATTTTAAAAAGATAAGGAGGAAACAAAGGGAGAATTGGGTGCCACAGACGAGGAATGTGAGGTGAAACACAAATAATTGATGAAAATGGTTAAAGGAAAGAGAAAAGTTCAAAGAAGAAATTGGGTCAACAAAGCATAGAGTTAATGAAGTAAATAAGAGCCTGGAGGGCTATTGCGCCTGTGTAGATGCCATGGTGTAACGGCGGGAAAGGAAATTGGAATCTTGTAAATGCTATGGTGGCAGTTTAGTGCAAAAGTTGGAAACCCATGTAATAGAGAGGGAGAGAGAGAGAGAGAGAGAGAGAGAGAGAGAGAGAGAGAGAGAGAGAGAGAGAGAAGAGGAGAGAGAGAGGAGAGAGAGAGAAGAAGAGAGAGTTGGTTGGTTGATAAAGGCTTGTGGGAGCCATGATTGAATGGGGAAAGGATGGATGAGACATTACAGGCACAGCTGAATACAGTACTTGGGACACTACCATAAAGGGAAAGGAGAGAGAACCAAAAGTTTCTGTTATTCTCAAAGGTGACATTAATGGTCCTGTTGAGACCATTCTTGGGCTGACTGACTCGTACGAAGTTGGGTTGGACTTGCTGCACTTTGACATTGGGGATTTTGCTGAAAAGTGTCGAGCAGATTTGGCAGAGCCAATGTTTGAACCATTTGCAGGACATGTAGAAGAGGAGAGTTGCAGCAATGGTAGCTTTCTGTTGGTTGAGTGGGAGGCTCATCCTGAATTAGACCAGAGTGAGTCAAGTGCAGGCATTGAAGAGAAACATGTCCGCATTTGCATCTTGGGCAAGGTGTCTTGGGCAACACAAGGTGCCAACACCATCTGGAATGTAACAGGCACTTTCTCCTTTTCCAACAACTCCATTCTGGGGTGGGCACCGCAATGTTCCGCAGGATTCCTCACTTCTAGTTTCTCGGCTGGGGGAGTTTGGTCATGAGGTAGTCACCTGGAATGCTTTCCCATTAACAGGTGTGCCTTGTTAAAAGTTAATTTGTGGAATTTCCTTCCTTCTTAATGCGTTTGAGCCAATCAGTTGTGTTGTGACAAGGTAGGGTTGGTATTCAGTAAATAGCCCTATTTGGTGAAAGACCATTATTTTGTCTGTACTGTAGAGACTCAGAGGTCCATATTATGGCAAGAACAACTCAACTAAGCAAAGAGAAACGACAGTCCATAATTACTTCAAGACATGAAGGTCAGTCAATCCGGAAAATTTCAAGAACTTTGAAAGTTTCTTCAAGTGCAGTCGCAAAAAACCATCAAGTGCGATGATGAAACGGGCTCTCATGAAGATCGCCATAGGAAAGGAAGACCCAGAGTTACCTCTTCTGCAGAGGATAAGTTTATTTGAGTTACCAGCATCAAAAATCACCAATTAACTGCACCACAGATTACAGCCCAAGTAAATGCTTCACAGAGTTCAAGGAATAGACACATCTCAACATCAACTGTTCAGAGGAGACTGCATGAATCAGGTCTTCATGGTCGAGTTGCTGCAAATAAACCACTACTGATGGAGAGCAATAATAAGAAGAGACTTGCTTCGGTCAAGAAACACGAGTAATGGACATTGGACCGGTGGAAATCTATCCCTTGGTCTGATGACTCCAAATTTGAGATTTTTGGTTCCAACCGCCATGTCTTTGTGAGATGCAGAGAAGGTGAACGGATGAACTCTGCATGTGTGGTTCCCACCTTGAAGCATGGAGGAGGAGGTGTGATGGTGTGGCGGTGCTTTGCTCATGACACTGTCGGAAATTTATTTGGAATTCAAGGCACACTTAACCAGCATGGCTAACCACAGCATTCTGCAGTGATACGCCATCCCATCTGGTTGGCGCTTAGTGGGACCTCCATTTATTTTTCAACCGGACAATTACTCAAAACACACCTCTAGGCTATGTAAGGGCTATTTGACCAAGAAGGAGAGTGATGGATTGCTGCATCAAATGACCTGGCCTCCACAATCACCCGAGCTAAACCCAATTATTGAGATGGTTTGGGATGAGTTGGACCGCAGAGTGAAGGAAAGGCAGCCAACAAGTACTCAGCATAGGTGGGAACTCCTTCAAGACTGTTGGAAAAGCATTCCAGGTGACTACCTCATGAAGCTGGTTGAGAGAATGCCAAGAGTGTGCAAAGCTGTCATCAAGGCAAAGGATGGCTACTTTGAAGAATCTAAAATCTAAAATATATTTTGATTTGTTTAACACTTTTTGGTATCTACATAATTACATATGTGTTATTTAATAGTTTGGACATCTTCACTGTGATTCCACAATGTCGAAAATAGTAAAAATAAGGAAAAACCCTTGAATGAGTATGTGTCCAAACTTTTTACTGGAACTGTATATATATATATATATATATAATAATAATATAAATATATATATAATATATATATATATATATATATATATATATATATATATATATATAGTGTGTGTGTGTATTATGTCTCAGGCCAAGGCCTAGTTCTGTCTCAGCATGCTTGTGTCATGAAATGACTTGGTAGAGGATACAAGCAATCGATTTTGAGGTATGATGCAATAACAGTGAAAGAAAAATCAATTGTTTCAGCTTGATTTTACTGAAGCACAACTATAATAACAGTCTACCTGTATGCCTTTCCACATCTCTGCCACAACCTGATTTGTAATGTCTGCGAGTGTGCTACCTCACCTCAAATGCCTGAATAACTTTCCTACTTGTACGACAACCTTCATTGCAAGTTCCGATGACCTTGTCCTCTGTTGACTCCAATTCCCTTGTGATATCCACTGAAAGCCAAAGAAACTCCTTTAGCAATTAGTCAGCAAAAACATTGCGAAAACTAAAAGGGCACTTGGTAGAGCGCATCCCTCCACCACGTAATGCCTGATCCACGAGAACATAATGGGCCCAATATATTTTTGAAATATCATAGTATATGTCGTTTTTGGCCCTATCAATGGTGAAGAATGACTTTAAAAATTAAATAATTCTCATATCCAGATCCGGATTCGGATCTTCACCAACATCGAACCAATTTGTCATGGCAACACACCCAACGTGTTCACCAAGTTTCATCTGAATCCGTCCCCAACTTTTTGAGATATCGTGCTATATATTAGTTTAGTCCAATTTCTCAACATTGGTGAAGAATCACTTAAAAAATTATCGGCTCCCGATCCGGATTCGGATATTTACTAAAATTGAAACAATTCTTCCCTGTCACACACCCAATGTGTCCACCAAGTTTTATCTGAATCAGTCTGCAACTTTTTGAGATATCGTGTTATATATCATTTTTGGCCCGATCTCTCAATGGTGAAGAATCACTTTGAAAATTCTAGAAGTCGGATCCGGACCCGGATCTTCACCAAAATATAAGTAGTTCGTCCTTGTCCCCCACCCAAACTGCCCATCAAATTTTATCCGGATCCGTCCACAACTTTTTGAGATATCCTACGCACAGACAAACAGACAGAATAACAAGAAAAAGACATCGTGCAGAGCACGATACTTGCAAAATCTATACCTCCTTCCCTTTCCAAAGGTTGCCATGGATGCATCAAATTGTCTTTTTCATTAAGATTATAATTGACAATGTTAATCAAAGCTCAGGTCAATCGGGTGGAAATTGATTATTTTTCAGATTGAAATTGATGATTTCAGAAGTTTGACCTTGAGTTCACCTTTTACCTTTTGACCTCAAAAATAGTTGCTTTCCTAATTCAGTGATGGACTATGCAAATCCTTTTCAACTTTCAAGTTAATAGGATGAAAAATGACGATTTTAGAAATTTGACCTCAAGATGACCTTTGACCTTTGACCTCAAAATCAATAGCCTTCTCAGTTGAGAATACTTCGACAACTTGGTAAAGTTTCATGATGATCGGGTTTGAATTGTGACTTGTAGGTGATAATAAGACAGATAAGCGGAAGACGTGCAAAGCACGACACTTGCAAAATCCAGACAACAAATTTGACCTCAAAAATAATCAGTGGTTCAATTCAGTGACCTGATATGCAAATCCTCTTCAACTTTAAAGTCAATCAGAAGAAAATTGAGGATTTTAGAAGTCTCTCCTAAGTTGTTGACCTTCTGACCTCAAAAACAATAGGCTTTTCTCCTTTTGACAAACTCCACCATGTGGTGAAATTTCGTGAAGATCAGTTTAAATTTGTGACCTGTAGGCGATAAACAAACAGACAAACAGACAGACATAAAACAAGAAGAAGATGTCATGCAGAGCATGACACTTGCAAAATCCATAAAACAAATATGACCTAAAAAAGAAAAAAGTGTTGGTTGAATTCAATGACCAAATCTGAAACTCCTCTTCAAATTTCAAGTCAATAGGATGAAAATTGACAATTTCAGAAATATGGCCTCTGTTGACCTTTTGGCCTATGTTGACCTTAAAAATAATTGGCTAGTTGGATTCAGTGTCCTGATATGCAAATCCTCTTCAAATTTTAAGTCAATGGGATGAAAATTGAGGATTTTAGAAATAATCCCTTAGTTGTTGACCTTTGGCTGATGCTGACCTTTTGACCTTAAAAACAATACGCTTCTTCCTTTTGACAAACTCTACCATGTGGTGAAGTTTCGTGAAGATCGGTGTAAAATTGTGACCTGCAGGCGACAGACAGACAGAATAACAAAATCGCCTGACCAATATACTTGAAAAATCTTCGATTTTGCAAGTAACAGACAAACAGGGGTGAAAACATCACCTCCTTCACCTTTGTGGCAGAGGTAATAACTTTCTAATTTCTCCAAATTAGCGGGTTTGCTGGCATACACTTTTTTATTACCCCTTGGGGTCTTCCACCCCCACGGGGTCTAAGCGCCGCTCGTGTTCTCTCTTTTGTTGTGTACATTTCATTTGAACGTCTATTTCTCCATTATTCGTGAACAGAATTCGATGAAAATTGTCAAGCATATACTAGACACATGTGTGCAGGCAATAATTGAGCGTAAAGTGGGATTGCGGCCCTTCGGGCCGAGGAAAGGCCCATTTTGGCCCATTTTCTTAAAATTGTTATTTCGGTTATTAATGAACGGAACCGAACCAAACTTGACAGGTATATTCTAGAAACCATTCCCCAGGCAATAACTGAGCCCAAAGTGCGATTCCGGCCCTTTCGGCCGATTTTCTTAAAATTGTTATTTCTTGGTTATTCGTGAAAGAAACCGGACCAAATTTGACAGGTATATTCTTGAGGTCACTCTGCAGGCACTAACTGAGCCCAAAATGAGATTATGGCCCTTTGGGCCAACAAACAGCCCTCTCCCCATTCAAAATATTTTTTTGCTATTTCTCGGTTGTTCGTAAATGGAACCGAACCAAACTTGACAGTATGTTATATAGACCATTCCCCAGGCAGTAACTGAGCCCAAAGTGCGATTCCAGCCCTTTTGGCTCATTTTCTCTCTGTCTTATTCCACCTCCTTTCTGGTCTTGCACCCTCTGCTCTACCGTGTCTCCCTCCCCCCTCCCCAGGTTTCTGCAGGACACGTATGGTCCACGCTCAACCCCTGCTGGTGAAACGACCTAAATCCAGGATCACTGCTCACCTCCACTCATTTGTTACTATTTCTTTTCCTGCCTGTGGAACCAACTTCCACATGATCTTCAATGTCATTCTTCCCTTCAGGTCTTCAAGACAGCTGTTCACCACCATCTCAGATTGTCCCCAATCAAAAATCATGATCTACGCTACTCTACCCAAATCCTTTCTCCTTCCAAATTTCCAGTTTCCTCCTTGGAGTTTCCCTTCTGTATCCATGTTGTCTACCCCCATGCATCCTCCCCCTCCATTTCTCCCTACACCCATTGTTTGTCCAAGTCTCCCTCTACCTTGGCCTTCAACTCTGCTGTTGGTGGCTTCCTCCTCACTCCTTTTGTATGTATCTCTCATGTTCCCTTCGCATTCTGTTTTGAATGTTTTACATCCTGCATTTTTCTGTTATGTTCTGATCCATTCAGTGCACTAGCTCTTTCATGAGCCTCGACTATGTATACAAAAAAAATACGTCGTCTTCCTGTTTCAGGCCATTGAAGGACTGCTTTCAGCCATCCACATGATATCAATTGAAAAAGAGGTTTGTGAGCTATTTATATGCCTTAAACCTTGGCCAATATGTCGACAAAGTCAGTGGAAGTCGTCACCTTTGCCCCTCACTACAACGTCTACCTCCACCTATTGTTGAGCAGTCCACAGCCCCCCCCCTCCTTCAAACACCATTGGTCTCATGAAAATTCACCATCTACTTATACTGGTTGTCTATGAGACGGTGACTGGAAATGAAGTCACGTTTATCATCAAGATGATTGTGGGAACAACTTGGATCTGGCCCTGACTTGGTTCTGCATATATCTGTCCAATCGATCGCCCTGCAGCTACAATCAGTCGAGTCCTGGACCTCCAAGTCCTGGACTTGCTGCCATTGTGAAAAGAAGCCAACTTTCACACCTCAGAATCGCTCTCGAAGTAGGTCGTGTAAAAAACGCAACAAGAACCGCCGTAGCTGAACACACTATCAGTGAATTACGGTCCAAGCTGAAGAGTGAGGACACATCCAGCGGCCCTGTTTCACCTGTCTCCCTCAACACAGTGTGTTCCCACTTAAATTGCAGATGCGTCTGCTCACTTTGTCCTCCTACAAAATGCTCTGCCAGAGGGACTGATTCACCAACACAGCCATTCCTTTTGCTAACTTGGATCTCATCACCAGTCAACACGGCACCCAGCTCCGGACCTTAAATACAGCGAGTGCTCCAAAGTGCACCGGTGGAGCCCTGCCTTACCCTGTGTTAAGAGTTAGTGACCTTGTCTACCTCGCACGTGACCGTGATAAGACCTGTGCAAGGCCCAATACCTCATCACATCAATGGACCATCCATGGTGTCAAGTAAAGAAGTTCTCTCTGTCTCAGTTACGAAAGAGTCCATATTGAGTTTGGTTAAACGAATATTACAGGTTACCGGCCTATTTTTGCAACCACAATTGCCAGCCCTACACTCACTGTGGAATTGCTACATGGCCCAGATGGTGGTAATGTCTCACAGTAATCTAGGTATGATCCTCCAACCACCATGTTATCCCCCGTACCTTAATGTTGTGTTCAATCACCTGCTTATCTGGCCAATTATGTCGAGTAACCAGAATTGTCTAGATGTGGTATATCTGTTACATCAGTTGGTTGGACCTCTCGTGTGTCTCACACATACCGCATTTACTCTCGTGTAGCTTGTTTTATGACCTGTTTTTGATTACACTTCCGATCAGTTGGTGTGTGTTTCAGTCAATTCGTTATGACGCGTTTAACATGTCGGAGGGAAAGAGATGGCTAAGCCAGTCTGGGCTGGTTGTTGTACTGATATGTATCGATGTACCGACAGAGGGATTTAGCATGTTGTGGGTCGTGTGGTCTCCATCGTGTTGTCTTGCTATTTGCTGTCTTTGTACTGTTAATATAGTAATAAACGAGCAAGAGCATTATATCCGGTCTCAGGTGACATTTCACCTGCTTTACTGCTTATAATTGGAGTAGGGGATGAAGAGGGGACAGAAGAGTATTATATACAGGTCTCTATGTTATGTGCTTTTATGAGTAATACGTTTCTATTATGGAACGTCCATTTCAAATCAGAGATTATTTTCCTATAACCTCACGTAATATCGGACGGGATAGTGGGGGAAGGTGGAGGGGCGAAGGAGGCATGATGCTTTGCTCCCTTGAAATGAGAAAGGGAAGCGGCAATGGTATTGCAAGCAGAAGTACTGTGACCTTTGACAGTTTAAGCTTTGCCAAATACGTCGAATAGCAAGATGCTCACAAACTCTTGGAAGAAAGTAGCCTCAGACCTCCAGATGAGGATAGCATGTCTGAAAGATGTTATTTTTTTCTTCTGGGTTAGGATATTCCCATATGTCGTCGCTGCGCCGTGCTATGAAAAATTCATCTAAGCTTATCCGAGCTGATTCTTTGGATCATTAATTTATGGAATGACTACTCTGCCATGAAACTGGATTTGAAAAGTGAAATTTTTATTGTTCTTTTTTTTTTCAGAGATTGATTCCCAAGATGCAGCGTGGTCATTTTATATATTAAAGCCTTTGGTTTACTAACTCTTATACTTATAATGGCAATGAGGGGAAACGACTTGCAATGAGTTATTCAACTCAGCAATGTGAAAATGGCTTGCCAAATTGACAACATGGCACCGCATAATATATTTTACATCCCGTAATATCTCCGATATAGAGACAATTATCTCACATGAAAAAAAAATAAAAATCTCTGCAATGGAATTTTTAGGGCAGTACAGAAGCAAGGATAAGCCTTGAAATGAATTTGCAACTGTCTGCAATTATAAATATTTGTGCATCTTTCGAAATTAAAGCATGGATTTAAAAATAGTGATTTCTGCACCCAAGTAGTAAGAGTAGTCCAACGTCAAGCACAATGTTCCACAGACAGAGCTTTATAGCTGGCTGTGCAGTTTGAAATATATCAAATGCATGCATTTAGCTTTGTAACGCGTTGAAACAATGAGCATGGAATGTGGATTTGATTTATCATTAGTGAAAAGCTCCAAACTGGATAGAAACACAGAATTCGGTTCGGCCCACCGTGCGAGTCCTGCTGCTGTCAGCAAAATGGCATCATGAGCGATGGCAACTTGCATGCTTGTGGAATACATGCCTCTCTGGAGAGATGTCGACAAAGTTGTGGATCCGTTGACTTGTTGGAACCCCCTGCAAAGCAGCCACAGCCATCCATCTGAAGCTTTGAAATGACAGGAAGGTCAACGATGGCGGTTACGCTGAAAGCAAAAGAGGACTCGATCCCATGATTTGGATTGAGTGAGTTCAATGTAGGGCCAAGCAATTTCTTGTTTTTTTTTGGAGCAAGCATATTTGAAGCTCAAGCATTATCTGTATGATAATGAGAAAGTGGTTTTACGTTGAGCGATGGTTAACGCATGGATTACCTCCACCACCGAAGGTGAAGGAGGTTATGTTTTCACCCCTCTCAGTCTGTCTGTTTGTTTGTCTGTCTGTTTGTTTGTTTGTGTGCAGGATATCTTAAAAAAGTTGGGGATGGATCCGGATGAAATTTTGTGAACAGGTTCGGTGTGTGACAAGGACGAACTGATTCGACTTTGGTGAGGATCCAGATACGGATCCGACTACTGGAATTTTTTTAAATGATTCTTTACCATTGCGAGATAGGGCCAAGCAGGAAATATATATAGCACGATATCTCAAAAAGTTGTGGAAAGATTAGAACAAAATTGGGTTGACTGGTTGAGTGTGTGATAAGGACAAAGTGTTTAGATTTTGGTGAAGATCCGGATTCGGCTACTCGAAATATTTTTTAGTATTTCTTCAACATTCAGAGATAGGGCTAAAAACTATATATATATATATATAACACGATATCTAAAAAACTTATGAATGGATTCAGACGAAACTTGGTGGACAGGTCGGGTTTTTGAAAATGAAGAATTGATTACATTTTGGTGAAGATCCGGATCCAGATCCAGATACGAGAATTTTTTTTTTTTTTAGCATTTAATTGATTCTTCACCATTGAGGGACGGGACCAAAAACGATATACATCATGACATCTCAAAAAGTTGTGGACTAGTTATAACAAAACGAGGTGGACGAGCTGGTAAGGTGACAACAAGAAGCCGATTCGACTTTGGTTCAACTCTGGATCCAGATCGGATCCATCAGTGGGATACAAAACGTAAACTGTTCAGCATGGCGGAGGTGTTTGCTCTACTAAGTGCCGCTCAATTGTTCATGTGAACGTGTGAATTCGTTTCAAGGACATGGAAGTTGGAAGTGGAATGAAGTGCACATTTTCACCACAATCTTAATGGTAGATGCATATACTGCATTATTTGCAGTCACTTCCCTTGGTTATTTAATGCTCTCTCTCTCTCTCTCTCTCTCTCTCTCTTCTCTCTCTCTATCGAGTGCAGCCTGTGGCTGCTGGTTGCATCATTGGTTGGGACGCGGCTATGCCGCTGATGCAGTGTCCCCCTCACCAGTACACTGGTACTCATTTTGCCGACCTCGAAGGATGACAGGCTGAGTCAACCTCCTGGTGTATTATTAATTCAGCAGCCAACAGGGCTTGAAGTCAGGACCCTAGGATCCCAAGCCACCACCCTAACCACTAAGCCAACACCAGGCATATTTAATGTGTAAATCGTCCTTAAGAGATACAATGTGGTTTTTGCTTGAAACAAGAATACTGTATATTTAGAGCAGTTGAGATTGACTCGTTGGAAATCTTGAGAAGCTTCTCAGTTCCCAATGATTTTCCTGTCGGCAATATCGAGCTTGCGAGGGTGTGCCAGGCCGTGGCACCATCTGAAACGCCCATTCCTCTGGTTTATAACTCACTGGAATTTCTAATTATTTCATCACAATGGGAATCATCTTCCTAATTATTTCGTCACAATGGCAATTATCTTTGACAATTCTGTCGACGGTATAAACTTCAAGTTTTTATTTTTATCATTATGCAGTTATCCTCACGAGAAGCAACTGAATTGTCATTTTACTGCATCTAAAATTCATGACATTGTGCCATTCGCAACGAAGACTGCTGGAAGTTAGATATTCAACGAAACTGCACTTTTGGTCCCAGATAGCACACCATAACCCACCACAGCCAGCCTAGCATTGACAAAATTGGGAGGACATTTCCCACCAAAGGCCAGTTTTGGTCCCAATACCGCTCACTGTCTGCAGAGATGAAAACGCATGTAGAAAACGTCGATCTAAGAATTCAAATGAATACACCTGGAATGTGGAAATCGTTTTCTCTTGACACACAAAAAAAATCTATATCCATAATGTTCCAGATGTTTACTCCCTTGAATGTAGAATTACTTCACTAATTGCAGGTGATGATAGCAGGAATATAAATTGCAAAAGCTGTGCATGAAAAGACATCATAGGGATATCCAAGCATGTTTGATGTATAAAAATAGAAGCAACGAGAAGGGCACTCGGTGGAGCGCATACCTCCGCCATGTAATGCCTGATCCATGAGAACATATCGGTCCCAATACATTTTTGAAATATCATGCTGTACAGTCCTAGATCGTTTTTGGCCCTTTCTCTCAATGGTGAAGAATCACTTTAAAAATTAAATAATTCTCGTATCCAGATCCGGATTCGGATCTTCACCCAAATCGAATCATTTCGTCCTTATCACACACCCAACCTGTCCAACCAATTTCGGTCGAATCTGTCCACAACGTTTTGAGACATCCTGTTCACAGACAGACAAGGATGAAAACATAACCTCCACCCACCCTTGCTGGCAGAGGTAATGATAACAGACAGGTAGCACAGATATGAAGAATATACAAAAAAAGTTTATCTTTTATGCAGAAAATACACTTGTGAGATGACACCATCCAACTAACAATGGCATGACAGTCTGAATCTGTACTTCTGACATTCACAACATGCTGTTAGAAACAATCTTACCATTGATTTATATGGTGCTTCAATTGGCACTTGTTAGTGCATAGTGGATGCTCATCTTAACCAAACAGAATTGAGCTCACAGAATAGCTCAGAGGTAGAACAATCAACTTTAAGCTCTCTAGTCATGTTTTTGATTCCTGAGCTGACTACAAATTATCATCCTGATATTTCACAGGCGGTTTGTTACATCAATTAGTGCACTGTTAGTGCTCTGTCCATCATATGAGACATTAAGCCAGGGTCCCATCTGCCTTTTTTTGCTGATGGATGTTAATATCCCATATTGTCCTTTGGAAAGGGTAGGCCATTGTATGCAGGGCAGTACCCTGGCAAAATTCCAAATTAATGATCAAACCAACCATGGCTCTTCTGCCGGTCACCTTATAGCGGTAGCACCTGAGGCACTCTCAATGTACCAAAGGACTAGCAACATACCAGGGTATGACATGATGCCATATACAACTGTCATTCTGTCATCCTTTAATGGACTATTCACTCTGGCTGGTGCAGAATCACACACACACACACACACACACACACACACACACACACACACACACACGTTTGCACTTCACATGTCTGAATCCATTGCAAAGAGTAATCAATATATACATATATTTGTATTTTCTTCCAGTCTGTCTGTCCATCGATCAAATCAGCCCCACCAGTAGCAACCCCATAATATTGCATACCGTTGGGATCCTCTTGACAAATGAAGATGCAAGAAAACATTTTCAATCCTACAGGGTAGAGTGTTCAGGGTGGAGGAAGATCCCAATTCTCCCAAAGTAAATGCGTATTGGGTCGTGCTTCTTCTTCTCAGTATGGTAGGCAGCATTACAAATCATCATCTTATCTATATCGCCAAGCTCACAATTCTGGCACCCAACAACCAGACTCGAAATGTTATCTATCCAGAGGCACTGCAGTGGTCATTATTGCAGTGGTATTGCCTTACCGTATCGTATTCTTGCCTGTTTTTATATTAAAGATTGTTTGTACTGTATTAATCATTATATTACATATTTATTATAGTATTGCCTGCTAAATTACATGTGATTAATTAATTGGAATTATATTTAGTACTTGGCTCTCTCTTTCTTAACTCTAAATTCCTTCTGCACAATGTGCGGGTAACTCTGCTTGTATTATACACTGTGAGAACTTGTATATATATTAATCAGATGAGCCCATTACAATCATCACAACAATAGCAATGTTGAGAGTGCCATGTTTAAATTGGCTCACTGACATTTTGCATCTGAAGTTGTTTGATTGATAGTGGTAATAGGAAAAACTATGCATTATTACGAGATGTGTGCAAAGATGGTAAAAGCATGGTAAAAGTTAACACTTTGAGGTTGTCACAGCATCAAAGGTGGGTCGCTGCCCTCTGAGTATGCTACATAGAGATAAGGCATTCCTTAGCTGCACCAGGGAAGAATGGGATTGAAGAGAATGTGAATGTGAAAGCTGGTTCCACAGGCAGGAAAAAAGAGGAACGAATGAGTGGAGATGAGCAATGATTCTGGATTTGGAGAGTTTCACCAGAAGGGGTTAATCGGGGACTGCGTGGGCCCTGTAGAAACGTGGAGGGACAAAGTACGGGGAGGCAGAGGTTGCAAGACCAGAAAGGAGGCGGTAGAAGACAAAGAGACCAACAACCTGTCTGCAATTGCCATGGGACAGGCACTGAGACTCAGCTTCATCGTGGAAGATTACAATGATGTTGAAGGCCTTGGTTTCTATAGCATCAAGCTGAGCAAGGTCTGAGGAAGGGGTTTCCAGCCCAGAGGGGAGAGTATTGATGTTCGAGGAGAATTACAACTTGCCTGCTTCCATATACGCACCTCTACGTCATTAAGCCAACAGAATTGGAGAATCTATTTTGTTGTTGACAGCCTTCAGCAAAGATAACTTTTTCTAAATAAAACTGGGTTGTGTAAACTGGATTGAGGATATTCCTAACTTTTCAGCAAGTCTCAGATATAATTATAGAATTAAAATCACTGCACAGAATAACTACCAAAAATGACTGGTCATGTGAGACAATGGTTTACAAGCGGCATTGTAAGTGTTGCTCTGATTTGCATTGAACTGAAATAAATCTAAGTATAACGTTATATTGATAAGTTTATAGTACATCGAGCATGCACTGATTATTCCAGCTCGAAATTGGTGCAAATAATTAGTTGTTTTTCCTGGAATCACGTGTTTTCCATATAACATTGTGCCAAGAGGTGAATAAAATGAAACGAAGATGCTGTTCTTGAAGACCTTTGAAACATCCAGTGGCAGCTCTCAGTGTTGTTGAGATGCAAAGGATTCATGGCAAGACTTCCACATTGAGGTGCTGCTTGCTGCAGGGCTTTATGGTTCTGGATGCGCACAGCAGGATGTGAGTGAAAAAGAGTATTTATGAACCAGCCAGAAAGGTTTCCTTGAAGCACAGAAACTATACTTGCTGAGAAAAGAATCCTTCATTTAAAGTAAGAACCTCAGCGAAAAGTGATGAAGAGAAATGTCAGTCAAGAGGATTGTTATGTTATTTGCACTGCTTGCCTTTGGAGGAAGGTTATTTGGAGTCTTATTGCCATATACTGTATATTGCTCAAATACAAATATTTGTACAAGATTGTGACATTTTCATATGATGAGTAAAATATCAAATATTAATCTGGCAATATTAAACAAAGAGTACAAGATCATGTATTACCAACAAAATATATTTCTCACAAAAAAACTAGAGAGTTCATATAACACCTTACCCCTGCAATGATGATTTCAAAGGTTGTATAAAACAAGAATGACCGCACTGTGATCACAACTTGCGACAAAATCTGGTAACGAGCTGATTGGGAAACACACATTTAATGTGCCATTTAAAGATTAACTCAACACCTCTTATCCATGTCAACCTCCACCACGGTTATAACAGAACGAGCTGATTTGTCGCACAGTCACGGATTGTTTAATCCCAATATAGGGCCATTTAAAAACTATGTAACGCGATTTTTCTTTTCAGTAATTTATGTAACATAACACTTGATTACTGTGCATACTGACATACCGCACGTTAACTGATGGGCTTGATTACACCTTGCTATTATTCGACAAAGAAGCCTGGTGTTGGCTCAGTGGTTAGGGTGGCGTCTTGGGATCCAAGGGTCCTGAGTTCAAGCCTCGTTGCCCGCTGAATTACTTCACCAGGGGGCTGACTCAGCCTGCCATCCTTCCGAGGTTGGCAAAATGAGAACCAGCTTGCTGGGGATGATGGAGTAATTCAAGTATCCTGCGTCGGAGTGGCGACCCGTCCAGGATTGTGCCCAAGAGCCAAAGAAACTGCTTCGGCAGCACCAACGCTCTGCACAGAGTATGGTTCCAATGGATGGATGGGTGGATTATTCGACAAATTATTAGATTTTTCAGGGTCACTCATTGTGAATAACACTCAACCCAAAACAAAGCCAATGGGAATCTGATGCAACAAACCCGGACGTAACGTAATGCTTGATTATGTAACGTACGCTTGATTACATTACGTACGCTTGATTACGTAACGTACGCTTGATTACGTAACGTACGCTTGATTACGTAACGTACGCTTGATTACGTAACGTACGCTTGATTACGTAACGTACGCTTATTACATACGTAACGCTTGATTACGTAACGTAACGCTTGATTACGTAACGTACGCTTGATTACGTAACATACGCTTGATTACGTAACGTACGCTTGATTACGTAACGTACGCTTGATTACGTAACGTAACGCTTGATTACGTAACGTACGCTTGATTATTTTAACGTACGCTTTATTACGTAACGTACGCTGGATTACATACGTACGCTATGTTACGTTAACGTACGCTTGATTACGTAACGTACGCTTTATTACGTAACTAACGCTTGATTACGTAACGTAACGCTTGATTACGTAACGTACGCTTGATTACGTAACGTACGCTTGATTACGTAACGTACGCTTGATTACGTAACGTAACGCTTGATTACGTAACGTACGCTTGATTATTTTAACGTACGCTTTATTACGTAACGCACGCTGGATTACATAACGTACGCTTTATTACGTAATGTACGCTTGGTTATGTAACGTACGCTTGATTACGTAACGTACGCTTGATTACGTAACGTACGCTTGATTACGTAACGTAACGCTTGATTACATAACGTAACGCTTGATTACGTAACGTACCTTGATTACGTAACGTACGCTTGATTACGTAACGTACGCTTGATTACGTAACGTAACGCTTGATTACGTATTGTAACGCTTGATTATGTAACGTACGCTTTATTACGTAAAGTACGCTTGATTACGTATTGTTACGCTTGATTACGTAACGTAACGCTTGATTACTTAACATAACGCTTGATTACATAACGTACGCTTGATTACGTAACGTACACTTGATTGCCGTGCATTCTGATGGGCTTGATTAAACATTACTATTATTTGACAAGTGATTCGATTTTTCAGGATCCTTCATCTACCATATAAAACACAATGTGTGTTTGTGTGATGTCTGTCCCCTTTCAAAATAATGATTTAAGAATGGTTTTAAAGGCCAATCTTTTGACATGACTGTGTGTTCACTACAAACTATTTTTTTTTTTTCAGGATAAAAAACTCGAAAAAGTTTTCCATTAAAGAGTAATTACGTCTCTTGTTTTGGAAATGTAGATGGTGACATGCAACCGAGCCACATTATCGGTGTACAGAAGCGTTTAAAAAATAATAATAAATACAAAGTGCAGGGAGGTGAAATTCACTGCACATGATGTGTAATGCGCGCAGTGTAAACCAAGTGTTCATTAACATACATGCAATGTCTAATTATAACTGAAGAAGATATAAGCACACCTGACACTAGGCTGAGGCTTTAGGCTTTGGCATGCTCACGAGGCTGTACCCTCAAAATGAAAGGTCCCAGAAGATAAAGAAAATAGTGTAGCATTTGGACAAGTAGTGTTTTAAAATAATGCTTTTTCTTGCTAAAAAAATATCATATCTTCCAGTCTCTGAATATTTCAAATAAAATAATTCCAACCCGTCATTTTTGATGTGCTTTTATACGAGTCGTGAATAACACTCAACCCAAACAAAGCCAATGGGAATCTGACACAACAAACCCAGGCAGTATATAATCAGCAGAGGCCTACAGGCCTGATATCTTAGGCCCAAGATGGCGGCCAAATCATTTTGTCTTGGTGCCATGCTCGGTGGAGTCAAGCAACAAATGTGGGTGTGGTCTGGCAGCTGTCCGACCAATGAGTACACATTTCAAAAATCGACTCCCAACAAGAATACCACCACCACCACCAACAACAACAACCACGCAAAGCTCTTGTGGACCTGCGACATGTCTTAGGTAAAAAAAATTCGGAAGTTTAGTGCCATTGATGGTGTGTTATGCATCACCTTATTTAACAAGTCCAAATACTGCAAAACAGAAAGGATTTTGAAAGTGTCAAAAAGGCAATTTGTGTTCTGCAGTGTTCAAGCACACAATTCAATTCAAACAAAATGGAGAAGTTAAAGGTCGTGTAAGAAAAATCTGGAAGTTTACCGCAGTAGATGTCAGTGTCTCATACACCACATTATTTAACACGTTACATTAGTTCTTCATGCCTGTTATTTGTGCACCTTATGACATCCTTAAAAACAGGAAGTTTGCTGTTTGGAATGATTTTCAAATTTGTTTGACTGTCGGACAGGCAGCCAGAGTAAATCACTCCTCTCTGTGCATGTGTGATCAAGATAAATTCAGTCAAAGTACTGCTAAGCTATCTGTTCGTTTTCCGATTTATGTTCCGATTTGTGTTCAAAATATAACATTCAATTGAAATTAAGTTGTTCCTCGATCAAAAACTGCCATTTGTGGATGGACGAACGGAAGGATGGACAGACAGACAGACAGACAGAATGAAACAGAAGACCAAGAAGAAACCCGATGAAGTAAAGAGCAAAGACATCAGGAGGAACTTGGATAGGATTCGGGTTTCAGTCGCTACTCCCCGACCCTCAAACCCATCCAGATGCAGCCAAGTGAGCCTTACAGAAAAAAATTCTGCAAGAATTCACTTCTCCAATTCAAGCATTCACCCAATAAGCAAATCACTTTAGAATTGAGCCAATTGCTTAACCTCACTTTTTGCTTCACAAGCGTGGGGATAACGAGACAAGAATAGTTTCCAGGCCATTGTTGTTTTAACATTGAAACGTGTTCATATTCTGTTTAAAGGGAACCAGTGCATTCAACTCTATATACACTCCCTATACAAACAGGATATCAGTTGAGGCCAAAGTTAAGTTTTGTGGAAACATCATTGTTGTCTGAAATTAACTTGCAAATTTGCACCAGTGCCAGTCTACAAATAATCACAGAAAGTTTACATTTGTATAAATGTCCAAAATAATGTGGGCAATCATCATTGACCATGCCAATAATCCAGATGCAATTTTGTGGGATGTTGCCATATTATTTGACCAGGGCCAATTCCAATTGATTGAGAGACTCTGTATGCCTTCGGCAGATATGTAAGCAGATATATAGGTGACCCTTATTGCCATACATATTGACATCTCTGCCATATATAGAAGGCAGCACATATTGCAGATATGTAGGGAGCACATATCACCGTTCACATGACATATCCGTCATACATAGCGGTACAGGAAGTAAGTATAGTAATCCATTTGATCAAGAGACTTGGTGGACTTGGCCACGACAAATATGCTTTCCGATGATGCCCCAAGCATGCTCATCTACTATAAAAGGAGCCATGCATGCATGTGAGTTCTACCCATTGGTTGGACAGTTCCCCTGACTCCACCCACAATTTCTATACTTTGGCTGCCAATTTAGGAACTCTATAGAATGTAGCCTTTAGATTTACCCTTCACAACTTTAGAATTTACCCTTTAGAACTTTAGAATTTCCCTTTAGAACTTTAGAATTGGCCATTTTGAACCTTTTAGAATTACCCTATAGAACTTTAGAATTTACCCTTTGGAATCTCTCTTTGAATTTCCCTTTAGAATTTGCCATTTAGAACCTTTTAGAACTTTAGAATTTACCCTTTGGAATCTCTTAGAATTTCCCTTTAGAACTTGCCATTTAGAACCTTTTAGAATTACCCTTTAGAACTTTAGAATTTACCCTTTGGAAGCCTTGAGAATTATTCTTTATAAATTGAGAATTTGCCCTTTAGAACCTTTTAGAATTTACCATTTAGAAATTGAGAATTTGCTATTTGGAACCTTTTAGAATTACCCTTTAAAATCCTGCAGAACTTTGTAATTTACCCTTTAGAACCATTTAGAACGTTATAATTTACCCTTTAGAACCTCTCAGAATTGCACTTTAGAACCCTTTGGAATTTACCCTTTAGAACCCTTTAGAATTACCCCAAATAATCCTTCAGTATTTACCCTTTAGAACCCCTTCTCTCAAGCAGTGCTTTTGCTGCAGAGGTTACGCAGGTTCTTACTATTATTTTTTTTATTATTTTTTTTGTAAACAATGTCGAGGCATGTATGAGAGGTAATACAGAATGTACAACAAGGGGGGCAGGAGATAAGAGGGTTGGGAGAGAGAAGGACAAAAAAGTGTGGAACAGAGACATGAGGAGATCTGTGGAAGGGAGAGGGATTGGGGGGGGGGTCACAGGGTAAATAAGATGGACACCACAGGGACTTTCAGATCCTTACACAACAGGGACTTTCAGTAAGGAAAGCAGGTAACTTGAAGGAGGTGGGTTTGGGGTGGATTAGCGGGGGTAGAAAAGATCGTGGTTTTCGATGGGGGAAGATAAGAGGTGGTGGTGAACAGCTGTTGTGAAGACTTGGAGGGAAGAATGGGATTGAAGAGGGTGCGGGAGTTTATTCCAAAGGTGGAAAAAGCGGAACGAAAGAGTGAAGGTGAGCAGTGATTCTTGATTTTGGTAGTTTTACCACAAGGGGGGTTGCTGGCGGACCTTGAGCGCCCTGCGGAAATATGGGGGGGCATCCCGGGGGGAGGGGGGAGGTGAGGGGGGCGAGGCCAGAGAGGAGACGGTAGAGACAGAAAGATCACAGACCTACCTGCAATGAGAGAGTGGAGACCCGACTATTTCTCTTAAAATTGTGAGTTGAACAGGCAACCATGCTGGATTTCTGTGCAATTGGTGAAAGCATGATAAAGGATCAGAAAACATTAAATATTCTGCTGTTTCGACATGGGAATTCCCGTTTGCTTTTATGAGCGGGAGGATGTGAGAGTAAAAATGGGACAGCTTTGGAAGTGGAGGTTGATGCTTTGGGGAGGGAGGGGGTTGAGGCCTTTCGGTAGGGGGGGGGGGAGTTGAGGGGCTTGAAGGCTTGAGTGTGGGGAGGGGATTGATGCTTAGGGTTTGAAGGGGAAGGGTGAGGACATGGGTTTGGGGAGGGGTGGGAGTGAAAAGATGGGCAGTGTTGAGTTGTGGAGGCTGAGGCTTTTATGTAGAGATGCTAGAATTGCATGTGCAAGTTTACTCAACAGTCAAAATGTAGTTCTGTGTGTGTGTGTCACTGGTGGGGTGGGGTTGCGGGGGGGGGGCTTGAGGAAATCACCCTCAGGGTAATGCACCACTTCGAATTAAAGCCCAGAGATTGTGCAAGCGAGTTGGTGCAAGTGATGTTGTGGTCCTGATTGCAGCATTGTCAACATGTTCATGTTATGGACAGGTGTTGTCATTCGTGAAGATGAAATTGCGACCTTACTATTGGACATGAAGAATGAATACTGGCGTATTGATCTCATAAATGTATTACTAAGAGGAGATGTTTCCAGCCGCTTGTGTGTGTGTGCATGTGTGCACCACTAATAATAAGTAGCACAACCTCAAGTTTTGCGGTCCCTGCTGTTGTAGAATAATAGAAATGGAGCTGATGGAAAATGGAAAGCTAATAATCAATTTATTTGGTTGAAGAGTTCGTAATCAATTTATTTGGAACAAAAATTAGTGTCTGTTTGACCTTGAAGATGCTTGTTTCAAAAGCTGAAGAAGAAGAAGAAGAAGAAGCATGAATGTGAGCTTACTGTAGCAGTTCAAACTCTAACATTTATTCTATGACAGCAGGAACCCATTACAAGGACACAGTATGAGCACACAGAATTATATTTAGAAATATTTTTCTAAGCAACGGAAAAAATATATAATGGTTCACGGAAGGAGCACACAAACAAAAATAACAGCAATAACAACAATCACTACGTGTTATTAAAAAACATCATTTTTGCTTGCTTTACTTCATTTTACATCCTCATTGAGACTCATAAATAGAGATGCAATGTGTTTGTGACGTACAACATGCTGTCTCTTGATTAAAACCGTCAGCGAAGCTATGGGTAGGCATGTCTAGTGGATGCGATACCAGTCTGAGCACCCCTCCAAATGATAGCAAGATAAGTTATTATAGCCAATTTGAATGCCAACCCATACCATATTACTGCCCAACCAAATCAATTATGCTCCCTAAGTGCACGATTAGTAAATTGTGTGCTCACCTTGTCTCCAGACTGTAGCTCATCTGTCATTGAAGTATAGACAGAACTTAGGCAAGTTTGTGAAAAAGAACATCACCCCAATGGTTCATCATTTAGGTGTGATGTTGCGTCGCCTATTGGATGCGTTGCTTGCAAAGGCAATGTTCGAGGGATGTTGAGCAATGATGTTCTTGACATCATACCAATGGCATGAAGCCTGTTGTAATCTTTCAGGGCATTCTAGAGATATTGTACTGATGAAAATCGATTACTTTTGGCAAAGGTGAAAGAGGAGGATCCTCATGGGGGATTGTATCCCTTAGGTAACCTGTCTGCGTTCTACTCATGAACTTCCAATCTTATGGTGCCCTAAAAATGAATGACCAGGATGATGTGAGTCTGCTCATTTGCTATGAAATGACGGCCACAATCATTCCTGAACTGCCAAACCACATGGATGGCCGATTTATGGATGATGTTGAACATTGGTCATGTAAAGATCCTGTATGTACCTAGATTCTGTGGAAAACGTGATTTGCATTTGAATTTTCAGGATCGTTCCGATGAGTTGAGGATAATTGCAACATTACAAGTTGCTCATCCAATTTTAAGTACATGCTGGACAAGGAAATTATACATCATTGTTATTACAATGACAAAGATTATAATGACCTTAGTACTGTATACAATAAGCAAATCAACATAGTATAAGGGATTTAACCTGGAATTGCAGGATCATAAGCTGTACGCTTGGAAGACTACCATTACTGCTGCTGCTGCAACTATTACTATATTACTACTTCTCAGTCACTTTTATTCCCAACTTCCTGTGGGGTAAGCCGGGAAAAGTATTTGGACAAATTATTTCACTAACCGGTCTGATGTTCAACTGGAGATGGCAGGAACTTGGAATTTATTCAAGGTGCTGCAATATTGGTGATAACTAACCTACTCTTAGTGAAAGACACTGATTTATTTAACCTCCACCAGATCATGTTCGCAGGTGAGACACCCAGCTTAGCATCCATCCGAGTGACTCGGCATCCATCCACTCTGTGATGCAACACCCTGTCTTCGGAGTACAAATCCTACAGTTTAGAATCAGGTTGTGGATAAAAGCCAAACTAGACATCTCAAGTAGGTGTGCTACCTCTCCATCCTATGGAAGTGCTACACACTTTGAAAAGAATATAAAACTGGCCAAATGGTGTTAAACCATACTGGGGGCATCACAAAATGATAAAAGGTTTCTTTTCCTGAAATGGGGAAATCAAATAAGCTAAACATTTGGCGTCGTTGCAGATTCAGTTCACAGAACAAGTCACAAAAGGGTCACAATTCCTAATTGTCACAGCAACAGATGCTTCGGTCGTTCCAGCAGCACCTCTTCAACTTTCGTTCGCAGATCTCTGATCCTCACAGCAGTGGCGTTTTTCCCCAGTAAGGCTTATGCTTTTTAAAGTCTATCAGAAATGATTATAGAGCACATCAGAGTATAAAACCTAAAATCAAAATTGGTTGCTTGTTCTAGTTGCTCGTAACTGCAGTTTGTTTGCTATTTCGTGAGTGATGCCTGAAGACATCCTTTTGGGTAACATCACTATCTAACAGCCTCGTAGGTACACCAGCCAGTGAACGGTACTCAGAATCACAGATTATTAATGGGGGCAAAAAGTAATATCAAGCATAGTTGTTTAGTTTATCCAGATGTATGGGGGAAAGAGAGGAGGGTTGTTCTAACATTTGCCTTTCACTGTTAGTCCTTGTGAGCCCTGAATCATCATAACTTCCGCCACCGAAGGCGAAGGAGGTTATGTTTCAACCCCCTCTCTCTCTCTCTCTGTTTGTTTGTTTGTGTGTTTGTTTGTGTATAGGATATCTCAAAAAGGTGTGGACGGCTCCGGATGAAATTTTGTGGACAGGTTCGGTGTGCGACAAGGACAAACTGATTAGATTTTGATGAAGATCTGGATCCGGATCAGTCTACTAGCATTTTTTAAGTGATTCTTCACGATTGAGAGATGGGGACAAAAACGATATAAAAACGATATTGCATGATATTTCAAAAATGTATTGGGCACGATATGTTCTCGTGGGTCAGGCATTACGTGGCAGAGGTATGCGCCCTACCAAGTGCCCTTCTCGTTCTTCTTGTCTTCGTGGTAAAGACTGTTGACATAATGCAACAAACTTGACAGCAGACGCTGTAAATTACATATGTTGTCAATGGTTCTCAAATTTTTCTGACAAATGGGACCACTTTGTGAAGCTTACGAATTCAATTTAGCCAACCAGTGATGTCACATCTTGCAGGTTAGCCTATGCGGTGCATAGAGCCAAAATTGTGAAACAATGGCTCTGATGAGTGTTTTCTTGAGTGTTTGCGTCGCATCACTGGGTATGTAAGAAGTACTGTGTCTGTGGATCGTTTCCAATTCCCTTTGCAATGTGGTGGCTGTTGCAGACCTTTTACACACAGACTCTAGAACACATATCAGTGAGAAAGTTAACAACTGAAACCCTAATAAAGAGTTGCTTTGTATATAAAGTCGAGGCTGATGGAAGAATAAGGTGAGAAAGGGTGGAACATGAGAGAGAGAGAGAGAGAGAGAGAGAGAGAGAGAGAGAGAGAGAGAGAGAGAGAGAGAGAGAGAGAGAGAGAGAGAGAGAGAGAGAGAGATATGGAGATGAAAAGGAAGGAAGAGCAAGAACTGAGCTGAGATGCAGTATAAAATGAGAGGCCCCAACTTGTCCATGATAGGAGAACAGCAGGCCATGTGATTTTGACTTGTTTGTGCGGAGATGGCTCAGACATTAATAGCTTTGGATTCCACCGCATCTATGGCGAGAAACGGGTATGAAATGGAGGTTTGCAAACCTCAAAGGAAGAATATTCTTCATTTCATCTATGTGCGAGAATGTTTTTAATTCGTATTTGTGGTTCTTGATTAGGACAAATCCTTTACACCTTTAAGGTGTGCCTTGCTCCGTTTTTGAATGTGCTCATTGGTTTCACTGTACATTCAGGTAGAATGCTTTCATGGTTTTATTAGACATGTCTTAAGCTTTTCTCTGATGGAAGATAAAGAGGTAAATAGAGTAAAAATGCTCGGAAAGGGTTACAGCGGCGTATTGAGGAAAAATGCCGCTCACGGTGAGATGTCAAATTGCCGCCCCCTCATAAAATAAGTCGCATGCTGAATTAAACACAGAGCCTGATGAAATAACTTTATTACAAATCGAATTAAGTACAGTACAATTGCAGGTAAACATACACCTTTGTTTTCCACCTTTCTACATCGTCATTGCCCTATTAAGCGATCATTTGTTTTTGTGACTGTGTGGTTCACATCTTCCCAGCCTTCAGTGAAGCAAACTCGTCTATCAGCTTCAAAGTTAATTGACTCGGCTAGTTCATTCTCATTGGAGAGGATGGCGAGATTACCGAGTCTCGAGTGGATCATTGTGGCTCTGAGGTTGGTCTTCATCAGTTTCGATTTGAAGAAGCTCCTGTCGCGTGCTGCAACGCTCAAACACATGGAGAGAAACGTCCTCAGTATGATAAGAAGGTTTGGGTAAGATTCCTCAAATCCCCTTTCACTTAATAGGCCTTCCAGTCCAGCGTTTCCTGAGCTACGACACACAGGAATGAGGAGCGAACAGTGAACTGGAATGAGATACAAACACAGGAATGAGAGGCGAATAGTGAACTGGAATGAACTACGAACACAGGAATGAGAGGCAAACAGTGAACTGGAATGAGATACAAACACAGGAATGAGAGGCGAACAGTGAACTAGAATGAGATACAAAACACAGGACGAAATGCCAGGAGAGCGTAACAGTGAACTGGAAGAATACGAACACAGGAATGAGGATGGGCGAACAGTGAACTGAGAATGAAACTATGAACACAGGAAATGAGAGGCAACAGTGAACTAGAATGAGATAACAAACACAGGAATGAGAGGCGAATAGTGAACTACGAATGAGATACAAACACAGGAATGAGAGGCGAATAGTGAACTAGAATGAGATACAAACACAGGAATGAGAGGCGAATAGTGAACTGAATGAACTACGAACACAGGAATGAGGAGGCGAACAGTGAACTAGAATGAACTACGACAACAGGAATGAGAGGCGAACAGTGAACTAGAATGAACTACGAACACAGGAATGAGAGGCAAACAGTGAACTAGAATGAGATACAAACACAGGAATGAGGAGCGAAAGTGAACTGGAATGAGATACAAACACAGGAATGAGAGGCGAATAGTGAACTGGAATGAACTACGAACACAGGAATGAGAGGCGAAACAGTGAACTGGAAGAATGATACAAACACAGATGAAGAGGCGGAACAGTGAACTAGAATGAGATACAAACACAGGAATGAGAGGCGAATAGTGAACTAGAATGAGATACAAACACAGGAATGAGAGAGCGAATAGTGAACTAGAATGAACTCACGAACACAGGAATGAGACGTGAAATGGTGAAGTGGGAGTGAGACGTGGAATGGTGAAGTGGAGTGAGACGGCGAATAGTGAAGTGGAGTGAGATGTGAATGGTGAAGTGGGAGTGAGATTGATGAGGGAATGGTTGAAGTCGAGTGAGACGCGAATAGTGAAGTGGAGTGAGATGTGAATGGTGAAGTGGAGTGAGAGTGAATGGTGAAGTGGAGTGAGATGTGAATAGTGAAGTGGAATGAGACGCGAATAGTGAAGTGGAGTGAGACGTGAATACTGAAGTGGAGTGAGACGTGAATGGTGAAGTCGAGTGAGACAGCGGAATAGTGAAGTGGAGGAGACGTGAATGGGAAGTGGAGTGAGATGTGAATGGTGAAGTGGAGTGAGATGTGAATGGTGAAGTGGAGTGAGACGGAATAGTGAAGTGGAGTGAGATCGTGAATGGGAAGTGGAGTGAGATGTGAATGGTGAAGTGGAATGAGACGCGAATAGTGAAGTGGAGGTGAGACGTGAATACTTGAAGTGGAGTGAGACGTGAATGGTGAAGTCGAGTGAGACGCGTGAATAGTGAAGTGGAGTGAGACGTGAATGGTGAAGTGGATGAGGAGACGTGAATAGTGAAGTGGAATGAGACGTGAATAGTGAAGTCGAGTGAGACGTGAATGGTGAAGTGGAGTGAGACGTGAATGGTGAACTGGAATGAGACTCGAACGCCTCGCTGCCTCATCTTCGAGTTTAGTTTCCCAGCATGCCGGGCTTTCCTTTTTGCCCGCCCCCTCTCTCCCGGACATTGTTCGCCGCAACCATTGGTCAGCAAATGAAGAGTGGGGCAAATTTGCATAGTTCAACCCCTCCCTGCGATTGCGCTTCCATGCACTTCAGGAAAATTTTCCTCAGAAGCATCATGACAGATGATATATGATAGATGCAACAAAACAAATTTTCCACCCCCAAAAGTTCCGCTTGGGGCAGGCTCCCCATTCACCCCCCTCGCTACGCCAGTGGGTAGGAAGTAGGTTAATGTTATCTGAATTCTTCTTGCTTGGTACTGCACATGCCAATCCTAAAGCCTTCTCGATACCTGCCTGTCCTGCGAAAACACCTTTTTCTCAACTGTTGGAATTTGTTGTCCGTGTTTCCTTATTGGGGATTCAAATGTTTGCCATCAGTACAAATCTCATTGAGAGCAATTATCTCAGAACAAATCAAAGTCTTAATTTAAAAAAAATCTGGTGTTACCTCTCAGGATAACATATCATGTGTTCGTAGTTACCCTCGCCAGAGGAGAGGTTATTGCTTTTGGGTTCATCGTTTGTCGGTTCACCACAATTTTTACACGTTATATTTTTTCAGCTGAGTACCTCTATAAGATGTGTTCAATTTGATTGTGAGTACATCTATAAATTAGGTATTATAAAACCACACAAACTTCCTGGTGAGGGTCTGCAATCTTTGATTGCTCTTTCCAATTTAATTAGCAAATGTGTTCTGGAACTTACACTTAAGTCCTCACCATGTAATATCTCCTTCTGTTTCGATCACTTTTGACCTGTCAGTCAGTGTTTTGGTCAATAGCAGGAAAATATAGCTTACTTAGAAGGGCATGAGGTGGAGCCCATACCTCCGCCCAGATCTGGATCTGGATCTTAACCAAAATTGAATCGATTTTTCCTTGTCACACACCCAACTTGTCCACAAAGTTTCATCAGAATCCGTCACCAACTTTTTAGATATCATGCACACAAACAGACAGATGAGATGAAAACATTACCACCGTCCACCCTTCCGTGGGTGTTGGTAATAATAAATGGTATTGAAGTATAATCAGCATAATTTATGTGCATGACGTCAGTGGCATGTCGCATCCAGTGCCAGTCTGCTCCTTTGTTTTTTTTATTATTATTTCTGACTGCAAAGATTCTAACTGGTGATCAGCAGGGCAGGGACAATGTGTTCGTGTGGCAGATGACACTTGTTGCTAACACGTCATGCAGCAAGTGCTGTGATGGGATTCGATCTGTGCCTTGCTGCTTCCTTAAGTTAGGGGGTTTGATTTGTAAGTATTAGTCCATGGGCCCAGGCCAGAAATTCCACTTGTCGGTACCATCTAAGGAAACCAATCCTAGTTATGATTTTTGAATTGGTGTATATATATATATATATATAGATCATATTTTGATGTGATAACCATTGCAGACTGGCAGCTTATTGGTAGTTATCATCTCTGGAATGTACCCACCCTCCGCATAATGAAAGCGAAAAGGCAAACAAATCTGGATATCCTGAGCTGTTATTGAATGATATTACCTTCATGGGATGTGTCAATAGTCCATTGTGTGATTTTCCCCCAAAACGTCAATATCTCAGAATGGTAAAATGGTAAAAATGCAAAATACATACACTAAGCTGCTCTTCTGGAACGGTTATCACATATTGAAATAATCATATAGTCCCTACCAATAACTTAGTAGCCCTAAAGTTTGGTTTCCCAGATGGTACCGATATATGCCTGGGCCCATGGACTATATGATCTATATATAAAAAGAGCTCGGTCCCGGCGTGCATCCGTTCCTTCCTTCCCTCTGTCCCTCCGTCCAGCCGTATGACTATATGTCTGTTATTTACATACTATTGGACTGTACCTTTCGACCATTTAGACTGCTGAAACACCTTAGACCTTTGAAGACCCTCTATGACCATGAAGACCCCAAAGACCCAAAATGCCTAAAATAAGACCCAAAATACTTCAAACACCTAAAAGACGCTGAAGACCCAAAAGATCCCAAAGACCCTGAAGACCCCAGAGACGAAAAAGACCCCAAAGACCCAAAATAATCTGAAGACCCCAAATACCAAAAAGACCCAAAATACCCCAAAGACCCAAAAATGTTACTTCATGTGTCCCTAACTCACCACCTCCCACCACACCCAAACTCTGTGCTCCCTTTCTTAAAATCCTCAAACCTCTCGATCCCAACTCTGTCCCCTCTCTGCCCTCCCTCCCCCAAGCCAACTCTGTCATCTCCTACCCCTTTCTTCTTCAAGTCCTCAACTGCCCCAAACCTCAAGTGCTCAATACCCTCTTCCAACCCCAACCCCAAGTCCAAGTCCAGCCCCCCTCTCCCAACGTCTCAATCTCCCTCTTCCAACTCCAAGCACCCTCACCCCCAACTCGCTGTCCTCGCCTCCTCATTTCTTCCTGTTCTTAACAACACCACACAAAGATACACAGGGAACTTTGTCACATGAGAAGGCCATTTGGCCTGTCATGCTTGTGTTGTTCCTCTTCCCGTTTATTAAGAACAATGTTAAAAGTAAATTAAGATGGAACGTTGAATTCACAATCACTTCCCCCCTTTCTTCCCTTATCCTCACGATAATTCCCCGTCCAGTGTTTGTGTGTTTGTTTGTTTTTAGTGCTACTCCTACAGTTGTGGGCCGATTCCATCCATATTTGCTGCAAATGATCAGCATGACCCCATTTAGTGCATAGGTGTGTTTTTATCTTTGCTGGTGATCTTGGGGGAGGGGAAGGAACGCAAATTCTCTATGTAAATGTGCATCGTGTAGCGCCGCCTCCAGTTGGGGGACGGTATTATAAGTCCCCACCATTTACAGGACAGTATTCCTCTCCCCACATTTTCCAGAACAGTGAGACGTTTTGAATTATAAGCAGTCGGTATGTTTTTGCTTCATGCACATAATTTCATGTTTTGTTTTGTTGTTTTTTGCCTCCACAGAGCTGTCACTCGCCTATGCACCACCCAAATAACGGTATTCATCAGAAGAATGTGGTGCATACTTTGAACAAGATCGCCCATAGGGCGGGTACTCTGCTGGTAGATATTTAAATGAACATCTTACAATGTCAATTTGGTTATGCCCACGTCATCGAAAAACTGCGATTTTTGTCATTGAATATTTGTATATACACTATACTTGATGGAATTTTATTTTCCTTGCATCGCTTTTCCCAGGAATTCAATGAGGTTTCAGGGTAATTTAAAATTCATCAACGAGTGCACTGCACGGTTCCCTCTCAGGGGTCTGGAGGAATGGGTTTGCAGAAAATTATAAAATGGACCCAAAATAATGCATGCTGCTGCTATTTCGTGCACATTTCGTGGGATGTCATTACTGCTGCTACTTCATTAAAAATTTACAGTGTTATATTATTTTTAAAATCACAGGATATGTGAGTGGTTTCATTCAATGGAATTACTCACACAGTCAGAAGCTCAAAAGAACGACATTAAGAAGAGAAAAATAAAATTATAAATAAGGAAGTGAAGGCAAAAATGTGCTGAGAGAAGTGAGTTGTGATAACACAGGTATCTTGTATTATTTCATGAACTGACGAGTTGTAAGCGAAATCAAAGAGGAAAAAAAAATTCCACTAAAAAGTTGACCATAAAAATTGGGGGTTGATAAATTAAAAGAAAAAAGTGAGAAATAAAAAAATAAATATTGCCCTTTGGAAACACACCTTGGCTTTCACACTTTCTTCCTCAACATCTGATACTTCCTTCTCTTTGAATCGCATCGTGTCGGTCATTACGCAATGCGGTCTCGGCAATCATCAGGAACTCAAAGGAAGAAAAAAATAATTTCTTTACTTGATCCAGTTCCATAATCTTTGGTTGTTTCCTTACTTTCAGTTGTCTCTCCACTTATAGAAAAAACAATCAATTGTTCCAATGCATTATCTACAGTTACATCTTCATTTCAACAAGCTCTCATTCCATGTTAAAGAAACGCTCATTGGACACAAAATGTCGTCAAAATTAGACCTGTTTCTTTTTTTTCCTTTGACCTTATATTTCCTAGAATGTGTA
>CM068953.1:71197877-71207877 GCA_035128595.1 Eptatretus atami
AACTTTCTGTGTATACATATTCATTGCCTGAGTTTATGGATTTATTAAATCAATAAACCCGGGATTTCTATCTTCGTATAACTGGCTGGACTTTGTTGAATTGACTCACGTATGTCCTGCATGTTGGGGCTTTGTTAAAGCTTTGTTCGAACTCTGTGAGCTTCTCCTGGATATCGAGGTCATTAAGGAAGCAGACAAGTCCTTGCAACTAGTTTGCAAAAACCATCAGTCAATCAGACCTTTCAGGAGTGGCCAAAAGCCCCGGAGCGAGTAACTTAAAAAAACCTACAAAAGTGTAGCTCATTGTGTTGGACCCTGGCTAAATCTCCTGTTTTTGAGGTTAATAGGATATATAATAAATGTTAACTGACCAATATTGAAGGGAAAACCACCATAATCTGTATTCTGGAAACTTATTTTGCTTATTTTATAAAAAAATATATTTCTTTCAAGGAAACTGTATTAGGACTCTTACTTAAGAAAGGAAGCAAAGTATCTCTCAGAGAAATGTTTCCAAAACTGAAAGTGCTTTCTTGTTTGAACAGTGCGATAGATATTAGGTTGACGATAACCCAGTAGTTTGTGTCTTTACCCGCAGGCGCAATTATAATGAATCATTCATAAAAATGGACACAGTTCATCATAAAACAGAATTGTGTCCATTTCACATATGTTGCCAGAGGGTGGTGAAACACAAACATAATTGGAGGCCATTCGGGAGTCGTTATTCCTTTGGTGATTTTCCATACTGCCTTAAAACTCTGCTTTTGCCTTAAAACAAGAGCATCTGTCCAATGCAAAGAGGGCATCAAATTCATTAAATCGGTTGTTGGTCCAAATGCATTTGCGCTTTGTTTTTAAACACAAAACACGCATTTTACTCTTTCAATATTAAAACAACTTGTACCTTTGCCTTCAAGTAATAGTTGTGCTCGTGGAACTCATTGATGTGTTTGTTGCTCACAAGCAGCATACACTCACTGAGTGATGAAGTGAAATGAACTTCTCCGATGATTTTAGATACGGATTTTGGAAAATGCTTCCTTTTAAAGTATTTTCAGCTTCACCAAAGTTGAGAGGTCAATCCAAGCTGAAGAGTTGGCATCCATTGGGGGGGAGGAAATTCCTCCTCAGTTGCACCTCTGAGTGCAGAGAGAAAAGTGAGGTGGGGGAGCGTATTACAAGTCTCCACCATTTACAGCACAGTATTCCTGTCCCCACGTTTCGCAGGCATGTGGGTGTTTTGAATTACAAGTAGAAGGTATGTTTTTGATTCTTGCACAAAACCATGTGATTTTTTGATTTTTTTGCCTATACAGAGCTGTCAAGTTGCCTATACCCTGCCTAAAATTTGGTGTGCGTCAGAAGGATGTGTTGGATGCTTGCAAGAAGAACCCCCGTAGGGTATTTATTGTTCCACAAGACCTTTTATTGGTCCACCTACCTTTCCTCACCCTCGATTGATAAATAAATTGCTCTCATTGTGAATGTACCCAGTTCGTCCTATCTTCTCCTCCTTTGGTCCAGCATGATCCTCCGCAAGCAGTTAGCCGGGAAGTTTTACCACACCGATTGGCTGTTGTTAACTGGTGTGCACTTGGCGGCATTGCTCAGCTACACCTGATCATGTAAGTTAATGCAAGTACTTCTTGCATCTGGCAGCTTGGCTGCTGGGTAGCAATCATTTTGTTGGAGTGCAACTATGCCGCTGATGCTGTGCCCCTATACCAGTACACTGGTACTCATTTCACTGACTTGGGAAGGATGACAGGCTGAGTCAACCCGACCTGGTGTTAATTCAGCAGCCAACTGGGTTCAAACACAGGACTCCAGATCCCAAGCCAGGCACCCTCACCACAAAGCCAACACCAGGCTTCGAAATACACATTGAGAGCGAGAGACGCCCCTTGGTGCGACCGTTGACAGGTAATTCGCACCACGCAAAGTAGTGAAACCCTTACAAGATTGGCAGTACCCAATTAGTGTTTGGGGTTGCTTTGCAACCTGCCAGAGCATGGAGTTATTTGTGCATGGTGGCCTCAGGACCGGGTGTTCAGGAGGAACTCGAGCATTTCACCTCATGGCAAAACTTGAATCCTGGATCCGTAGCAGTTTGGTTTTCAAGAGCGAGATTCAGACATGAGGGGCGATCAGCGTAACCCCAAAATTGTAAAAGAGCACATAATGGTGGACGTTTTTTTATTTAATTATTTGTGTGGACTATGGTGGATCAAGATGAGGTGGTCCAGGTGGGTGTAATGAGGAAATGGAAGAAGAACCCATGGTCCAGCAGGGCAGTATGGAAGAAGGTGATTCCTTGGGGGAATATTTGGTAGGGGGGTGCGGCAGAGACATTGGTAATGATCGGGAGCCTCTACCCCAAATTAATCCCCCAGAGAATACAGCATTCCCTCTGGAGTCCACAACCCAGAATAGCAGATCAGACTTACCAGTGCCATTGGAAATGGACTGATTGGCAGCAATGATGAGCCAGATGATGGGAGAGATTAAGGCAATGAGAAATGACATGTGACGGGGCAGCAAAGGCTGGAGGCAGGGCTAACAGAGGTGAGGAATGAGGCCAAGGTGGATAAAAGGACATTGTGCAATGGCATATGAGCTGAATGGGTGAAGGCAAAGGCAGGCCCAAGCAAAAAAGAGTGCGTCGGTACTCAAGGGACGGGGAAAGAATGTGGTATGCATGAAGGACGAGTAATGAGTAATGGCGGCCAGTCAGGTGAGGGAAAAAATGGAGGGAACACCGGGACCAGCGTTGTTATGGGTAAAGGAAGAGATAGAACCATGGGAGAGCAGGATAGAGAGTAAGGTAGCAGGATCGAGAGTAAAGTAGCTGTATGTACAAAGCCTGAACGCAAGAGAGAAAATTTATTTATGGAGCCGGATCATGATAATGTATTCTTTGTAACACAGGGAAGTGAGGAGATCGAAGCACGCGTGGTGACAGATTTGTGTAGGGAGCGTGTGACCCCACAGGTAAGCACATCTGTGCAATGGGAGCTGGTGGTGTTTCCCAATCAGGAGGTGGAGCTGGCGCTTGCCAAGAACAGGTACATGGGCCCCAATGGCTCACGTGCTTATCTTCAGTTAAAACAAGCCTGTCTCCATTGCAATGTGTGACGTGTTTTGAAATACCTGCAGGTGAGGTGTTTTTAATACCATGGCGGTATCTAATATGTATAGCTTTTTCTCACCACTGACTGACTCATGCACTGACTCACTGACTGATATTAAAGATCGGTACCTTCCGGAGGAGGCGAAGGAGATTGGGACCATATTTAGTGCAGAGTGTTGGTGCTGCTTATGCAGTCTCCTTGGCTATTGGGCACAATCCTGGACGGATTGCCACTCTGACACGGTATACCAGCAAGCTGGAACTCATTTTTCCAACCTCAGAAGGATGACAGGCAGAGTCAACCACACCTGGTATTAATTAAACAGCTGAGTGGGATTTGAACTCAGGACCCTGGGATCCAAAGCCCACCACCCCCTAACCATGACGCCAACACCAGGCATAAAATCAACATTAATTTTTCTCCATTACTCCAAAAACTAAAAAGCAATAAGCAAAAAATAGCATTAATCAATAACTATCCCATCCACAATGCCTACAATGGTCACAAAATCTATACTACTTATTAAGCAGCCAAAATTTTCCCACATTATTGTGTAGTTGGCAGGGGAAGAGGTTTGGGCCAAATCTTTCAAAAACTGTCTGGTGAAGCCTAATGCTTGACTGAAGGTGGCAGGGATTTTAATTTCTTCACTGTATTGGCAATAACTGGTTTACTACTCTTCACAAAAGTCACTGTTCGAGTTGCATTCACCACCTACCGACACCGAGCATAATGTCTATATGAAGGATGGTGCACTGTGTAGCAAAAACACCCGAAAAGTGAAGCACCAATCTAACAGTTTATCATCAGGCCAACAATCGAACCAAGATTAGATGGTACAAAGCTAACTGTGCTTCCCATTCATTACTCTGTTACATCCAAAGGTCCCAACATACCGTACTTGCATGATTCTATGGAGAAAAGAAATGATGAAGAAATGTTTAATCATCTATGATTTGCAGACGACATTGTTGTGATCGAAGAAAGCTTAGAGAAAATTGAAGCCATGCTCAGGAAACTCACTGAAGCCAGCATGAAGTGGGGGCTGAAGATGAACACGTCACAAACCAAAGTACTGGAGGAATAAACACCTTTGTACCTCTTGGAGAAATCATAATAAATTGAAACCAAATAGAAGAAGCCTTCTTGGTTAAGGTGGCTGATCTAAGGGTCTTGAGTCTCAACTCCTGTCATGCTGTGAACTAACACCGGGTGGTTTGACTGAGCCTGTCATCCTACAAGGTCGGCAAAATGAGTACGGTACCAGCTTACTGGGGTAATAAGATATATTCAAGTATCCTGCATCGAAGTGGTGACCCATCTAGGACTGCGCTCCTTAGCCAATGAAACTGCCTCGGCAGCCTCAGCGCCTCATGGCGTGAAAGGAATGGTTATTATTTGTTGTTAAATAGAAGAAGTAGAGGAATATGTATACCTAGGGCAAAGCTTAAGCCTCAAGGAAAAGAATAAAGGATAAGAAATAAATAGAAGAATTAAACTTGGATGAGACAATATGGAAAACTCAGTAACATAATGAGAGGTAGCTTACCAATCAGTCTGAAAATAAACGTTTTCAATCGGTGTATTATTCCAAGTATCACATATGGGGCAGAGACCTAGGTGTTGACAACAAAAAAACTAGGACCATGGATCCTAAAGCTCATCTGGATCAGGAGAAACAGTCAACGTCATAAAATATCAAAATTTTATGAATGCCCAGAATCTGGTCATGCGATTGGTTGAATGGAAGCGCTCTCGATGCTGATTACAGCGATACATGTTTACAGGTCATGTGTTTGGCTGAGGGCATGGCTGTGTTGCTAATACAATGCCCTCTGTAGGTTAAGACAGGAATCTTTGGCGTTTTAGGCCTGATTTCAACCCGTTAATGGCGCAAACTTTGATGCGGTTAATACACCTTCGTTAGGCATCAGATATGAAGCTTGTGGCCATGTTTCATCAAAATTGTGTGTTTGGTTCAAGCGACTGTCATGTGGACAGATTCACTGACTGACTGACTTACCTATGGACACTGCTCTATCGCATAAGCTCACTGGACTAAAGTCCAGGTGAGCTAAAATGAAGAAAAAGTTAAGAGCAGCACAACACAATATGAAACATAATATGTTAGGTATTACATCCAAAGATGTAAAGACAAATAAATGGGTCAGAGAACAAACCAAAACTCAGGATATCTTAAAAATAATCAAACTTCGAAAATGGAAATGGGCAGGATACATGAGCAGAAGGTCAAATAACAGGAGGACAACGATACTAACAACATGGATACCTATGGATGGCAACAAGAACAGGAAAGGCTCCAACTAAGATGGAGGGATGAAATGGACAAATATTGGTGAAGAGTCAAATGCAACAACACAGCAAGAGACAGAGCAACATGGTGTTAACATGCTGAGGCTTTCGTCCAGCAGTGGACTGAAAATAGCGGATGATGATATATGTCTGAATCTTCCAGAATTGAAAACTGCTTGTCCAATTTCCTTCAAATTCCCTGCTTTCCTTCCTGAAAGTCCCTGTAATTTCCATCTTGTATACCCCATGTTCCCCACCCCATCCCTCTCCCTTCCACAGATCTCCAAATGTCTCTGTTCCCCACTGTTTTGTCCTTCCCACTCCTGCCCTCTTGTCTCATGCCCCCCCTTGCTGTGCGTTGTGTGTTAGCTCTCATACGAGCCTCGACAAGGCATACAAAAAAAAAAGAAGTAACCCCAAGTATGGTTTATCATGATACAAAATGTGATCCCATAAAGTTTTGTGGGATTAATCTTGGGAGTGCAGAGGAGTTGGCAGCCATTACCAGGCAGCTTGCAGAGTGCTCGCCAAGTGGCTTAAACAATCAAGCAAGCAGGCCAATGGAATGGTTCAGAAGGTAAGGAAAGGCTGGCGAAAGGCAGGTGATTGGCGATGCATACAGTGAATATCAGGCATTCGATGATGAGGCTTTATCGTAATTATTTTCTTTGTGCTCAATGAAGTTACACATCAGGCACATTCCTTAATCTTTTCTTTACTAAATATTATTATCTGAATAGTAGAAAAAGTTAAGTTTAATGCTTTGATAATTTGTAAATATGGAGGAGGGATGACAGCCTTTCTTGCTTAAAGTAAATACCTAAATAAGCTTAGTTGTAAGAATTGGAAATTTATGTAAATGTTCAGATTTCAGTCCCGATTTCAACAGTTATTTAGTCCACCAGCTCTGATCCTCAAATCTGGAGATTTGTCTTACAATCCCAGATAAATTAGAATATTATTTATAATTTGCATTCATCTGCACATGTTTGCACAGTATAGAAAATATGCTTTTACAAGTCTCCTTTCCATTTTGCAGTACTCAAAAGTTGAAAGACGGTTTGAAGAAAAAGAGTGGACTGAATCAATGGACAGGTGCAGGTTTTGGAAAAATGAAACAGAAAACAAAAGACATTCTTTCAAGATGTAATACACTAACATTAGAACCTCTCTCTCACTCTTCTCATCCTCTCTCTCTGCTCCCTCTCTCTCTCTCCCTCTCTTTCTTCCTCTCTCTCTCTCTTCTCTCTCTCCCTCTCTTTCTCCCTCTCTCTCTCCCTCTCTCTCTCCTCTCTCTCTCCTCGCTCTCTCTCCCTCTCTCTCTCCTCCCTCTCTCTCCCCTCCTCTCTCTCCCTCTCTCTCTCCCTCTCCCTCTCTCTCTCCCTCTCTCCTCTCCTCTCCTCTCTCTCCCTCTCTCTCCTCCCTCTCTCTTCTCCTTCTCTCTCTCCCTCTCTCTCTCTCCTCTTCTCTCTCTCTCTCTCTCTCTCTCTCTCTCTTTCTCGCTCTCTCACCCCCTCTTTCTGATGTACCATACTCTTCACAGAGCACCAGTCCCACCAAAATAGCTTCCTGAGCAAGGGTTATACTGGATGGTTTGCCATTGCTTTACTAGTAGTAGTTAGGGCAGTAATTTGGAATTTTGCCAGGGTACCGACAATAACTTGCAGACCCTTAGCGATGGACACCATGGAATCTTTAACATCCACCACCTAATGCTGGCAGACGGGATCTCGTTTAATTAACGTCCCTTCATGGGATGGCACACACACTGATGAATCACCCTGACTGTGAAACACCAGGATGGCAGTTTATAGTTGGATCGGGATTCAAACCCAGACTAGACAGCTTAGAGGCGAGTTTGTGCGTCTCTCAGCAATCATGCCAGCCAAACGTCAGAACAACAATCCAGTACACAAAAAGGGAATAGAGTGTGTGTTGCATAATCTCTTAGCACATCTGCAAATAGTGAAAAAATTCAATGAAGCACAAAAGGACAGGTGGATGACGTCAGAATAGCTAAGAGGTAAATGCAGATAGAAAATAATTACAGTTGGACATAGCATATAGATCGGTGAGAATAGGAAAGATCATGGGTCTTTTAATGAGAGATTTGTTGAGATGGTGAGGCGTTCCTCCCTGCAAGAGCAAAATTGAAAAGGCTTGGGGAGACAATTACTCAAACGGGATAAAAGGGGAACAGTGAGGTTAGATGTGGGAATTGTATGTACAATGTACAGGTTGCTGGATGAGAGTGTGTGACCAAGTGAGTTTGGGGAGGGATGAAGAACAAAAGGCAGAGGGAGGCAATGTAGGACAGTAAAGATACGAATATGTTGGCAATTAGAGAGAAGCGGTGCCTGCATGACAGCCTCCTGCCTAGAGATACCAATTACCCGGAGGGCATTATATTCCACTGCTTCCAGGGGAACAAGATGAGAAGCAGAAGCAACATCAGCACACTGAGGAGAGCTGTACTTTATGGCACTATGGATGAATACCTTGTTGGAGGTGGAGGTAAAATGTTTTCAGCTAATTATATATAAGAAAAAACTTAGTTGTGTGAATAATTCCACAGTTATAACCAACCTTTAGCTGGGAGATGTAGTCAACCCAATGCAAGTCTTTGCAGATTTAATTGCTCATCTTTGGGATGTCCTGCAAGACTAATCTCCTTTCGTCATTCATGACACTGTATCGGTGTTGCTGGTTGAGAGTGTGTGACTTCATCTCAAGCACTTCAAACTGTTAACAGAACCACAATGAGAGTAGAGTTTGTGATATTAATCGAGAGTTCACTGGTAGCAGGAATTTGGAACATGGTTGCTTCAGCTTATTTTAAAAAAAAGTAAATAAAAACAATCTAATGAAGCAATCCGTCAAAAACCTCACTAATAACCTTGATACTAAGGTGACCATATAAGAATTTCCTCCTTTATGATTCAATTGACAATTCTGTGACTTAGACAGAAAGGAATCCTGCCATTAAAAAAACAGCAGTCTGGCAGAAATGTAAACTTCCCTGACCTGGGCCAGCATTTTAAGTCCAATAATGAGTTCTTACTTTCTTTCATTATCAGAGGGGTTGAGCTGCATGCAAGGGGAGGTGGGGTGATCAATGCTTCAAACTTGAAACGAAGATTTTGTTCTGTGAAATGGCACAATCTCAAGTACTCTGTCTATTGTCCTATTGCTCCTCTCTCTCTCTCTCTGATGTTCTTGTCCCTCTCTCTCTCCCTATCTCTCTCTCTTCTCTCCTCTCTCAACACACAGTCTCTCTCTCTCTTCTCTCTCTCTCTTCGGTCTCTCTCTCCTCTCTCTCTCTCTCTCTTCTCTCTCTCATCTCTCTTCTCCTTCTCTCTTCCTCTCTTCGCATAATGATCGCATCTCTCTCTCTCTCTGCTCTCTCTCTCTCTATATCTCTCTCTCCTCTCTCTCTCTATCTCTCTCTCTCTCTCTCTCTCTCTCTACTCTCCTCTCTCTCTCTCTCTCTCTCTTCCTTCTCATCTCTTCCTCTCTTCTCTATCTCTCTCTCTCTCTCTCTTCTCTCTCTCTCTCTTCTTCATGATTGTTCGGTGCTCTCTCTCTCTCTCTCTCCTCTCCTCGTCTCTCTCTCTCTCTCTATCTCGTCTTCTCTCTAACTTCTCTCTCTCTCTCTCTCTCTCATATGATCGCTCTCTCTCTCTATGTTCTGTCCCCCTCTCTCTCTCTCTCTCTGTCTACACACAACACTCTCTCTCTCTCATCTCTCATCTGTCTCTCATTTCATCTCTCTCTCTCTCTCCCCTTCACATGTCCCTCTCTCGCTCATGCCTCACTTTCATGTTTCTCTCTCTCTCTCTTTCACTTCTCTCTCTCTCTCTCTTCTTCATTCTCTCTCTCTCCTTCTTCTCTCCTCTCATTCTCTAACTCACTCTCTCTCTTCTTCTCTCTCTCTCTCCTCTCTCTCTCTTATTATGATCTCTCTCTATCTCTCTCTCTCTCGCTCTCTCTATCTCAACTCTCTCTACCTCTCTGTGTTCTACCTCTCTGGTCTATCTCTCTTGTGTCTCTCTCTGTTCATCTCTGTCTCTCTGTCTCTCTCGCCTTCTCTCTCCCTCTCTCTCGCTCTCTCTCTTCTCTTTTCTGTCTCCTTTCTTTCTCTCTGTTCTCTCTTCTCTTCTTCTGTCTCTCTCTATCTCTCTCTTCTCTCTCTGCTCTTCCTCCTCTTCTTCCCTCATGCTCTCTCCCTCTCTCCCTCTCTCCTCGTCTCTCTTCTGCTCTCCCCCTCTCTCTCTTCTCTTCTCTCTCTGTCTCTCATCTGTCTCTTCTTTCGTCTCTCTCTCTCTCTCTACCCTCTCTCTGTCTCTTCTGTTCCTCTCTCCTTCTATCTCTCGTCTCTCTCCTCTTCTCTCCTCTCTCCTCTCTCTCTCTCTTTCTCTCTCTCTCTCTCTCTCTCTCTCTCTCCCCCCCCATTCTTCTTCATCTTCTCTGCCCTCTTCTTCCTCTCTCGTACCTCTCTATCTCACCTCTCTCTGCTCTGTTCTTACCTCTCTCGTGTCTCTCTCTCCCTCTGC
>CM068953.1:71210377-71238653 GCA_035128595.1 Eptatretus atami
TGGTCTGGCAGCCATATTTGGATCAAAGAAAAAAAAAACCTTAAAAAACAAAAGAGTTGGGTCGCACGAAATCTTGCTCAACACTGGCAGGGTATGTATACCGTGAACACCATCTAGTTCTACACCGAAGCCACAAGCACTGCGTTCATGTTTCAATGAAATATTTCCTCTGTAATGCTGTAATCTGATGTAATAGTTGAAGTTGAAAAGATGAGACTGCAATTTTAAAGTCAATTCAGCATGTTAAAAGCTGCTAATTCGTTTGTGAAGCCCCAGATCTTGGTGACAAAGGTCCCATATCTTGCTTCTTGAGTGGTGGACCACTTTCTATCTCTCTCTGGGATCATTTATATTTTCCCATGTCCCTCTTGACTGGCTAACCAAACTATTCCACTTTCTCTCACTTTGTGACATTGTTGGTCAAACATTCCCCATGGTATTGTTATTATTATTATTATTATTATTATTATTATTATTATTTGACACGATCAAAGATGCATCGTGGAGCTGCCACACACATGCACATACACATGTACAAACAGACAAATACACAAGACACAAAACACAGGACTGTAAGATGAGACAAACAGTCACTGAGCTTTTGGGAAATGCTCTCCGTGTCCCAGAAATGCCACAAACAATGATACCACCTTTTTCATGCACTCAGCAGGGTATTTCCTAAGGAGGAATTTCCTCCTCCTCATGGATGCCAACCTATATGGGGATTGTCCATGCTTTTGTCCCTTTAAATGCTGAACACCAAGCAAGGAAATAGCACATACCATATTTAGTCATTCCTATGACTCAACCAGGGTTTGAAACGACAACCTCACAGTGGAGAGAGGAGGGTGGGTGGGGACACCAACAGCAGAGATGAAGGCAGAATAGAGGGAGGTTTGGACAAACTATAGGTGCAAGGAGTAATGAGGGGTATGAAAGGACGAATGGGGTAGACAAGGTGGATGCACAAGCAAACTCTCAGGAAGGGAAAACTGGAAATTTGGAAGGAGGTGGGCTTGGGGGTGAGCGAGCGGGGTTAACAGGGTTAGAAAAGATCATGGTTTTGAATGGGGGATAATCAGATCTGGTGTTGATCAGTCATCTTGAAGACGTGGAGGGAATGGAGAGATTGATGAGAATATTAAAAAAAAAACACATCCATCCATGAAAATGGATTTTCAAAAATATTTCAAAAACCCATCAAAATTTTTTTCCTCTTTAATCCTTCATAACTATACACCTCCTGTAACCACATATCTCTCGACGCACTTACTGATACTTTTAATCGATCCATCAGCTTCACTCCGCATTTACCGATCAAAATTCACCATACACCTCCACGATTTTACTTCAACCTTTCCTTCTCCGAATATTACGTAATCGTTATTAAAGATAAATAAATTCACTTTTGACTATACACCTCCCGTAACCACGTGATTCTCTTGTAACCACGTGATCTGTTTCCACCCTCTCCGTTTACCGATCCAAATTCACCAATCACCTCACGATTTTTTTTCTTCAACCTTTCCTTCACGTAATCTGATGAAAACTCTCTCAAAAAATAAAAATAATATAAATAAAAATGATCTCTTATAATGTTTCATCTTCCTCTTTCACACGTGTGGTTCTCATTACTGCATCATAATTCACTACTCTTCTTCTACTTCAACAGACTGCTCTCAATTCAACCTCTCCTTCATACCCTTGCCTAAATAACCACTGTTACACGTTCTCTCTCTCCATTCTCTTAACTCGCCTTCATTGATACCATCACGAAATGTCTTATCGCATTTCCGAACTAAAAACATTAAAAAAAACACAGTTTGCTATGAATGTTCGCTTTCCATCACCATTTCTTTTTTTTCCAACTTCGAGTGCCAATTCACACCTTCACCCCTCCCTCTCAAAAGCAACCCATCACAACTCTTCTCCCTCCAAGCTTCCCTCTTACCTTTCTCAAAAACTCTCCCCACTCACCTTCTCAAACTTGCCCCCCCCTCACATCCACAAGCTGCACCTCCCTCCCTCTCACCTCCATCTCATCACTCTACCTCCTCAAATCCTCAACTGCATTCTGCCCCTCTCTTGTTACTCCCCACTGTACCTCAATCCAGCACCACAGAGCCTTTTTCCCCTGATTCCGCCCCTCCTCCTAGCTTCTTCTTGCAATCCCACACACTCTTTCAACAACCTCTCCTTACCTCCTGCCCCTCCCTTCCCTTGTCCTACCCTCCCCTTCCCTCCCATCCCCTGCACCCAAGCCTCCTCCCCTCCTTCATTAACGTGTGGACCTCAAATATCTTGGACCTTCGCTCAAACCTTACAGATCTTTCCATACAGGTTGCCACTGACAAACCAGACATAATCTACCTGACAGAAACTTTCCTCCTCAAGACGTCTCTGACTCCCTAGTACTCTCTCCCTGGTTACACCCTCCTCGGGTATGACAGACCTGAGCCTCGGCCTGGTTGCAGGAGTTGGCTCTTTCATCAAAGACTCCATTCCTCACTCTCCATGCACTGCTCTCACTTCCCCACACCCCCAGGGAATACCTCTGGCTGCGGCTTCGCCTCCACTCCCACCTCATGTTTATATGCAGTACTGAACCATCCACCAAACAGAGATGACCATTTTACACCTCACTATCCGAAAACATGGATCAACTTTTCATCCAAAAGTATTCTCCTCCTCATATGTGGTTGACTTATTGTCATACATAAGTTGGCTGGTGTGAGTGTGGGTGTGGGGGAAACACATCGAAGCACTCCTTCAGCTGAGGAGAAGGTAGATGTGGGCAATACAAGCTTGGCCAGACACTGGTTGAAGAGACGAAAGGAACACATGTTGTAAACGACTCGCAGTGTGAACTCCAGGCCTGTCGTACATTGAAGCAAACCACAGCAAGTTCACGATGTATTTGCAGAGCGGCAATCGGGAGTGTGGCTTGAGTAACATTCTCCACGCAGGGACCACACAACGCCCGTAAGACTTTGCTCAACCTTCTCCACATGTGGTTTTTTTTCTTTTCCCACATTGCTCCATCTTATCTCCTCAGGGAAGGGGTCATGATCACGTGTTGAATGCTTCAATCACCCCAAATCTGGGTTCTTCCATCTGTCCAATCTTTGTGTGGAATTCTCTTTCCAAGCTTCATTTAGACGAAATCGTTACATTTGTTCAAAGACTGCTTTCAACACTCCGAAACAAACAAAGCATCAATTAAACACACCAATCAACAAACGTCATGGGCACATGTATTTCAATAAGACTAACAAAGGTTCTTATAGAAGCATTTAACTTGCATTATATGTCATATCATATTTTAATCCCTTTCCTTGTTATTCCCCAAACAACATGCTAAAAATTACAGAAATCCCAGTTGTACGATATATATAAATCATTTAAACAGTTGTACAAAAATTGTCAAATCATTGTCCAAATCTGTCATCAGGCGAATATCATTTAATTGCAGCTCAAACACTCTGTCTACACATGTAGCTAGACCCTCCCCCAAACTTATATCCCGTCTTGGAAAAGCATTTAAACCTCAGACTAATAAACATCCAATCTCTCTCAAACAACTTTTTGGTCAAAACAATAAAATATTTTCTTTTTAAATCCATAAATAGAAATTAAATCTCAGCCCGTATCCAATTAAATCATGAATTACCTTGACTGAATCGATCAAAGGGGTTACACTGGGTTGGTTGCCATTGCCTTCCCAGCACAAGTTCAGGCAACCTCAACATTCGCAGACGAATAAAACAATATTTCAACGTCCATCCGAGGGAATCATCAATTATCTGTGAATTGCCCCATGTGCTAAACATCATCAAATCAATTTTAAATCATTCCAAATCACGTTTCTACATTTAAATCACATCTTTTAAGTGCAATGGTTACAACTCAGATCAAACCTTCGAAACATTTCTGACACGTCTCAGAGCTTGCCCAGCACTTAAACCTGCCGGGTTGTGTAATTACAAATCATCACAATGCCAGCGAGAGCTCAACTCCAAGACTTCACATTCCGAATACAGTATATCCCACATTCACAATTGTTATTCAATTTATTCAAAATCCCATGGTTTTAGATAAAACTTCAACACTTTTTCCTAAAATGGACTTCACTTTAAACAGATTCAGTAGAGAGGGTGCGCCACAAACAACAAGGAACAAGGAACAGGAAGTTCTCTCCACATCCAGTGGGAAGAAAAAAAGAAAAACTCTGAGACAGGCAAAACCCACAGTTTAGCATAACTTTGTCATGGCTTCAACACACACACTAACGAGCATTGCATCTCATTTTAAAGTCATTGCCAACGGCATGCACACTTCGACAAATAGCCGCCATCTCTTGAATCTGCATATGAATCGAATTTCACACTTAAAGCAAAGATCGAACACAGACTAAGTGTAAAGACATGCCACCCCCCACAGATCCAGTGGAGGGGGTCTCACACAGTGTAGCTTGCGACCTTCGCGTGAACCACAAAGCCAAGAATGCATAACATGCCATTTCAAACAGACCCACAGCTCAACTCAGCATGAGTTCGTCCTCAGACTGTCTTGCTGAGGTGTTTTAATTATTTAATTTAATTTATGAATGTCCATCTCTTCACGTTTTATTTGTTTGCAATATTATTATTTCTAACAAGACATTCATGTATCACATCATCCAGAAATCTTAATTCTCCAGCGAGCTCACAATCGCTTCCAATTCCAATTGAATTGAATTCACACACACAACTGCGAACTTCCTTCGCGTTATCAGCACCAAACCATGGACATCCAGGCTGTTTATTTCGACTCTCTGCCTGATATTTCTTCCTTAGTTGTTAAAATATCGTCAAAATCCCAACAGAACACGTTTCATTGCAGTGAATATTGGACTCGCACAAGTTTCATTTTTACTCTCAGCAACACATGCATTTCAATGCAAATCACCCGCTACGCACCCAGCCGGTCAATCATCTCCTGCATCCTACAAAATTTACAGTCGACTTTCCACCATTTGGGAAATCGCAGGGTCACCCTTCCCGCCTGAAGTGCAATGGGTAGGCCTTGCCCTGAGAATACCGCTTACCTAATTGATGGGTATCTCTCCAATCAGGAATCAATGCAAACATATATCTCACGCGTCCTATGCGCGGTCGGTGGCATGTCACTTCGTCATGCTCATTTCATCTGACTCCTCTTCTTCTCCAGCATTTTCTAAAACAACTACAGTACTTATCGTTTACTTTAAAACGGACTCTCTCCGCCGGATCCTCTTCTTTCTCTCAATAAAATTATCTGACAATGAACTTTTCTTTGTTCGAAATGCGTTACCTGCTGAGAGCGCTCTCCCTTACCTTCGCTCAAACACTTGTCGTTCCTCCAGGCACTGCCTCCGGCAGATATAGCACCTCCAGTCACGAGCACCGCGACCAACGTCGGTTCGAATCCGAGTCACGGCACCAACTGATGTGGATTTTTTTAAACCCACCTTGTTGTGATCGTGTCCTCCTGAAGGATTCTAACTGGCCGATTGTGGAATCCTATTTCACTTCAGACAGAGTTTAACGTTTGTCCGATTTGGTTATAAATCCTGCATAAAACCCATTAACACTGAAACCGATGTCCACACAAGTCTTCCTTGTGAAACAATTTATTTTCGAATTATACACCATACACTTCTCACCCTCATTACAATGAACTAAAGAATCCCCATTGATTGCAATATTCTTTATCTTCTATTTCATTTATTCTTACTTTAGTTAACAGTTAGACCAACCCGATTCAATTCACTTCCTCATTACATCAGAGAGTTTTATTCTAACTTGTACTTGGTCAGTTCCAAGGAGCACCAGCCACTGAGATTCTATACTTTCTCAGGTACTTGCACTGAAACAATTTTACATTTCAAAGCATTTTATACTTTCATGGGAGAGTGGTGGGGCTATTCAACCCAGACTGCAGACGTGTCTTAGACGAAAAGCCACTTCGTACATTCTAGCAAAGGTTCGTTTGTTATCAGCTCAGGTCACTCTGCTCCAGAACAACACATTTCTTAACATTTAGGGCAAAAGTCTTTTGGCCAGAATGGACAGCCAATTCAACTTGCAGCATAAAAGTTACATTTCTAAAACTCCATTTGTTACAATTAGAATACATTAATATAAATTTTTCCCCACAGTACCTTCTCTCACCTGTCATGTCACTTCAGCAAAAGACTTCTGTGATTCATTGGGACTGACTCAATCAGTCAAGTTCCCGGCCCAGATCTCAAACAACTGTACTCCATCTCTTCTGGATCTGATTTTGACAAATTTCCCTGAAAATATCTGTTCTTCCTCCACTCCAATTCGTTCTTCTGACCACGTGCTTGTCAAAGTGGACATCTCTCTGGCTGTTATCAGAGAACCACCTCAGCGCCGTCGAGTCTGACATTTCACTCAAGTCGATTGACAGGGTCTCCAAGCAGCCATCATACTTCGAGACTGGTCTCCCATCGCTACTTTCTCAAATATCAACTCATCCTGGGAATTCTTTCAAAGAAACTTGCTCTCCCTCATGCACAGATTTATCCTCTCTCGACGTCAGCTGTCCTACCCTTCCTCCCGCCCATGATACTCTGAAGCTTGTGGCGAGGCAGTTGTCCTGAAACAACTTTCCTTTGCCTCATGGAAAGCAAACCCACCTGAGAGTAATCTCACTTCCTTCCATAGAGCTCGGAACAAGTGTGAAGACCCCCAGGAGAGCAGAAAACAACATCTCTCCAATCTCAAGTCTGAACTCTCAAACATCCCTCCTTCAAATCCTGGTGGCGTCTAATCAAATCTGTTTCTGGTGTTATCCCCCTCCATCCCCTCCCTTATCTCAAATGGCCACAATGCTCATACCCCACATGAAAAGGCTGAATGCCTAAACTCAGTGTTTGCATCAAAATCTTGTGTCCAAAACCCATCAATTTCAATACCCACCTTACCCAGTCGCACCCAACTGTCCCTGGACGCTGTGTCCTTTTCTTCTGACAAAGTAGAGAGCGTGCTGTCAAATCTCGCCTCAGTTCTGCAACCGGTCCAGAAGGCACAGCCCACTTGTCGTAAAAAAAAACCTGCTCTCTGCTCTGCTCACCTCTCTCTGTTCTAGTTAACCTCTCATTTGCTCATCGGTCATCTGCCATCAACTTGGAAATCAGCAAACATTACCACCCTGCATAAAAAGGTGCATAAAAGATCCCTGCAACTACAGACCAATCAGCCTTCTCCCAATAATCAGCACGATGGTTATGGAATGGAATCCATCATCCCTTCAGACATTAAATCCTTCCCCCTCCAATGGCTTGACTTCCGATCATCAATTTGGTTTCAGACAGGTCACTCGACCCTGGATATGCTGCTTCTGCTCTCCAACAATGGATGGAGTTCTCAATGCCAGACATGAAATCAGAGCCATATCCCTCGACATTCGCATGCTTTTGACACAGCTTGCCCCCTGCCCTGCTCACCAAACTCTCTTCCTGTGGTATACAAGGCCATCTCACTCATGGCTCACAGATTTCCTCTCCTGTCACAGCCAACAAGTGGCCCTAAATGGATTTTCTCATCCCCTCTTCCTGTCCAGGCTGATGTTCCTCACGGCAGCATTCTGGGCCCTGTTATTTTTCTGGTTTTCATCAATGATCTCTCGACTCTCCAGAAAACCCTCTTTATCTCTTTGCTGATGATTCCACTCTCTGCTGTGACATCCCTCATCTTTCAGATAGGCGGCTGTCCTCCCTCAGCCCACCTGAGTTCCTGACCACATACAAAGCTTTTGCCAGCATCCTGATGGATACTGCTGTCCCTCTGGGCTGGTGCTCCTGCCTCTCACCTTTCTCGGCTTCACGCTTGAAAACCAAAGCACTAGGATCATTGGTATCTCCCACAGTGATGCTGAGGTTTGGGCCTCTCACTCTCTCACCACTGGCAGGTCGGTCGGCTTTCTGTCTTCCACCGTCTCCTCTCTGGTCTCACCCGCCCTGCTCTGTCTGCAATACTGATGTCTGCCCCCCTCCATATTTCCGCAGGGCACTCAAGGTCCGCCAGCAACCCCCTTCTGGTAAAAACTACCAAAATCACGAATCACTGCTCACCTTCACTCTTTTTCCTCTTTTTTCCCGCCTTTGGAATAAACTCCTGCACTCTCTTCAATCCCATTCTTTCCTCCAGGCCTTCAAAACAGCCGTTCACCACCACCTTTATCTTCCCCCATCCAAAGCCACAATATTTTTACCGCCGTTAATCCACCACAAACCCACCTCTTCAAATTCCCTACTTCCTTCCTGAAAGTCCCTGTAATGTCCATCTTGGTGACCCAATGTTCCCTGCCCATCCCTCTCCCTTCCACAGATCTCCTAATGTCTCTGTTCCCCATTGTTTTCTCCTTCCCTCTCCACCCCTCTTGTCTCATGCCCCTTGCTGTGCGTTATCTGTTAGCTCTCATTCGACCTTGAAAATGTATACACACAATAAAAAATGCAAGTTGGTTCCACAGGTGGGGAAAAGAGAACAAATGAGTGGGGTGAGCTGGATTCTGGAGTTTGGGAGTTTCAGAAGAAGGGGATGATGGTGGACCATGTGAGTCCTGCAGAAACCTGGGGCCTGACCATGTGAGCCCTGCAGAAGCAACAAGCTATTGGAAGAGCAGAGGATGCAAGACTAGAAAGGATGCGGAAGAAGCCAGAGAGATGACTGACCTTTCTGTGATGGCGAAGTGATAGACCCCAAGACTCAGCTTCATCATGAGAGATTCCCATAACCTTGAAGACCTTGGTTTCCATGGCATCAAGATGAGAAAGATGTCAGTCAGGGGAGCCAGGTCACAGTGGAGAGCAGTACTCCATCTTGCTGCAGATTACAGCCTTGAAGGTGGACAGGAGTTCAGGTGTGCCAAGGAAGGTCTTTGTATGATGAAGGATGCCCCATCAGTGGTTGACTTTGGAGGCCAACTTTGAAATGTGGTTTGCCAAGGAACGATTATATGGTTGATTGTGAGACCAAGGAGTTTGAATGACTGAACTTCTTCAAGAGGATTGTTAAGAATGTGGATGGGGAACGGGGGGTTGCCAGATGGTCCTGAGAGAGAGAGAGAGAGAGAGAGAGAGAAGGAAGAGAGAGAGAGAGAGAGAGAGAGAGAGAGGTGTGATTTGTCATGATTGAAAGACATATTCCAGGTAACCATCTTGTTATTTTGTCAAGGTCTGAAGAGAGGGAAAAGGCTACAGCCTGCATTTCTGCCAGATGAGGGATGTCATAGCAGAGAGTGGAGTCATCAGCAAATAGATAAAGGGGTTTTTCCAGAGAGTCAGAGAGATCATTAATGAAGAGAATAGGACTGGCCCAGAACACTGCCTTGGGGCTCACCATCCTTGACAAGGAGAGAATACAAAAGGCGTTCCATTGGTGTTACATGTTGGCTGAAAGACTGGAGGAAGCCAATCAACCATGTGTAGAGTTAGCCTTGGATGCCATATGCAGATAGTTTGGAGAGTAAGGAAGAATGCCAGACTGTATCAAAAGCATGCGATATGTCCAGAGAGATGGCCCTGATCTCGTGTCTGACATTGAGGGCTTCCATCCATTGTTGGGAGAGTATAAGCAAGGTGGAGTGATCTTTGCTGAAACCAAACTGGTGATCTGAGATGAGGTTGTTGGAGCAAAGGAAGGATTTCATATCAACTGCAATGATGGATTTCATGACCTTGCTGATGTAAGCTGATGGGTCTGTAGTAAAGGAGATCCATGTTTGCACCTTTTTCCCCCATGCACATATAGCAACAATTGTGGTTAAGCAATTGGTTTGTGTCCGTCCGTCCATCTGTCTGTCTGTCTTTTCAATTTATGATTGTCAGTTTATTATCGAAGAACAGCTTATTTTAATTGAATGTTAGATTTTGAAAACAAATTGGAACATGAATCGGAAGTTACGTCTGCTGTTTTACCGTACCTTGGCTTAGAATTCGTCCCAACCACACATGTGCAGAGAGGAGCGAGAGGCATTTTTAACTCTGTCCGGCAGTTCAGCAAAATTAAAAATCTTTCCAAACAGCAAACTTACTGTTTTTAAGGACATCATAGAGGACATAAACAACAGGCACGTGGAACTAATGTAACTTGTTAGATAAGGTGATGTAATAGGCACTGGGCAAAATGGAGGTAAACCTGGAATTAATTAATTTTTTGGCCTTTTAACCTCTTTAAACCTTTATTCAAATTGAATTAGATACTTGAACACCGTGGAACACAAATCACCTTCAAAATCCTTCCAAAAACCATGCTATACAGTACATCAATATATAACATAAGAGGACGTGGCATGTGAGAGGGTCGGGGTGAATATGATGCTGATTGATGCTGGTGTTCTATGGTGATCAATGAAGCCTCCATCTCCTAAAATGTGACTCAACATCGTGTTATTACAATGTATAAGGGTGATGTACTGTATACAAGACTGCTTCCGTTGTGCTAAACTTCTGGATTTTTCTTTTTAAGGATCTTTAATATCATTATTTTATTAAAATTGAACTACAGTATAATACTTAAACACTGCACAGGGTAGGCCTCTGGTGTGTCCAGTTAACAAGCAGATAGCTATTGCTTGCCAAGCCAGCCACGCCTTATCAATGGTTTTGAATGGAGTGCATGCTTGAGTGCTTAAACCACTTGGTAAGCCCTCAACAAGAAACTTGGTAACTGAACACACCTCTGGTGTTGGGTTAACAGTAGATGTGGCTGTCTTCAGATCATCGGGTCTTCAGGTTGAGTCCCTGTTGTGCCGTTACCGAGCCCCCGTCACTCATTAAATAACACCAGGTAGGTTGACTCAGCTTGCCATCCTTCCGAGGTTGGCAAATTGAGTACCAGATTACTGGAAATAGGGGACACTGCATTGGTGGCACAGACATGCTCCCAGAAATGATACAACTAGCAACCACAAGGTGCATAGAAAAATAATACTGCGCAGGGTATTGTGTTCTATTAACTCTATCGTTGATGTAATACAGTGATGTTGGCAGATTTCCAAGCAGATGGAAGATGACTTAGGGCAAATTATAGGCTGAAAGGGGCAGAGATAGAATGTGCAAGAGCAGCAGAGCAGGTTTGTAGGCTAAGTGAGCTGATGTCATCTGGTCCAGTCGCAGAGTCAGAGTTGTGGGTTGAAATAATCTTCTCCGACTTCTCCTGTGCAAAGGACACAGAGTCCAGGAGCACTTGGGCACAATAGGGAAGGGTGGGTACCGAGACTGAGGTTGAGGACACAAGATTTTGAAGCAAACACAGAATTGAAGCATTTGGCCTTCTCACGAGTGGAATCGGCTGTGTTGCCATTTGAAGAGAGGGAAGGGATCGAAGGGGAGCATACTCCAGAGACAGACTTAACAAGTCATCACCAGGTTTTAGAGGAGGAAGACAAGTTTGAAAGTTCAGTTTTGAGGTTGGTCAGATGTTGTTTTCTGGCTCTCCTGAGAGTGCACACACTTGTTGCGGACTTTGTGGAATGCACTGAGATTGCCTTCAGTCATATAATCTTCCAGGAAGAGAAGGAAGTTGTTTCAGAGCAACTGCCTCACCACAGGATTCAGTGTAACATGGTTGGGAATAAGGGTAGGACAATTGAAGATGAGAGAGCAGATTTTTGTGGAAGAATTCCCAGGATGAGTTGATGTTGGAGAAAGTAGCAATGGGAGACAAGTCAAGAAGTTTGATTGCTGCTTGGAGACCCTGTCAGTCGGCCTGAGTGAAATGCCAGACTCGACGGCACTGAGGTGGTTCTCTGATAACAGCCATAGAGATGTTGACTTTCACAAACATATGATCAGATGAACCAATTGGGGTGGATGAAGAGCAGGAGACATTTGAAGAGAAGTTTGTCATCACCAAGTACAGAAGAGATGATTTGCTGTTGGGAGATATTTTAACAGTTGGAATATTTCCATCAATTGAACCCATTTCTCCCCTCTCCGAATGGAGGCTAGAGTTGTCCAAGGAAATGTTTTGGGCCCAGTCTTGTTTGTCTTCTATATACCTCTTTGATGGTGGTCTGGAAATCCTTCTTTCCTTTGCCAACAACTCTACATTGTATTGTGCAGTACCTCATCCCTATTTGAGGCAGACAAAAGCTGCATCTCTTTGACGATCTGTAAATGATGAGATTCTCGTATGATAAATGGAATGTACATGTCCTTCAATCATGAAAAATCCCACAGTCTCACCCTATCACTTCTGACTGATTGTCAAATTAACCGACTTATTTATTTCCTTGGTCATCCACTGGAAGAGGTTTAGTCTCTTGAACTTCTTATCTTCACCATCAGCCATGACCTTTCCTGGGCTGACCACATAGCAAAGTAGGCCTCCAAAGACAGCTACAGATTGCGCATCCTCCATCAATCCAAGTCTTTCCTTGGAAAATTAGAACTACTCACATTCTTCAATGTGTTTATCCATAGCTCAATGGAGTACTGCTCTTCACAATGGGCTGGCACTCCAGCATTTAGTACAGCAGATAAGCACAATAATTGTGCGTTTTATGAGAAAAGCATGAATTTTCTGACATAGGGAATACCATAAGGTTTATTTTCAGATGTGGAGGGAAGTGAGATGGAACCTCTGAGGACAGTGAGAGGTCAAATCCAAGATGGCCGCCAGTCCGCCGGGGTTAATGTTCAAACGCGTTTAATTTTGGAACTAAACAGTGTAAAAAAACATTTAAGGTGTCATTTCCAACTAAGTTTGGAATGGCCATTCTTTGGTGATGCTTTTGAGATCGCCAGGAGCCAAGGAAATGCATTTCGATCAAGGTCAAGGTCAAATTACATTAAAAACTTTTGACATTCTTTTGGTAAGACAATGGATTGGACCTATGCAATATAGCGAAACCGCTTCCATTTTGACACAATAGGGATAATAATACAAAAAAATTAACACAATAGTCCCATGCTGCTAGTCTATTTAATACTTTATTAATAGCAATTATGATGGTAATGGTAGTGATCAAAATCTAACAGCCTCCAGAACAGAAGCACAGTGCATGCACTTGAGCGCAGCTTTGGCACACTTGCACCGTCCAGTGCATCCTTTCTCACAGTGACAGCGGATCAATTCCTGGCACGATTTTGATGCTTCGCGGGAGAGTGGTCCAAAGCGGCTGCCACCCAGTTGTTTCCTTTGTCCAGCCCAGTCAGATGGCTCTTGCATCTCTGGATCCAGGACCAATGCGGTTCCAACAGTTGGCCTGGTAGAAAGTGCGCTTGATGTGCTGTTTGAGTGCTGCCTGGGTTGAGGAATGTTCTCTAGAGTTCTAGACTTTTCTGTGAAGAGTTGTTTCCTAGCATGATTCACTTCCGTGCTCTCACTGGTTCGGTCTTACATTAGCACACAAATCGCTCTAGCAGTAACATTGATCCTTCACTGTCCTCACTTGGCATTCATAGGAGTTCATTGAAAGCATCATTCACCTCTGGGAAAGACTTCCAAGTTTCCAGGCAGCTTCTTTCCTCTGCCAGCGAATGCAGATACAGTGTCACACCGGTGAAGCGTGAAGGACTGGGAGCCCAGCACTGCCTTCACCAATGTTCATGTCTTCCAAGTATGCCACTAGCTCAGCAAGGCTATGCCATGCGGGCAGAATCATCTCCACCTTGCCTTTGGGTGCAGCCTGCCTGGCTCTGTTGTACAGTGAACGCAGACAGTGGTGATGGTACTTGGCCTCAATGGCCATCATGTCCCCTGCTGCAAGCTTGGCCAAATAAACAGTGTCCTCAAGTTCAAGGGCACACTTCCGCACATTTGTGTCGATGTTGTAGGTTGATGCATTATGAAATCTACAGAACCAGCAGGCTCATTGCAGAAACACAAGTAGGCTCTGTGGACTGTGGATGTCTGTGAGCAGATCGAGTGTGCACAGAAGAGGTACTCGTTGTCCCGTCACAATTCTCCCCGACTTTGCTCGTCAAACGCCTTTTTGTTGAATTTTAGCCAGCATTTCTTGTGCCACTCAGCCCGTGTGCCTTCAGAGTGGATTCTATGCCATTTCCATCATCCAATCGCTCCGGTGGAGGTCCATTGGCATGTGCTGAAGGGTGTGGAACCGGAGCAGGTCTTCTGCTAGGGATGCATAGCCACTATCAACGGCTGTTTCGTTGGTCTGAGAGGACACTGCAATTCATGTGTTACTACTTGGCAGAGGACACAAATGTCTCAGTTAGTGCTGGGGGTGGCTTGGATTGCTTGGATTTAGAGGGTGGGTAGGGTCCATCAGGAAGAGCTCTACAAAACATAGAATCTACAGATAATGCATCTATAACCAGCTAGTCTAAGCATGGATAAACACAATACATAACTGCGCCACATCCGCCTCAAGCAACCCTCTGAGGGCTAAATAACTAAATTCGCCACAATGACACCACTCAGTATTCATTTGCTAATTTCAACTGATTGCTTATTTTTTTGATAAATTTTTACCATGACCTTGACCTAAATTCATTTCCTTGAATTCTGACATTCTCAAAGGTATCACCAAATGAATGGGCATCCCCAATTTAGTTGGAAATGACACTGTAAATGTTTTTATGCGCAGTCTGGTTCCAAAATTAAGGTTCCGTTGAACATTAGACCCGGGTGACTAGCGGCCATCTTGGATTTGACCTCTCACTGTCCCCTCAGAGGTCAAATCTGACTTCCTCCACATCCGAAAATAAACATTATGGTATGGCCTAACTATGCTAGAAATTTCATGCCTTTCTCATAAAATGCACAATTTGTTAAAATATGAGAGCTTATCCGCTGTACTAATTATATTTGTCTCTTCTACAGCTCTTCAAAATTATTGGAATCTCCCATGATGAGACTGAAGCACAAGGTCTGTTCCTCTCAAATCGCGGGCATGTCGTTGTCTCTGTTTTCTACCATCTCTTCTCTAACATCGTTCCTTCCACTCTCTCGGTCCTCCGACCCTCCCTAGCAACTTGAGGATGCATGCATTCTCCCAGTCACCCTCTCCTGTTTAAACTTCCAGAATCCAGTGATTGCACACCTCAATTCTTTCATTTCTCGCTTCTCCCATCTATAGAACTGCATTCCAGAGGCTATTCTGTCTCACTTTCCCCTCTGCTTTAAGCAGGCAGTGCACTGCCATCTTATGTCATCCCAGATCCTGACTCATGATCTTTATCACCCCCATTAACCCTTCCTAAATCAACGTCTACTTGTTGATTTCATCTTTGCCATCTCTGTTTGTTTATCCCCTTGCCATTTGTGCCCATTTGTTCCCCTGCTATCCACTGTCAATTTAATCTTGTTCTTACCCAAGCCTCATTCTTCTAGGGGGATCGGGTGAATGAGGGAGAGGGGTGGAGGGAGGGGGGATGCAGGGAAGTATGCAATTGATATATTCCTGTAACAGATTTAAAAGTCAACACTGATCTTGCACAATAAAAATTCAAATGCACGTTTCAGCAATGATATTAATGTGTTGGATTAGCTTCACCAACAGCATATTTACTGCAAGTCTGTATTAACATCGAAGTCTGAGCATAAAACAATCCACCTTTTCAGCCACTGATCCTGAACCATTTTGTGATACCAACTGAGGAAATATGATGCATTGTATCTTGCTAAGGGATGAGAATGTAAGGAGCATTTGTGCTCCAGGCAATAAGCATACACTGGTTGGTGTATATCACAGGAAGCAGATCACATAATTGTTTCTTCCAGTTTCTCCTGCTGGTGGAGCCAAATCTCCAGCAAACTGGAATGCAGTGTTGGTTTAAGAGCTCAACATTTAATTGTATTTACTATATCTCTTGAGTGCATACATGTGGACATCTCGTGATCCTGTGTCAGAGTGGTGCAATCCATCCATTGGGACCATACTCTGTGCAGAGCGTTGGTGCTGCCTAAGCAGTCTCCTTGGCTATCGAACGCAATTCTGGATGGCTCGCCACTCCGACACAGGATACCAGCAAGCTGGCACTCGTTTTGCCGACCTTGGAAAGATGACAGGCTGAGTCAACCTCACCTGGTATTAATCAACAGTCGGGGATTTGAACTCAGGATCCTAGGATCTCAAGCCCACCACACTAAACATTATGCCAACACCAGGCATGGAGTGGTACAATGTTGTTTAGTTATGGCCACTTATAGACAAGAGGAAGGCCAGATAATTGAACTTGAATGCCATGCAGGATGTGATGTGAAATCCCTGACAAATGGACTTTATTTGCATCAATTATTTTTTTATGTCAAGAGTGAAATTAGCTTTTATTTATTTATTCAAGGATGCCAGCCAGTGGCTGTTCTCTGCATCATTTTCTGCAATGCACCACCGATGCAGCACCGTCATTACCAGTTAGCTGTCACTCATTTTGCTGACCTCAGAAGGATGACAGGCTGAGTCAACCGACCTAGTGTTGGTTCAGTAGGAGACAGGGCTTGAACTCAACACCCTAAGATTTTAAGCCAGCCACCTTAACCATTAAGCCAACAGCAAACTTGATATCTGCTGTTATTTATGTTTGATATTATTAATTCAAGTTGATTTAATATTTCTTTGTTATGTGACCAGAATTATTATTCTGTTGGCTGTATGTTGCTGATGTTTTAAACTTCAAATGATTGCATTTCAAGTTTTTGGACCAATTAATTATAGACAATATTGCCTATCTGCAGGTGTACGTTCACACGAGTGAGAAGAAGACTCTGTTAATATTTCTCATTTGTGGAGAGTCAAACAGGAAATTGAAGTTGATTATCTTCAACCTTATGCTATTTTGCTCTTTGGGCCAAGTGCGGGCAGTTCATGTGCAGGAGCTGGGTGGGGAAATTATGGCACCACATGGCCTTTGAAGCCAGAAATCAAATGGCTGAAATGAGAACATATGCAATTACGTGTGCAGGCGAGCCAGGTCTGCTATCACACAATATTAGAAAACGACACCAGACTCCAGGCCTGCTGTTGCCCTGAATGTGACTCATCCAAGCGATACTTCATCACTGGAAATGGTTATTGCAGCAATTTCCATCGCATCACCATAATTCCTTGTATTTTTCTTCACAGAGGAAAATGGTCAATGAGTGAAGCCAAATGAGTTACAGGACACTTTTTTCTGAGCACCTTGTATAATTTGTAAAATTATCGCTTGTTTATGTCAAATTATCAAGGTGGCAAGGCATTGTGGTGACGACATCATTATCTGTCGAACAACTTATTCCTTCACCTCTTTCTCACTTTCCTGTATCAGCAATCACATGTGAATGCATTGAAAGAACTCCATATTGGCTGGTGAAGGGGATTATGACTGCTCAGTGGTCTCAAATCACATGTGGTTATTGAATTGGACAGCTTGCTTCTTTAAGATCGTCATCAGGCGAGCAGGATCTACTACCACTGGTAAATTTAAGGCTGGTAATACTTTAAATCTTAGTGTATGCCATGTCCTTGTTAAAGCAGTCCGTTTAGTAAAAGGTGGTCCAGGATTTTTTGAAAGGGGGGGGATCCAGAAATTAAGAAATGGGTGCGTACTCTTCCAGAGGTACTTGTGAGTAGGGTGGATATACTGATTCTGGCTCACTTTTCCCCATGTAAATGAATGGGGATTTTCAGCGATTCACATTTTTTTCCCCTAAAATTACACCCCCTTTTTATTCCAAGGTATATTTTGTTTGTCTCCCCTTTTTAACCTAGGGAGCCTAGCTATTCAAATAACAATGTATAATTGTTTAGCTCACACATTGAACCTATAAAGATTTGTTCATTCCAAATTCCTTCAATAGTTTAATTTTCTTTGCACAATAATCCCCATCTAAAATATTTAAAAACAAAACATTTGAATCTTTATATTTTTCAAGATACCCCTTTTGTGCCATTATGAAATGATATACTTCTCTTAATGATCTCATCTGACCACCTCCTGAGTTGCATATCATTTTGAGATTATAGTAAATTGTTTTTCCATTGTTCAATTGATAACCATCAAATTTTTCAGTCCATTCAAGGATATTATTATTTTCTTTACATCCTCTAACTCATTGGTTTTTAAATTGATTCGCTTATTTGTTTTATTTACCTTTGTTTTAGTTATTTTTTCAATAAGCTTATTTGATATTTTCCACATTCATTATGTTTTCCATTTATATACCAAGACTAGATTTTCTCCACTCTTAGTTTGATTAATACTTGGTTCGACCATTTATATACCGTGAAAAACGTGGCGGTAGCCCTTAAAAACCCTAACCCATCTTCCCATCGTTAAAACTTGTGTCCATATGAACACAATCTATTCTATTCACTCTATCATACATATCCATATGGAACACAATCTATTCCATTTTCTAAAATAAATCTCTTATCATCAAAGGCTCCTAATGCCTTTTTATTTACTTCTTCACTATATATCTTATGTTTATAACTTCTTATTGTATTCATTTTCCTATATTCTTCTTTCTTATTCATCAAACAATTATAATATTTCTAAAGATTATTGATTTCTTTATTACATATTTCTTATTTTCCCTTTAACTTTTATCAATCTGATCACCATACTTATAAGCATATGCCTTTGCTCTCAATCCAATAAACTCACTCATTACTTTTCCACCCAACTCATCCTTAAACTTACCAATAACCTTTTCATTCTTTTTTGAAAATAACTCACTCTTTCTTACTAAATTACTTGTATCATACACTCCAATATTTTTCTTCATATCGTTATAAAACATCAGTTTTTATATCTAGAATAAAGCTATCAGTGTCCATATACAACAATGAAACATTTTCACCATACTCTTTCTTTAAGTCATTATACAAATAATCATACATCAATATCTTTGATAAATCAAGAACTGCTGTTCCCAATATAAATTGGTTTATCCATTACAATACTTTCCTTTTTCATATGAATAGCAGAAAAGTCCTCTGAAAAACCTCTTCTCTCTCAAAACTTGGTTTATTTATCAATCTAGAAAGCTTCTTTCCAAGATGTTGCGAATCTAATGTTTTCCTGTTTCTAACATTTCCATAGTCTTTCCAAATACAGCATTATTCATTAATTTATAAAAAGTCCTCTTCAAATTTTACTTTGTATTTGCTCTCATTCTGTATTGAAATTTAATATACTTTTTCATCCAAGGACTTTGTTTAAATTTAAACTCTATGAATTTTAGCTACTCTCAACCCAGCAGATAATATTGTCTCAAGTTCCTTTGATGCAAAACATATCCCTCTTTATCATAAAATGTTGTTAATAACTTTTCTGTTGATTTTCCTTATATATTAAAACTTTTTGATAATCACTTAACCATTCTTTCTTTGGGGTTTTTTCTCACATGCAAAAGGAAGATCTTATGCTTATTATGAAGATTACTTGGGTACTTCAAATCAACTTCAAAAATAATACCTTCTTCCTCCTCATTCAATTCCTCTTGAGAAGAAAATAACGATATCATCAAAGGCCTTTTCATAATCCTTTTCTTCCACCCACTCTAATTTACCATAAGGTAGAGATTGAGAACATTGCCCATCATACAAATTATTAGCATCAAAATACATCAAATAATTACTATCTTTTTCACTCTTATAATTTGGAAGATATTTATTATTTGCTTTAGCATATCTTTTTGAACATTACTTGTGATATTCCACCTCTCTTAGACTTCTCAATCATCAAAAGCAATTCTACATCACTGATTAAATCAATATCTTGTTTTTGTCATTTCAACATTGCACTCCAAGCTAAACCAGGAGCTGTGAAATAGTGGGCAGGATCTATCCATAACAATTTTTATTATGACAGAGTGATCTAAATGCTCAAACACATCAGCTAACAATAAAACATCTGTTTTTAGATACAAATCATGATATTCTCCAAGGTTCTTTATCTTAAATATTTTCCAAATTTCTTTTGCGTGTTTATATCCTTATCACTTATCTCTTCTTCATAAGGTTATTATAGAAACTTTCTTTTGAAGGAAGTTTGTTTCTTTAAATCTCATAAATGAATTCATATAATCATAAGGAAAATTCCCTTCCTTGTAAGAATTTTCTCTTTACTTTGAATTTCATTCCTTGTTTGAATTTCCTCTCGAGTTAGAATTTCCTCTTTAATCAGAATTTTCATCTTTAATCAGAATTCCTCTTTATTAGAATTTCATTCATTGTTTGAATTTTCTTTACAATTAGAATTTCATCTTCAGTAAGAATTTCTTCATTAATTTCCTCATTTATTAGAATTTCCTCTTTACTTTAATTCTCTCTTTAATCTGAATTTCCTCTTTAGTTAGAATTTCCTCTTTTGGAAAGAATGAATTAAGATTTGGAAAAGAGCCTGTGGAGCTTAGATTTGATGCTAGGTTGGCTAGTGTGTTCCCATAAACTTGTAAGAATCTAGAACCTATACGAGTTATAGGTTTTGTGAATATCATTTTTGCAAATGAAAATAACTTTTGATTGTGTTTGTTATGGCAGAAATATTCCCTGGTGTTTTGAAAGTTCATTTATAAATAGATGTGTATCATAGTTGGCGCTGTTGTGAAGAAAAGACTGGAATAAAAGAAGGTAATTTTAATAAGATTACAACAGGAATGAGCGGGACCTCTAATTTACCAGTAAGATGACAATGATCCCTAACTTTAGACTCCTCAATTTCCTCCTCACAAATATGACAGATATTGTCTTTTCTAAATTCTAATTTTTCTTCTTTGGTTAATTTCATCGGTTCATTTGTTTCTTTCATTAATTTAGTTAGTCTTATACAATCCTTTTCTAATCGTTTTACAAACTCTTGTGAAGCATTTTTCCACGATAATGTTCAAGTTTATTATAGTTTTCTCAACAGATGATTTGATATAATAACAGAAGCCACAAGGAATATGTTTTTGATATTTATTGTATATGATTTCTTTTGGATTAGGAGAAGCAGTATTTATCTTTTTAAGGATACACTCAAAATCAGCGTATATTACAAATGGGTGCATGATAGATTTATTATAATCTTTCAAAAGAAATCTTTTCACCAGGTTTAAGCATTGTAATTTACAGCTGATTTATGATTACTACAATATTTTGAATGTTGTTTCTAATCGTTCTTTTGTATGAAATGAATTAAGACATCGCTTACAAGGATATATTTTGTTTGCTGTCTGAATACCTGAGAAGAGATTATCTTGATAAATATTGATGTATGTTGTAATGTGAATTCTTTCCAACACTAAAATATAAAAGATCAATGTGTGTTTCTTCATTTTTATAGTTGTTTGAAATTTTTAATATTTGAAACTTTGTTTGTATCCGTTAATCCATTACATTAATAGAAAGATTATTCTTTTCTCAAATTTAGGAATATCTGTTAGGCATTGGAATTTAAATCTTTAATTCAAGGTATCTCATATTTCTATATTGTTTTACTCTTTCTGAATTACATTTTGGTGGATGTAAGTGAGCAAGAACAGACCAGAGAAAACATTTATTATCATGTTCTTATATTAACAACTGCCTCTTTAGTTTTATTTCTTTTGGTAATTCCAATATAAGAAGAAGCTTTAAGAGGGTTTGATTTTAGAATGTGCTATATCTAAAAAGATGATTTTTTTAATATTGAATCCACTTCCACCACTGTATTATCAACATCCTCCTCTTGTCTTGATAGTTCTTCATAAACCCCACTATTCAAAAAATCTTGAAATTGATGTTATAAAATGAAACTGTTCTCATATAAGGATTTGTTCTTTCATCTTGATCTGTGTTCATATTCATTTTCACTCCCATATAAACTTTAAAGTTTTCATTTTCTTTAATGTCTTTTTATAACTTTTTAACAATTCAGGTTTCACTATTTTCATGATTCAGCTATTGTGATGGACCGGTTCTCCAAATGAAAAATCCTTATTTTTTATTGCCCTTTAAATGCCCCATCAGTGTTTTCAATATGATAGTCTCCCTTACTTTAAACTCATTTTCTTGTGTTTTTGTGGATTGAAAGATGTCTATTATAACTACTCTCAAAAAATCCTTTGAGCAGATATCACATGTTTTCTTTCCAACTCAAGAGGAGATATTTATGAAATAGATTAAATGTGTTTTGTTTTGGTTCGGAGGTGTTCTTATAATGTTTATATTCGTTGATTACAAACATCGCAGTACGTTGTATTCACCATATTTTATAATAATAACTTTGCTGAAACTAAAATTTCTTGATGAAAATTTTCGTTTATTTTACAGGTGAATCTGTGCTTAAAACTAAATTTTTCTTTGATGAAATTTCGTTGATTTACCAGGTGAACTCTGCTTAAAACTAAAATTTTCTTGCATGAAAATTTCGTTTATTATACAGTGTGAATCTGTGCTTAAACTAAATTTCTTGTGAAAATTTCGTTGATTTTACAGGTGTGGAATCTCTGCTTAAACTAAAATTTTCTTGATGAAAATTTCCGTTGATTTTACAGGTGAAATTCTCTGCTTAAACTAAAATTTCTTGATGAAAATTTCGTTATTTTACAGAGTGAATCTGTGCTGTAAAACTAAAATTTCCTTTATGAAAATTCGTTGATTTTACAGGGAATCTCGCTTAAACTAAAATTTTCCTTGATGAAAATTTCGTTTATTTTACAGGTTAATCTGGTGCTTAAACTAAATTTTCTTGATGAAAATTTCGTTGATTTACAGGTGAATCTCTGCTTAAACTAAAAATTTTCTTGATGAAAAATTTCGTTTATTTACAGGTGAATCTGTGCTTAAACAAAATTTCTTGATGAAAATTTCGTTTTATTTTACAGGTGAATCTGTGCTTAAAACCATTTTATCCTCCAACTTTTTTCACTTAATTAAATACAATGTTCTAAGACACAAAAAGACAAGTTTCAATCCATCTCTTCATTTGTTAAAGATACTGAGAAATATGTCAAGGATTGGTAAAAGGTTTGAAGCAGATAAATAAACAAACTATGGATAAAAACAATATGCGAATGATATGAGTTCTTCAATACTTCAGTGGAAGGGCTTTTAGTATACCTTGGTAGAACATCAATTAAAGTATCTTCTAACAAAAGTTTCTCCTCTCCTTGGTAATATATTCAAAACTTAGAAAAAGCAATGAAAAAGAAAAAAGTATCAAAAAACAAAAAACCTTATGGATGAAGCTTTAGAAGAAAAGATAAGACCATCTGTAATATGCAAGGAGAATTTGTATTTTTCAACAACCCTAAAGATGTAAATCCTGATGAAATTAAAGGATGTTAATATATCAGGTGAAATGACATTTCGTTCAATAGTAGTTAAGGATCAATTTTAAATTTACCTTTAATATAAAAATGTTTGTAGTTGGAATCTGGTAGATGAAAAAAATATATAGATATCGATGGTAATATTATTAAATATGAGTCATATGCAACGAAAGTATAGATGAATTTAGTTTAAGTTAAAGTTTAACTTGATAAATATGAAATAGTTTACATCGTTTTGAGCCTCTTGAATTCCCTGATTCGGCCATATGGACAAGTTTGGAGAATTGTCCTGCATGTGAAGAACGGGATTAAACACAGAGTCAAAAAGCCTATAAACAATGATATCTGTGATTATCTTCTAATTAATGATAATAAAAAATATAAAAAGAAAATAATCTTTTAGATTTACACCAAAAAATGAATTTTTAAAACCCTTTTTAAACCCAGATTGATTAGAGAAATTGAATGTAAAGTATGAGGGTTATAACACACCTTTCCTTACCAAGGGAAGAACTGAACGTATTAGAGAGAAATGTTCAAAGATTGCTGTTATATATTATCATGGATGTTTGATTTTCAGGAAATATCAACACAAGATATTGCATAAAATAAAATAATGGATATTCTTGAATTTAAACCTGAACTTAGGATAAAATATAGAGTTTCTAAAAAAAAGCCAATAATAAAATTAAATAACCTGTTTCCAAATATATAATGAATATTTTTTACCCATTTGCGGAAAATAAGATAAAAATTTAAAACCATAAAAATCTCCCAAATTCATTAAGATGCCTCATAGTTGGTTCAATGGATTGGAAAACCTGCTTACTTTTAAAGATGCTCCTCACTCCCAAACTTTTTAGATTTATGATAATTTAATAATTTTCACAAAGTCGAGTTTTCAACCAGAGTAATCAACTACTTCTCACAATGGTTTAATGCTGGTCTTCAAAAAGAAGATATAATTGGTTTATTTAAAACTTCAAAAAAAACCTAATGATTAAACATTTGAAGATATAATACAACTATTTGTGATACACAGAGAGGTAAAAAGAAATCAAACCGATAACTTGTATTCTTAGTGATAATACGGATGGATATACCGTCTCCAAGATTTGGATAAAATCCAAAAAAGAACCTCGTTATCGTTGGTGATTTGTGTTAATGAGAGGAAACCAAACGTAATGGAACAGCTACTACACAAGAGGGAGACATTCTTCTTTGTAATTGTAATTATCTTAGTCAATCGTGACTTTCAACTTCCCTCGTCGTTCCTTCAGAAACAATTGCTAAACTTTTTTTATTTCAAGTTAAGTTCAATATAGATATTAACAATTTTGGAGAGACAATGTTCTACATATGTAGTAAAAAGGAATTGGGATTACATGAAACACACGACTGAAAAAATATAAAATCTGTTGTGAAACTCAAGATTGAGATATTAAATGATATTTTTCATAAATAAAGATGCGAAAGAAAGAGCAAGAAAGATTTATGGAACATCAAGAGTGTTTTCAAAAAGTTGTTAAAACAACAGAAGACATAAAGAAGAAACGCAGGACAAAAAACTAACGGCGTGAAGAGCATTTGAAAGAAACAAGAGAAATTTTTAAACCACTTTTAAAAACTTCCCGAAGAAAAATTATAGTGTTTTCCACAGTTCCCACAATAAAATTATACTCTAGAAAGCTCAAATGTTTAAAAGATTTCAGTCAAATGACGAGAAGAATTAGAGCATATAGGAGAATTAGAATATGATGATGAAGGATTATTTCAACATGCGAAGATATGAATCGACCCCCCTGATATATTGTGAATGCTCTTCAAAACAATGAAATATTCAGCGCACGATTCAAAAAAACCAAAAAGCAGGCTCATTCCAACAGAACAATCACAATATTTCATCTTGTCAAGAAAGGGTATTGCATATTTAATGATGAAATTAAGTTCTTGAATTCTGCTCGACCCCCTGTCAAACTAACTCCGAGATTTAATGTTTCCTTCTCACAAAGATGGAAGACAAGGTTCAACTGTGAGGGATGAAATCAAAGTATATTGATAATAAAACCATGGATTATGAGAAAATAATGAATGTAAAGTATATATTGATCTGCTGAAACTTCTGTGATTATAGGGTTATTCTTTCTGTAAAAGTAGGAAGAATGAGAAGGAAAAACACATTTATTCAGCTTTAGTTGATCCTTGGTTCAGGTGTAGTTTTCTTCCAAATGACCCATCACAATTAGTTAATAGACTGTTATTGTTGTTAGGCAGTAGAAGGCTGGAAATAACAATTGTTTTAATGAAGCATCATCCATTTTTAGACCAGTTGATAACATGAAAATAATTAATAAACATAATATAAAGACAATTTTATCTCACTATAAAAAGATGAGAAGCACAATCCTTAGTTTCAATTTCACAACAAGCGACCACACATCTTCTTCCCATACCCACTACAACTTGACACAACAAACAGAATATAGGCATCTTTATTGTCCATGGAACTTAAATACCTTTTAATATAACTTTGATAAAAAATGGACAAGTTTAGTTATAATCGGGAAGTGGATACAAAACGAATAAACAGTCTCACCCGGAGCATATGAGATTTTCTCAAATATCTTCCGTAAATTGCTCGTCTATGAAACGAAGCAGGGTGATGACCAAAAAATATTGTCATAGACATTCAAAAACAACTTCAAAATCACGATTAAAAACTTTTAAAAATAACTACAAGGTTGATCTTCACATTGATAATCATTTAGAGAGTTATTGGTTTCTCCTCAAAAAAAAGATTGAAACTAATGGGACGTTTTACAGTGAATATGTCATTCAATATCCTCAGGAATAAATTCTGGTATTAATCACTTTGTGATTGATTGTATTTGTGCTTAGAATGATGGAATAAAAACAATAAAATATTTTCATGTCAGCCGCATAACTCAACCCCAATTGGTTATAAATTCAATTGGAACCAAAAATTTGCGTTTATCTCCCTGTGTCAGGAAAAACCATACACAGAGTAATTTAGGATAACCGACCAGCATAATCGTATGATTTCTTATTAATTGGGAGAATTATATCCATCAGAATTCACCTACTGAAGTTTTCCAATAAAAATTACGATGGTTATTGTGAGGAAACACGAGTTGGGAAAATATAAAATAATTACAGGGATGGATGTTCCTTTCCCCATACTACAAGGCGCGAAGTTATGTATCTTGGTTAGAGGATACTAAAAACCTATTGAGAACAAAGGGGTGTCGGACATTTCATTTCGAGGAGCATGGGATAATTGATTACTCTAATGGGTTCGGGTTCATATTCTTAAACATAAAGACCTAATTGGTTTCAACTGCTTCTGCTGTGGGAAATGTAGCAGGTGCTATAAAGAGTATAAAAGATGCCCCAAAAAGGAATCTCATAAATTACAAGCAATAAAAGGAAATTAAGAAAGGCAAAAAAACTCAGGTTGTCTCCCCAAGAACGACAAAAATAATTTCGAATACTGGATCAGGGTTTTCAAAAGTTTTAACCATCTTTTTTCCTAATAAATACAAGTATGGAAGCATATAGGTATCTTGATTTGGTGATACTATTTATTTATCTTCAAACTCCACAAAAAGAAGATTACTTTCTAAGGTAAATGCAAATAACTGGAAAACAGACTGAATACAAAAATGTTACAAAAAGTTAAATAAATAATCAACCAAACCTATTTGAATCTATCCGAAAGTTTTCTTTTGTGCTAAATTTTACATTCACTAAGGCCTGGGAAAAACACAAACGCCACACTCGTAAATGATTTCTCTGTGAAAATGTTTGATAGTGTTCGTTTGTACATTGGAACACAAGAAGTTGAAGGGTTGATTATGTTCTTCTGCTGTATCTGAAATGCATGAAATTTACACTATTTCATTCGGTGATAGAATGGGAAAGGGGGCTGTCGAAGTTTTATTCCTGATAATGTCAACGGGAACAAACACAGACCGGATATAATCCAAAGGAAAGGAATGTATTTATGATGATACAAAAGCAGGTAATAGTTTTACTCTGGCAGTTCCTCTTAAAGGTATATTTTGGATTTTGGATACATGATAAAGTTCTGTATGGTCTTAATTAGTAGATTTCAACTACAAAGGAATGATAATGAAAATAGATTTACTTGGTGTGGTGTGCTTTTTGTGAGCAGCAAATAAAGTGTAATTGATGAAATGATTGGTATATTTGATATACTCCTAATCTTAAAACAGAAGAGATGTTGAACTAGAAGACTTAACTCAAAGAAACCACTCTGGTTGTATTCATACCTCAAACGAAGGATAGCCAAACACGTTAAACGCAAACCAAACCACTTACACGGTGGAATTTGGGATGTTCTGGAAGGAAAGCCACGATATCTGTGGATCATTTTAAAAGCCCAGATGTGATACTGCGATATAAGAATAATGCATTGAGGATAATGCTAATGGTGAAACAACTCGTGTTCTCTAGTATGGCAATTTACCCACGGAGATAGATGGAATAATTGGGAAAAAATGATTTTGGTGAAGCATACAAGTCTTACCAAAAGGTGTGTTGAAAGTAATGATAAAGACACCTATTTTGGATATGACAGCATTTAAGTTTGGTATACATCTATGCGTTTACCTGAAGTGTCAAAAGGGACTATAAAGTCTAATCGAGTGGATATTCCCTATAATGAAAAGGAGAGAGTGAAGAAGTTGAATATATTGTTTTGCTTTGGAAAGACAGAAGTACAGATTAATACAGAAATGTGTTATGATTAGTCTCACTAATTTTTGTTAAATAAATGAGTGCAAAGTACCAACTGGGGGTATATGTTAATCAAATCAATCTTTCAAAACTATCATCTTGTGTTCAAATCAAAAACCTTGTACGATTAACGTTTAATACAATTCAGAGAAAAGGACAGTAAGAATGATGTTTTGCTCACAGAGAACAGGTTAAAATCTTGAACGATACTGGTCACTTAAAATTAAAATGCAAACCATAGTTGAAAAATCTCTCTC
>CM068953.1:71238678-71273947 GCA_035128595.1 Eptatretus atami
TTCGGGGAGAGTGGTCCAAAGCGGCTGCCACCCAGTTGTTTCCTTTGTCCAGCCCCAGTCAGATGGCTCTTGCATCTCTGGATCCAGGACCAATGCCTGGTTCCAACAGTTGGCCTGGTAGAAAGTGCGCTTGATGTGCTGTTTGAGTGCTGCCTGGGTTGGAGGAATGTTCTCTAGAGTTCTAGACTTCTCTTGAGACTGTTTCCTGCATAATTCACTTCCTGCTCTCACTGGTTCGGTCTTACATTAGCACCACAAATCGCTCTAGCAGTAACATTGATCCTTCACTGCCTCACTTGGCATTCATAGGAGTTTCATTGAAAGCATCATTCACCTCTGGGAAAGACTTCCAAGTTTCCCAGGCAGTCTTCTTTCCTCTGCCAGCGAATGCAGATACAGTGTCACACCCGGTGAAGCGTGAGGAGCCCAGCACTGCCTTCACCAATGTTCATGTCTTCCAAGTATGCCACTAGCTCAGCAAAGGCTATGCCATGCGGCAAGAATCATCTCCACCTTGCCTTTTGGTGCAGCCTGCCTGGCTCTGTTGTACAGTGAACGCAGACAGTGGTGATGTACTTGGCCTCAATGGCCATCATGTCCCCTGCTGCAAGCTTGGCCAAAATAACAGTGTCCTCAAGTTCAAGGGCACACTTCCGCACATTTGTGTCGATGTTGTAGGTTGAGCATTATGTAAATCTACAGAACCAGCAGGCTCATTGCAGAAGACACAAGTAGGCTCTGTGGACTGTGGATGTCTGTGAGCAGATCGAGTGTGCACAGAAGAGGTACTTCGTGTCCGCTCATCAATTCTCCCCGACTTTGCTCGTCAAACGCCTTTTTGTTGAATTTTAGCCAGCATTTCTGTGCCACTCAGCCCCGTGTGCCTTCAGAGTGGATTCTAGGCCATTTCCATCATCCAATCGCTCCAGGTGGAGGTCCATTGGCATGTGCTGAAGGGTGTGGAACCGGAGCAGGTCTTCTGCTAGGGATGCATAGCCACTATCAACGGGCTGTTTCGTTGGTCTGAGAGGACACTGCAAAGATTCATGTGTTACTACTTGGCAGAGGACACAAATGTCTCAGTTAGTGCTGGGGGGTGGCTTGGATTGCTTGGATTTAGAGGGTTGGGTAGGGTCCATCAGGAAGAGCTCTACAAAACATAGAACTCTACAGATAATGCATCTATAACCAGCTAGTCTAAGCATGGATAAACACAATACATAACTGCGCCACATCCGCCTCAAGCACACCCTCTGAGGGGCTAAATAACTAAATTCGCCACAATGACACCACTCAGTATTCATTTGCTAATTTCAACTGATTGCTTATTTTTTTGATAAATTTTTACCATGACCTTGACCTAAATTCATTTCCTTGAATTCTGACATTCTCAAAGGTATCACCAAATGAATGGGCATCCCCAATTTAGTTGGAAATGACACTGTAAATGTTTTTATGCGCAGTCTGGTTCCAAAATTAAGGTTCCGTTTGAACATTAGACCCGGGTGACTAGCGGCCATCTTGGATTTGACCTCTCACTGTCCCCTCAGAGGTCAAATCTGACTTCCCTCCACATCCGAAAATAAACATTATGGTATGGCCTAACTATGCTAGAAATTTCATGCCTTTCTCATAAAATGCACAATTTGTTAAAATATGAGAGCTTATCCGCTGTACTAATTATATTTGTCTCTTCTACAGCTCTCAAAATTATTGGAATCTCCCATGATGAGACTGAAGCACAAGGTCTGTTCCTCTCAAATCGCGGGCATGTCGGTTGTCTCTGTTTTCTACCATCTCTTCTCTAACATCGTTCCTTCCACTCTCTCGGTCCTCCGACCCTCCCTAGCAACGTGAGGATGCATGCATTCTCCCAGTCACCCTCTCCTGTTTAAACTTCCAGAATCCAGGTTGATTGCACACCTCAATTCTTTCATTTCTCGCTTCTCCCATCTATAGAACTGCATTCCAGAGGCTATTCTGTCTCACTTTCCCCTCTGGCTTTAAGCAGGCAGTGCACTGCCATCTTATGTCATCCCAGATCCTGACTCATGATCTTTATCACCCCCATTAACCCTTCCTAAATCAACCGTCTTACTTGTTGATTTCATCTTTGCCATCTCTGTTTGTTTATCCCCTTGCCATTTGTGCCCATTTGTTCCCCTGCTATCCCACTGTCAATTTAACCTTGTTCTTACCCCAAGCCTCATTCTTCTAGGGGGATCGGGGTGAATGAGGGAGAGGGGTGGAGGGAGGGGGGGATGGCAGGGAAGTATGCAATTGATATATTCCTGTAACAGATTTAAAAGTCAACACTGATCTTGCACAATAAAAATTCAAATGCACGTTTCAGCAATGATATTAATGTGTTGGATTAGCTTCACCAAACAGCATATTTACTGCAAGTCTGTATTAACATCGAAGTCTGAGCATAAAACAATCCACCTTTTCAGCCACTGACTCCTGAACCATTTTGTGATACCAACTGAGGAAATATGATGCATTGTATCTGCTAAGGGATGAGAATGTAAGGAGCATTTGTGCTCCAGGCAATAAGCATACACTGGTTGGTGTATATCACAGGAAGCAGATCACATAATTGTTTCTTCCAGTTTCTCCTGCTGGTGGAGCCAGAATCTCCAGCAAACTGGAATGCAGTGTTGGTTTAAGAGCTCAGCATTTAATTGTATTTACTATATCTCTTGAGTGCATACATGTGGACATCTCGTGATCCTGTGTCAGAGTGGTGCAATCCATCCATTGGGACCATACTCTGTGCAGAGCATTGGTGCTGCCTAAGCAGTCTCCTTGGCTATCGAACGCAATTCTGGATGGCTCGCCACTCCGACACAGGATACCAGCAAGCTGGCACTCGTTTTGCCGACCTTGGAAAGATGACAGGCTGAGTCAACCTCACCTGGTATTAATTCAACAGTCGAGTGGGATTTTAACTCAGGATCCTAGGATCTCAAGCCCACCACACTAAACATTAAGCCAACACCAGGCATGGAGTGGTACAATGTTGTTTAGTTATGGCCACTTATAGACAAGAGGAAGGCCAGATAATTGAACTTGAATGCCATGCAGGATGTGATGTGAAATCCCTGACAAATGGACTTTATTTGCATCAATTATTTTTTTATGTCAAGAGTGAAATTAGCTTTTATTTATTTATTCAAGGATGCCAGCCAGTGGCTGTTTCTCTGCATCATTTTCTGCAATGCACCACCGATGCAGCACCGTCATTACCAGTTAGCTGTCACTCATTTTGCTGACCTCAGAAGGATGACAGGCTGAGTCAACCGACCTAGTGTTGGTTCAGTAGGAGACAGGGCTTGAACTCAACACCCTAAGATTTTAAGCCAGCCACCTTAACCATTAAGCCAACAGCAAACTTGATATCTGCTGTTATTTATGTTTGATATTATTAATTCAAGTTGATTTAATATTTTCTTTTGTTGATGTGACCAGAATTTATTTATTCCTGTTGGCTGTATGTTGCTGATGTTTTAAACTTCAAATGATTGCATTTCAAGTTTTTGGACCAATTAATTATAGACAATATTGCCTATCTGCAGGTGTACGTTCACACGAGTGAGAAGAAAGACTCTGTTAATATTTCTCATTTGTGGAGAGTCAAACAGGAAATTGAAGTTGATTATCTTCAACCTTATGCTATTTTGCTCTTTGGGCCAAGTGCGGGCAGTTCATGGTGCAGGAGCTTGGTGGGGAAATTATGGCACCACATGGCCTTTGAAGCCAGAAATCAAATGGCTGAAAATGAAGAACATATGCAATTACGTGTGCAGGCGAGCCAGGTCTGCTATCACACAATATTAAGAAAACGACACCAGACTCCAGGCCTCCTGTTGCCCTGAATGTGACTCATCCAAGCGATACTTCATCACTGGAAATGGTTATTGCAGCAATTTTCCATCGCATCACCATAATTCCTTGTGTTTTTCTTCACAGAGGAAAATGGTCAATGAGTGAAGCCAAATGAGTTACAGGACACTTTTTCTGAGCACCTTGTATAATTTGTAAAATTATCGCTTGTTTATGTCAAATTATCAAGGTGGCAAGGAATTGTGGTGACGACATCATTTATCTGTCGAACAACTTATTCCTTCACCTCTTTCTCACTTTCCTGTATCAGCAATCACATGTGAATGCATTGAAAGAACTCCATATTGGCTGGTGAATGGTGATTATGACTGCTCAGTGGTGTCAAATCACATGTGGTTATTGAATTGGACAGCTTGCTTCTTTAAGATCGTCATCAGGCGAGCAGGATCTACTACCACTAGTAAATGTAAGGCTGGTAATACTTTAAATCTTAGTGTATGCCATGTCCCTTGTTTAAAGCAGTCCGTTTAGTAAAAGGTGGGTCCAGGATTTTTTGAAAGGGGGGGGGGGATCCAGAAATTAAGGAAATGGGTGCGTACTCTTCCAGAGGTACTGTGAGTGTGAAGCCACTAAGCGTGTGGTTTAGGGCCTGGGGTCCGCTTCAGGACTGTATTGTACAGCATTTGGGATTGTCGATGCTGTCGGGTGCACTCTGCGCATCGACTAATCCCATTGGCTATGTTGAGAAGGTTAAAAAAAAAAATCACAAGTTTCCATTGTAAAATAAATTTTATTTGCCTTTTTGTTAATTTTGATGTGAACAATTTTGTTAACAATTTTGATGTTGGAATCTGCAGTGTAGCTCTGTCAACTTAAAGAGACACCAGTTCCTCAACAATCCTCTTCCACAATCACTCTGAATGATGTTTTTATTGTCTAGAGTGCTTGCCTGTTAGCGGTAAGACTCAAAATCAAGTGTGATAATCAAATATGGGCCTCAACCGATCAGTGACCTTTCTCAACCCTGATTTCTACCAATAACTTGTCATCCCTTCTGGACTTGGTAATAGCGAATTTTCCTATAAATGTGATGAGTCTCCTGTTCCTCTTCTGCCCCAATAGGTTCGTCTGTTCATGTGCTTGTGAGAGTCAACATCTCTCTGGCTATAGTCAGGGTGATGTAGAGTCTGGCACTGGCAGTTTGTCAAGCTGACTGGCAGGGACCGCAAGCTGCCCTATCCTGTTAACACTGGTCCTTCAATTCCATCTCTCTTGATATTAATACTGCCTGGGAATCCTTTCACACAAGCTTGCTTTCCCTTATGTTATGTACATATTTATACCATTTCGTCTGCAGTTATCAAGGGAGGTGTGAAGCATCCCTCCCTTTATATAGAATGGTTTCTCTGTATGCAATTTTAACACAGGGACTGAAAATTCATTTCTTAGCTTCTACTGAACGAAATTGGCTGCAAATTTCAGAAGTAAATCCTTTGTACGTCGAAGTGATATGTTGCAAATTTCAGCAACATCCGTTTCCGTATTCTTGACTTAACGAAAAATCTCGAAATCAACATTGGTGTCCGTCTGTCCGTCTGTCCGCCCGAAATGTGTTGGTACTCATAACTCAAAGGCTATACATTAAAACGAGCTGAAACTTGGAATATACATCAGCCAATATGTCTAATTAATGGTTTTTAAAACAAATTACACCTAAGTGCCATAGTTTTTTTTTTTGGCAGCTTTTGCACAAAGGGGCGAACCCCAAAAACTTGGACATAGAAATATTTTGACTCTGGCAGTAAAATAGTCAAACGTGAGGGCTGATAACTTATGAACTGTTGAATGAAAGTTCGGGAAATTTTGAATATGAATAGAGGGACACTTGTTGAGACTTCAAAGTTACCCGTAGCAGCATAATTAGGGACATAGCAAAAATTACGGACACTGTAAAAGTGGACTTTGGAAAATATTTCATTTTCTCAGGTGCTCGAAGGGGCGTCCTACATCTATAGATTAAAACCCATCAGTCCTTAAAGTTTTTTGTGCACCTTGAAAATGAAAACATAAAATCATGTGTGTGTGTGATTAATTTGTTTAAAAAATTGGCCCCCCTTTATATGAACTTACAAGTTTCTGACAACCAGACTGGAAGTCAAATCTGACCAAAGGCAACTTCAAGTGACTCCACAAAGCCTGGAACAAGTGTGTAATCACTCTCTGAAAAGGCAGAAGACAACATCTGCCAACCTCAAGGCTGAACTCTCAAAACCTGTCGACCTCCTCCAAAACCTGGTGGCACCTTGTTATGTCAGTCTTTAATATATGCTCCCCCACCATCCCTACATTGACTTCAAAAGGCACCATGCTTGTGAGAAGGCCAAATGCCTCCATTTTGTGTTTGCTTCCAAATATTGTGTCCCCAACCCCTCGCTCTCTGTACCCAACCTTCCCAGTCACACCGAACTGCTTCTAGACTCTGTGTATTTTGCACATCAGAAGGGGAACAAGTTTCTGACAACCATTGACACTGACTCTGCAACTGGACATCATCAGCTCATGACATCAGCTCATGAGTCCTACAAACCTGCTCTGCTGCTCTTGCACATCCTGTCTCTGCTGGTTTCACCCTGTCGTTTGCCCGAGGTCATCTTCCATGTGCTTGGAAGTCAGCCAACATTACTGCATTATATATAAGGTGCAAAAACTGATCCCCTTAACTACAGACCAATCAGCTTACAATCGTTCCAATCATCAGCAAGATCATGGAATCAATCATCACAGTTGATATGAAATCCTTCCTTTTCTCCAACAACCGCATCTCAAATCACCAATTCGGATTCAGACAAGGTTACTCTACCTTGGACAAGCTGCTTGCATCACCCAACAATGTATGGAGGTCCTCAATGTCAGACATAAGATCAGTGTGGTCTCTCCAGACAGATCTTGGGCTGTTGATACAGACTTACGTCCATCCTGCCTTGCTCTCCAAACTCTCTGCCTATGTCATCCAAGCTCAACTCCACACATAGATACTGACTTCCTTTACTCTCAAAGCCATGTGGCTCTCAACGGAATCCTTTCATCTCCTCTCCCTGAAGTATTCTGTGCCAACTCCTATTCCTGATATTTATTAGTGATCTTTCTGAATCTCTGGAAAATCCCCTTTATCTCTTTGCTGACGACTTTTGGCAATGTATCCTAAATTGGCATCTTCAGTCATGAGGATGGAATACTACTTATATTACATCTGCACAGGCTGAGACAGATGTTGAAAAAAAGGCCCCTCATACGACATGATCTATAATTGATAAATTATGTCATGACCTTGAATCAATCGAGCAAGGTGCATCCTCTTTTAGCTTTAAGCTGAATTGTAAATGTTTCATTTGAAGGGTCACATTAGAGTGGACTACAAGTGAGAGACTATTAGCAGTTTGCACTTATAAGCATCTTTTGAAACAGCAAGTAATCACATAATCGTGTCTCTCTCTCTCTCTCTCTCTCTCTCTCTCTCTCTCTCTCTCTCTCTCTCTCTCTCTCTCTCTCTCTCTCGCTGTGTTTATATTAACGTTGAAGATAAAGAGCGCATTGATCTGTACACTTCATAAACAAACACGGTGTCAGTGGACTCCAAAGTTTAATTGTTATGCAAAAACAGTATTGCTGTCTGAATGGAACATCCAAATTGGCAAGGATGCCAGTCTACAAGTGATCAGAGAGGTTTGTATTGGCAGAAATAGCACTTATCATGTGTGTGATAACAATTGACCCAAAACAACCAACTTGTCCACATGCTATAATTGACCAAATAAAATGATACATCTCTCACTATGTTCTTCATCAGACACGATCAGTTATTTGGCCAACTGAATGCCAGCCCATACCAGCAAGCTACCCACATCAAACTAATCAGGCTACCTAATTGCACCATTAGTAAGTGGCTCCCGACCTCATCTTCAGACTCAAACATGTCCATCGTTGAATTCGAGGCACATTCTTGATGTGTTGGTGAAAAGAACAAGGCCTCAATAGATCACTCTCCAATTGTTATGTTGTGTCAACTATTCCATGCGCTGTTGTCAATGGCACTGCGTTCTGAGGGATGTGAAGCAGTGGTCTACTGAACCTCATACTATTGACATCAAGCATGCTCTGCACAGTTTGAGGCAAAGTTGTATGCTCGATTGCTCTTTCCAGGTCTTTCTGGAGAGATCACGCATTTCCTTTTGGAAAGGGTCACAAGATAAGGATCTCTCTCCATCAACTGTCCAGTGTGATTCTAGCTTTCCAGTGCCTTATATAAATGAAGCTGTTTTGAACATTGTACTTGGAAGTAACGTAACCATAATCTCCTTAAACCATTCTGATGTTGTCAGCCAACTCATTATATATATTAACTGATGCTTAGCAATTCATAAACTAACTTAGACCACATAGTTGGCTAATTTATAGTGAGTGTTGACATTGGCTATGTGCAGACATCCACTTGGATTCTGCGGCAGATGTGACTTTTCATTTGAAATTCCACCATCGCCTATTTAAGGTGAGGACAATTGTAACATTACATGTTACTTGTTCAATTCCCTGGGTTTCTTTCCTCAACAGCCATGGTTTCCATCCACATGACAAATAAATTAATGAACACACGTAAATGCATGGTTTATTTCAGAGTTTAAAAGTTGTAACTTAATTTATTTTTTTGTAAAGATTATAAAAATTTGCTTAATAATAACTATTTTACTTTGTAGCAACATTCACGAGTTAATGCAGATTTTTGTATTCAGAGCAAAGTTTCTATTTCATTTGGGGGTGCAAATGACCCTTCAAGACACCGCATGCTTGTTTGCTGAATTCAGAGGAGCAATTGAATCGGAAATGAGAGCAAGAAATTGTGACAAGTAATAGGCAGATTTAATTTTCTGGACCGATGCTCAACTGCAGTGCTCTGGCGGCTGGCCTTCAGGTCTCCTTGGTGCCGGGAGGGAGGGAGTGAGAGAGAGCAGAAGAGGGAGGGGGAGAGACAGAGACAGAGACAGAGACAGAGACAGAGACAGAGACAGAGACAGAGACAGAGACAGGAATCTCAGTTGAGTTTAGATTTTTGCAAAAGCCAACAACAATTTATTTGCATTAATGAACTTTAATACATTTGTGATATCAACCAGAAATAAAGTCCTACTAATAATCAGCCATTTTGTATTTTAGGTTCGATTCATCAGTAATCTTGTTAAATGATTAAATCCATCAGTTAAATGTTTTTGTGATAGAAAAGGTATGAGGGTAATTGCATGTCTAATTTATAACTCAAGTACGGAGTAAATAACAGAAGTGATTTGAATATATTACAGACATATCCTAAAATATGCGGCATCGAAAACTCTTTTGTTAAAATAAACATTTTATTACCTCCAACACCGAACGTGGAGGTGATGTTTTCACGTCTGTATATCTATTTGTGAACAAACTATCTCAAAATGTTGTAGACGGATTCGGAGGAAATTTCGTGGAGAACTTGGGTACGTGACAAGGACGAATTGATTAGATTTTGGTGAAGATCCTAATTTGGATCTGGATTGAGGATTTTTTCAAATGATTCTTCACCATTGAGAGATAGGACCAAAATTGATATATAGCGGGATATCTGAGAAAGTTGTGGACGGATTCGGACGAAACTTGGTTGCACAGATTGGGTGTGTAACAAGGAAGAATTGGTTCGATTTTGGTGGAGATCCGGGAATTTTTCTTTTTTGTCATTCTTCATCATTGAGTGGTAGGGATAAAACGATATATAACACAATATTTCAAAATGGTGTGGACCGATTCGGATTAAACTTGGTGGATGAGTTAGTTAGGTGAGAAGAACAAGTCGATTCACTTTTAGGTCATGCCAGAATCCAGATCCGGCCTCTCATTGGAATACAAAACGTAAACTTATCAGCCTGACAGAGGTATGCGCTCTACCGAGTGCCCTTCTAGTTGGAATATGGATTTGCAGAGTAGTATTGATTGGTCATATTTCTGAAGTATTTAAAATTTCATGTGAGTTATGGTTACGTCAAGGTCTGTTGAATGGCCGTGGCCTTATGTAGGCAATTTTAATTCCATTATTTTGAGATATTGAGGTGCCTTAGCAGGCTTGGCTTTGAGTTGCTTAAAGAGCAATGATATTCACATACTGAGCGATGGTGAAACAACAACTATGTGCAGCATAGAACAACTCGTTATTAATAACGACTCGAGTCGTTATTAAAATGCACTTCTACCAGTATAATGCCTACATTGTGCAGAAAAATAACAACATCCCGATAGCTGGTATTTAATGACTAGAGGCTATACTTATTGTTGTCAATTTGATTTGAAACGCAGTAAAGTTGTTAGTGAGTTTCAATATCATTCAGATATTTATTTGACAGTTCAACTGTCAAAGAACTGCTTTGTTGTAGGGTTCGGGGATATTTCCACATGTTTGTCGATGCGGCTGCTGCTGCTGCTGCTGCTGCTGCTGCTTAAACCATATTAAAGCCAAGTTTTCTGAACCAAACCCATTATGTTTTCTGTTATATCCTTGTCTCTGTGTTGCTGTTTGTTTATTTCTGTCCAATTTTCTGTGTTAAATCGTATCTTGTTGCGCTGTATTTGTCAAGGTGATGTTTTATTTACCTACTTTAGAAGTTCCTTCGAAAGTAACTGAAAATTATTTGTCCATTTTGTCTTCATATTCCTCGTTTTGCTTCTTCCTTCCTAAATATTTTACTTCTACATGCTCAATGTTATCCTATTTCCCCTCTTCGCTTCAAAATATAAAAACAAACAAAAAACTTTATTTCTCCACTCCACAACGATCTCATTCTACTTGAATTCTTCTGCCTGTAATTCCTGTTCTCCATTATTTTACCCTTTTATCAGTATCAGCAAACTGAATCTTCATTGAATATAAACGTTTCTCCCTTGTTCCTTTAAAAGCATTTAAAAACATTTTCACTTTCCTTATTTCTCCATTAAGAGTACCACACATGTTCTTCTTTATCTTCACCACAATCTATTCCTCTTCTTCACAAAGATGATCTTCCAGAACTGTCTGTCAGCGAAGCACTTGGTCCAACAATCCTAGTTCCGCACCTAAAGCAACACCTTTCTCCGTGCCTTCAACAAATATTCTTACCTCCCATCCCATGATCTTTATCACCATTTGGCCATTTTGGGAATTTGGAATCATCTTCCCTCCACTTTATGTCCCCTCTTTACACCCCCTCCCCTCAACCCACTGCCCAAAGCTTCATGACTCGCTTTCTGCATTTCTCCTCATAATTCTAACAAATCTCACACTCTCATTGTGCTTCTTCAAAAAGACTGTCTTGCAAACACTTCCATCTACTTCCTTAACAATCCTCTTGAAGAAGTTGAGTCACTCAAACTTTTGGGCCTCACTATCAAGCATGATTTTTCTTGGGCAAACCACAAATCAAAGTTGCCCTCAACAACACAGTCACCGACTTGGCATCCTTCATCATACAAAGTCTTTCCTTGGCACATCTGAACTTTTATTTATGGACAAGGTCTTCATCAGCAGTATGATGGAGCATTGTCTCACCTCTGGGCTGGTGCCCCTGGCTCACACCTTGCTCAGCTTGACTTTCTGGAAACCAACATCTTTAACATGATTGGATAATTAATCTGTCCACAGCTTTTTGAAATATCATGCGATACATTGTTATTTTGGCCCCATCTCTTAATGGTAAAGAAACACTAAAAATTTTTTTTTAAGTTCTCACATCCAGACCTGGATCTTCACCAAAGTTGAATCAATTCGTCCTTGTTGACCCCCAAACTGTCCACTAAGTTTTGTCCGAACCCGTCCATAACTTTTTGAAATATCGTGATTATATATATTGTTTTAGGCCCTATCACTCAATGGTTAAGAATAACTTAAAAATTATAGTGTCTGCATCCAGACTCGGATCTTCACCAAATTTAATCAATTCGTCCTTGCCACCAACCAAACCTGTCCAAAAAATTTCGTCTGAATCTTTCCATAACTTTTTTTTTAGATACACTGCTCACAGACAGACAGACAAACAGACGGGTTAAAACATAACCTCCATTCACCTTTGATGGTGGAGGTAAAAAGGGTCATTTCAAACATTTTTACACAAATTGAGCCCATCTTTGAAACAACACCATCTCCCCTCCACTCCAACCACCTTACTTAACTCATACATACCTTAACTTTGCATCTATTTATTGTCCTCCTTTCACTTTTCTCTCCCTTCCTCGATCCAAGTCCTTTTTCTCGACTATCCACCTTCTTTTTCTTCCTCTGCTTAAATTACTATTTTCTTAATTTATCGTGGCTCTCTCCATCTTAATATCTATTCATGATATACAGACAGTCCAAATTAATGAATTTCTTGCAATGCAAGCCTGGTGTTGGCATAATGGTTAGGGGTGGTGGGCTTGGGATGTCCTGAGTTCAAATCCTGCTCGGTTGTTGAATAAATACCAGGTGGGGTTGACTCAGCCTGTCATCCTTCTGAGGTGGGCAAAATGAGCGCCAGCTTGCTGGTATCCTGCGTTGGAGTGGTGACCTGTCCAGGATTGTGCCCAATAGCCCAGGAGACTGCTTTGGCAGCACCAATGCTCTGTGCAGAGTATGGTCCTAATGGATTGGATTGGATTGGATTGGAATGCAATGCATTCCACGATGAGTGTTTACCTCTTATGATATTGTGACTGGAGTCACGAATGCTATATACAGTGTCGAATTGTCCATTGGCTCTCAGTGATTCTAATATGCATGTGAAAGCATTCTGATATCTCATATGTCATTACCTTTCGTGTAATTTATGTACAAGCTCCTCCACAAGCCTAAAATGATTTGAATATGTATATGAGACATGATTATGTAAATTTAGATGGCTACAGCTATTAATGTGGAGTGCACACTAATGTGATCCCAACATTATGTTGAGCTTTGTGTACATATTCATCATAAGGTGAAAACAATGAAACCATCATGATGATTACAAGACAAACTTGTTGTGTTGCTCAAGTTGGGATTTGGAATGTGAACAGACTGTGTCTATAAATGCAGAAACTCGTGGTTGCAACATCTCCACCAAGTTCTCTTGAAAGAACACCAACAAAAAGAAATCGATGACCAGGCCGAGTTCACAAAAGAATCATTGATGTCTCATCGAATGCAATTGCCTGGTGAGTGACAAACACTTGTGAAACGATAAGGCTGTTACTGCAAGGGTTTCATCGAATGGTGTCTTAATGCTTGCAGCTATTATCTGGAGCTCGCAGACAGAGAAGAAGGATGTCTTCCCAGCCACACATCCCCTCCCCTATGCTTTTTCTCATGACGTTTCTTCCCGTGGGTACATTAGTGTTTCATGACCATTCAGCTTTGTGCAGTAGCTCACTCAATCCAAGTTGAAGTGTTTAAAAATATTTGAATTATTGATGAAAGATATTCTAGTAAGTCATGACTTTGGAATATTTTTTACCTTCAGTTCTTGATGGTGTGTGAAAGACTAATTCTGTAACATAAGCATTATTCTTCTTCTTGCTATTCCTCTTTTGAGCCTGGTGTTGGTTTAGTGGTTAGGGTGGTGGCTTGGGATCCTCGGGTCATGAGTTCGAGCCCCGTTCTCCACTGAATTAACACCAGGGGGTTGACTCAACCTGTCATCCTTCTGAGGTCGGCAAAATGAGTACCAGTGTACTCTCTCTATCGAGTGCAGCCTGTAGCTGCTGGTTGCATCATTGGTTGGGATGTGGCTATGCTGCGGATGCGGCTATACTGCTGATGCAGTGTCCCCCTTACCAGTACACCGGTGCTCATTTTGCCGACCTCGGAAGGATGACAGGCTGAGTCAACCTCCTGGTGTATTTTAATTCAGCAGCCAACGGGGCTTGAACTCAGGACCCTAGGATCCCAATCCGCCACCCTAACCAGTAAACCAACACCAGGCTTATACCAGTGTACTGGTCCCAGTGTATGCCCCAGCTAGAATATGTGGACCATATCCCTGTGTGTTGCAAGAGGTGACCAGGGTTGCCATCAGGAAGGGCATCCGGCCATAAAGCATTGCCTCAAGAAGGAACCATGCTTGCATGGAGCCTGCAAAAAGCTACCCCCGATTCAGCAGGGGGAAATGGCTGTAAAAAGGCTGTTTTTGTTTTTGTTGTTGTTGTTGTTATTCCTCTTTCCTATGGCGTAGAGTAAGCATTTCAAAGTGGTCAGGCAGTGAGTTGTGTGGGCCAGTTGTTCATAACGAAACAGAAGACCAAGAAGGAACCCGAAGAAGTAAATAGCAAAGATGGCGTCATCAGGAGGAACCTGGATAGTATTCAGGTTTCAACCGCCACTCCACAACTCTCAAACCCATCCAGGCACCGCCAAGTGAGCCTTACAGAAATAATTTCTGCAAGAATTCACTTCTCCTGAGAGAGAGAGGGAGAGAGAGAGAGAGAGAGAGAGAGAGAGAGAGAGAGAGAGAGAGAGAGAGAGAGAGAGACAGAGAGAGAGAGATAGATAGATAGATAACGAAATAGGGAAACAGAGAGTAAAACAGCAGAAAGAGAAGAAAAAGCAAGAATTAGAATGAATAAAGAGAACTATGAAAAAAAACAAAAAAACAAGTAGAACGAATTGTGAAAGGAACAAAGAACAAGGATGTCGGGAAGAATCTGGACAGATAGATTTCAGCAGGTACTCTCCAGGCTCAAACGAAGCAATATGTACAAGGTGCATCGACACCTTTATAGAATCCTCAGCTCATATTCAAGGTTTATGTAAGTCACAGAGATAGCAATAAACAATTGCCTCATGATAGTCATACTTCGCACGACAAAATGCAATGTTATTCTTTTTATACAGGTATGAGGCTTATGGAAAAGCAGAACGACAAGAGGCAAAGGGATAACAGACACGAAGTTGGAGAAAGTGGATAAGGAGGCCAAGAACGCGCAGATACCAGTACAAAGAGAGGACTTTAACATGACAGGAGGACCGTGTCTCAGCAGGTAATGCTTAGGTAAATAATGGGTAGAACCATGAGGCGATGGTGGGCAATAGGCTTGAAGTCCTGGAGGGAAGAGCATGATACAACAAATTAGACAAGACAGTTCCACATGCAAGGTTAGAGAGCAGGCTGAGTGAATGGAGGTGAGCGTTAAATTTGAGTTGGGGAGGGCAAAAAGGGTAAGTTTTTGGTGAAATGCATGCAACCTGTGTGGACGGGGTTTTATCAGCAAAGTGAGAGGGCAGGAGGAACAAGACCAAAAAATAACTGGTTTTCCTATTTGTATGCTGGTATTCTGCCTGAAGGTAGGTTCAGTCCTACCAAAGCAGTTTCTTGGTGAGGGTTATACTGGGTGGTTTGCCATTGTATTTTCACCAGTTGTTGGAACAGAAATTTGGCTAAAGTACTGGTGGTAGCTCACCTACTTTTCACAAAGGACATTGTCGGATATTTAACATCCACCAACTAATGCTGGCAGATGGGCCGCCACTTTACTGTCCATACGAGGGACGGCACGCACATTGATGAATCACCCTGCCTGTGAAACACCAGGATGACAGTTTATAGCTGGATCAGGATTTTTAACCCAGGCTAGACAGTTTCCAGGTGAGTGTGCATACCTCTAGGCCATCCTGTCAGCCCAATATAAGTACTAAGAGACGACAAAGCTACCAGTCTGTTTGTAATGAGGAACAAGCAGACCTGAGATTCAGCTTACTGTCGTAAAATGCCAATAACATTGAGACCTTTAGACTAAATGGTATTTGGCGAGAGAGATGGGAAGCAGCAGCAAACTTCCACAGTGGGGAGCCATATTCTAAGATACTATGCATAAATGCCCTGGACACAAACTTAAGCTCAGGATGACACATGAATGCAGAAAATGTAAAGGCAGCTGAGCTAGCTTTGGAGGCCAGCTGGGTTTGATCTAATTTGCCTGAGAAAGCTTATAGCTGATGGTGAGACCCAAGAGTTGCAGAGATTGTACCTCTCCCAGAAGCTGACTGCATGTGTAAATGTAGTGGGTGATTTACCATCTTGTCCTTATTGATCAGGGTATGCATCCTTTTTAAATTAAAAAAACATGTTCCACAGAGATGACCAGCAGTTTACTTCTTCAACATCTTCAGAGAGGGATACTGCTGAAGTCTGTTTGGGGGAGAAGTGGATAGCTATGCTGTATTGAGTGGTGTCATCTCCAAGTTATTATAATCAACTTTCTGGTGATGAAGAGATGTTAATGGTGCATCACAAGAACAGGATTGGTACCAGAACTCTACCTTGGGAGATGTGAGTTGCAAGACATAAAGAATGGGGAAGAATCCCATCTAAAAAAAATATCTGCTTTTGAGCACCCATTAATTTTGATAAGAAGGGACATGGATGCCATTATCTGGCATTTTGGAAAGCAAGGTGGGGTACCAGACAATTTCAAATGCTTAGCAGATTTATCCAGTGATTTAGCATTGATCTCTTTTTTGAGATCAAAGTTGTCCATCCATCATCAGCATTGAAGAAGCAGCATATAAAATGTGCAATTATCTGGAAAGAAGCCAACCTAACATACATATATGTATGTATATATATATATATATATATATATATATATATATATATATATATATATATATATATATATATATATATATATTCTCACTATGATAGAACTTGAAACATATATTGCTCAGATTATTGCAAGGCTTGATATTCACTTGAAACGATTTCTGGTTCTGGGTTTGCTCCACATGGAGGTTGAATCTGCAGCTGTTCCTTCGACCTCAATCAAAGCTAAGTTTTCCGAACCAGATCCATCATGTTTTACTGTTATATTTTCATATCTGTGATGCTGTTTGTGTTTTAGTCCAATGTTTCCTGTTATATCGCACCTCGTTGTGCTGTATAGTCGAATTTCTGTATAGGCGAGTTATAACAAAACTAGCTGGATGAGTTGGTCAGGTGACAAGAACAAGCTGATTCAATTTTAGTTCAGGTCCGAATCCAGATCCCATCTATCAGTGGGATACAAAACATAAAATAATCAACCTAGCAGAGTTATGCGTGCAACCGAGTGCCCTTCTACTTGCTTCTGTTTCTGTTTTGAGCATTTTTAAAGAGTGAAGGATCAGATAAGGTGCATGCATCACAGCCACAAACAGTCTTGATCAGCTGCCAAAAGGTTTTATAGATAGAGACACCTGTGAATTCAGACTTCAAATGGGTCTAGATTTTGGCCTCTGGCACATCTGGAGACAGAAACAAAATGGTGGTAAGCTTTATGGAGAGATTGAAGGTTCGCATGAATGAGCCGAGGTTTGCTTTTTAAGAGAAGGCAAGCTGCATTCTCCCAACTGCCTCACTTCTTGTGGCATACCTAACGGGGGCTCGGGCAGGAGGCCTGGCCATGTCGATTCTTATCAGAAATAAATAACCACCTTTTGAGAAATAAATATAAGGATCAGTCACTGAGATAAGCAATAAAAAATTACTGGTTTATTGAACCACTGTACATGAAATTACATTAGCTTTACAACAAGTACAAGTGGAATAATTCTAAAAACAGCAAAGAAAATGAAAACCCTTCAACTCAATAAAAGCTATTTGGGAACCTTTTATATATTGACTATTTCTTCCACTTGGACGAAGCTGGTTCACTGAAGTTTCAATCCGAACAAGCTAACATGAGGGAAGGTACTGATATGGCTTACATTCTCTCTGATGAAGCAAAGCCACACCCTCTCCTGGCCAGGGCACAATGGGTGCCTGCCCGATGTTCCCTCTTGAGCCTCAACATGGCATAAATGCTGTGTGTGATGTTTGATCTATCCAAATAAAACCCAGGTACAGCATCACATCTGCAGGGAGCAGGTTGAGGGGTTGCATCTTGAGTCGGTCTCAGATGGTTGACCCGTTCACTGCAAAGAAGGCCGTTTTCATGCCTTGTTTGCCTGCTATTGTCCAAAATGGTGTGATCCATGATGTAGCCCACCACAGCTCTGTTATCTCCACTGCCACACACTTCAAAGGTCCATAGTATCTGCCTTATATAGAGAAATCAGCCAATCAGAAACCACCACCTGGCCACAGGGACACAGTTTCCCCATTTTTTGGTTTCCTACATTACCCCAAAACTTTGTCGTTATTCTCCCCAAAAATCAGGTGTCTCGACCATCATAGAAATGCTCAGCAGAGGGCATGCACGATCCACAAATCCATTCTCTATGTTTGGATGTCAATTATTTAATTTGCTGGTGTCAGCTGATTGTGAGTGAGTGGAATCTTACCCACAAAGTTCCAAACAAGACATGCATTGATGGCTTCAAAACAATGGCTGATACTTCAGGCCTTAAGTCTCAGTAATCATTTAGCATCTTTTCAAGAACTATTGAAACAATGGCTGGCTGTAATTACAGTATTTGCAGTTACTTATCTTTCAGTTTATGTACAGTAAGATTCAGACACATCACAGACAAGTGAAATGTATGCCACAATGTCATACATCAAGCACATGAAGTAAATTATACAATGTAAAATCATCTATATTTCTACCTTATAATAGATTAAAAAAAAAATTAATAATATCATGCACACAATATCTGGAGCCTTTCTTCTTACCCACTGGAACCTTAAATTATTTCTGAACCCACACCTTCCACACAATTTACTTCCTCCCAGTAGCCTGGTTTTATCCTGAAAGATACTCCATCGTACTGCAAGCAAATACCTTGTGCACTGGAAGGAGCTGATTACACCCAAAGAAAGACTTTGCTGTGCAAGGAATGCCAAAGTATCATAGCCCCAGAGACCGGCGTAGATGTGATAAACACAAGGGAGATCACAACAAATTGTGAGGCTGTGAGGCTAAGGAGCTCCAAGGACTGCATCTATGATGGAGGTTATCACTGAAGTGGAATAACGGATTAACTCAGTGTTTTTTGTGTATAATTTTTTGTATACAGTCAAGGTTTATGCAAGAGCTAGAACACAGAACGGATCAGGACACAACAAAACTAAAGGAACTGCAGAAGGAGAAGGGGGAAGCACCAACTGCATCGCAGAGGGAGAAAATAGACGGAGAATGGACAAACAGGTAACAGGTAATGATGAGGGGTATGGAGAACACAATGAGTAGACAAGATGGATAAAGCGGAAAATTTGGAGAGGGTTGGGGGGGGGAGGTGCTTTAATGGAGGCAGAAAAGATCATGGTTTTGGATGGGGGATGATTTGAGATGGTGGTGAACAGCTGTTTTGAAGACCTGTAGGGAGGAGTGGGATCGAAGAGAGTATGGAAGTTTGTTCCACAGGCAGGAAAAAAGAGGAAAAATGAGTGGAGGTGAGCAGTGGTTCTGCATTTAGGAAGCCTCACCAGGACGGGGTTGTTGGTGGACCGCATGCTTCCCCTAGGTGCAGATACCTAGGGGAAACAAAGCACAAAGGGTGCAAGACCAGAAAGGAGGCGGATGAAGAGTCAGAATCTGAGACTGCAGCAATGAACTTCGAATTACAAGGGATTGACCAAAGTCTTTTCCTGATTTGTAGTCAATGAAACAGGTACAGCCTACCTTTTATTCGTGTGAGGAACAATGTGAAGAAAATTCAATCAAGGCTTTTAAAATTTTTATTAATTCAGGTAATCAAAAATTATTCAAAGATCATGACTGGTTTTGCTACAGGAGGTATCTTAACTGGTTTTGCTCTTTGCTGATGACGCCATCCTCTGCCATACCATCTCTCATCTCAGATCAGCAAGCAGCTTCCTCTACACTCCCTGCAGATCTGGATAAAATCACAAGTTGGTCCAACATGTGGAACATGTTTTTCAACCTGACAAATCTCACACCCTCACTATGTCTCTCTGAAAGGACTGTCTGGAAAACCCCACATATATTTTCTCAACAATCCTCTTGAAGATTCCTTTCAATCAACCTTCTGGGTCTCACTATCTGCCATTAATTTCTTGGAGAGCCACATTTCCAACCTAGCCTCCAATGCCAGTCACCGACTGGGAATCCTCCGTCATGCACAGTCCTTCCTTGGAACACATGTGCTCCTGACCACATACAAAGCTTTCGTCCACAGCCTGATGGAGTACTGCTCTCCCGCTGGGCTGGTGCTCCTGCCTCTACCTTTCTCTGCTTCATGCTGTGGAAACCAAGACATTTAGGATCATTAGTATCTCCGTGATGAGGCTGAGTCTTTGGGCCTCTCACTCTCCCAACCCAGGCAGGTCTGTGGTCTTTCTGTCTTCTACGTCTCCTCTCTGGCCTTGCCCCCCCCCCTGCTCTGTCTGCAATATGAACCCCCATATTTCCGCAGGGTGCTCAAGGTCGCCACAACCCCCTTCTGGTAAAATTACCAAAATCAAGAATCACAGCTCACCTTCACTCTTTCATTCCTCTTTTTCCCGCCTTTGAATAAACTTCCACACTTTCTTCAATCCCATTCTTCCCTCCAGGTCTTCAAACAGTTATTCACCACCATCTCTTATCTTCCCCCCATCCAAAACCTCGATCTTTTCTACCACCGCTAATTCACCCCAAACCGACCTCCTTCAAATTATCTGCTTTCCTTCCTGAAAGTACCTGTCATGTAAGGACCTGAAAGTCCCTGTCGTGTCCATCTTGTTTACCCCATGTACACCACCTCATCCCTCTCCCTTCCACAGATCTCCTCATGTCTCTGTTACTGAGCTGTTTTGTGCTTCTCTCCCACCCCTCTTGTCTCCTGCTCCCCTTGTCATACGTTCTGTGTGTTAGCTCTCATACGAGCCTCGACATTGTATACAAAAAGTAAAAATAATTATGTATGGGGTTTTGCTACAGGAGGCAACCACCTCATATGTGTAATCGAGGGTCAGTGTGTCAGTCAGTCAGTGTGTGTTTGTGTCTCCTTCATAACTCCAAAACCATGAAACCTGGCAGCCTGAAACTTTGCAATGCATACTAAGGGAACTCCAAGGGAGTGCATGAGTGAAAATTTGGTGTTTGGCTGTATTTTAACACACCTCTTTTGAAGATAATTAACGGTCTTATTTAATTATTCTTTAATAAAGGCTCATCTTTGGTCACCTCATTGATCCTCACTGGGTTTTAATTCAACATTTTTGAGGCCTGCCGAACAATGCCTTTACTTGGAACAGGCCACAACCTTTTCTTTACGATAAAGTTTTTTTTCACTTTCCTCACTCATATTATCGAATGACTGATCTTCACAGCTATGAATCGCTGGATACATTGCAATGCTTATAAACGCCCGGAGACGTCAGCATTTGTGGCTTTATTTCATTTCAGCAGATGCCATTACCTCTAGAATCTCTTAATCTGAACCGAATTTCAAAATTTAAACTCCGGAATTGAAGTTATCAGCAGTTCCGACTGCTAAAAAAAAAAGTGTTCATCTCTCCACTTGGGTTGTTGCTTGACATTCCAGGCATCTCCGGGTGCATGTTGTTTATATGACTTATCAGCGATCACTAATTGCTTGCCGAGCCTGCTATGCATTATCAACCTTTTTGTTGGAGTGCTTGATTGAGCGCTTAAGCCACTTGGTGAGCGCTATACAAGCTGTTTATGCCTGGTGTTGGCTTAATGGTTAGGGTGGTGGGATTGGGATCCTAGGATCTTGAGTTCAAATCCCCCTCAGCTGTTAAATTAATACCAGGTGGGGTTGACTCTGCCTGTCATCCTTCCGTTGTCGGCAAAATGATTGCCAGCTTGCTGGCATCCTGTGTCGGAGTGGCGACATGTCCAGGATTGTTTCCAATAGCCAAGGAGACTGCTTAGGAAGCACCAATGCTCTGCACAGAGTATGGTCCCAATGGATGGATGGATGGATGGATACAAGCTGTTTGGTTGTTCATTTCCAAACCGTGGCCAGACACGGAAAAAATATTCGCACTGTCACTGAATATATCGATAGACTTGAACACAGAAAATGCTGTGTTTCTGTGCGTACATCAAAGTTTGAGCAAAACCTTGAAAATATTGAAATACTGTACATCTTTCACGTTGCCCAGTCTGTTGCAATGCATAAAAGTACCATAAATGTGACACAACTTCACATTTTTGGAGTTTTCATGAAGTGTGAAGGCAAATGTAATGTATAATAATTAGAATGAAGGGCTACATCACATAAAAAAATTTAAATTCTCTTCATTTCAGATAGATTTCCACAATATTGCTCACAAGATGGGTAACATTATAAGTGAATGTTAATTTCAAACAATGATTATGAAAAAATAATCGTATTCACTACCTGTGGACAGTTGCAAGTGTTCTCCTTGTACAGATGCACAGATATTAAAAACTCCATCTTCAGTATTATAGCTAATGGTAATACAAGATGTACAGTAACTAGAACAGCACTCGGTAGAGGGCATACCTCTGCCAGGGTGAACAGCTTACATTTTGTATCCCACTCATCGGTCGGATCTGAACAAAAATCGAATCGGCTTGTTCTTGTCACTTAACCAACTCATCCACCTCGTTTTGTCATAACTCGTCCACAACATTTTGAAATATCATGCTATATATCGTTTTTGGCCCAATTTCTCAATGGTAAAGAATCACTTCATAAATTAATTATTGGATCTGGATCTTCACAAAAATTGAAACAATTTCTCCATGCCACACAACCAACCTGTCCACAAAGTTTTGTCCAAATCTGTCCATCACTTTTTGAGATATTTTGCTCACAGACAGACAGACAGAGTTGAAAACCTAACTTCCGTCCACTTTCGGTGGCGGAGGTAATTATGGAAGTGAGAAATATTCTTCTTGCAAGTAGCATCATTGGCTGCGCAACTAAATTTGGAATTTTGCCAGGGTGCCGGCAATAGCTTGCCTACTCTTTGCGGAGGACACACCGTGGGACCTCTACATCCATAAACTAATGCTGGCAGAAGGGACACCCAGTTTAACGTCCATTCGAGGGCCGCCACACACATGACGCCACGCCCTGCCTGTGAGACACTAGGATTACAATTTGTAGCCAGTCCAAGATTCAAACCTAGGCTAAACGGCTCAGAGGCGAGTGTGCATACTTCAAGGCCCTCCTGTACGTACGAAATATACGGAAGATACCAGAATTGATAGTAAGACATCTCATGTTTCCCCCTTAAAGTTAAATTTGTCCCTTAGACAATTAGTACAGCTGTGAAAAATAAGCTCCTAACTAAAACAAACAGTCAAAATGTATGCTCTACTTGATAAATTTAAGCTGTTTCCTCTCTGAAACAAATGTACATTAATCATATTATAGACATGTTAGTGCATGTATTTTCTCTTGGATATACAGCACGTGTAAACTAGAAAGCATCTTGAATCTGAAAATGCAAAGCCCATCCGCTTTGTATTCGGACTTCTTCTTCTTCCTTATGCTAAACTGGACCTTTGACCTTTTGACCTTTTGACCAAATTATTAATTTGTCTTGTCCATATTCTGATCACAAAGGTTTGTTGAAAATTTGATAACAAAAGCCTAAATTATACAAAGTTATGGCACGGACAGACACACGGACACACGGACACACACACACACACACACACACACACACACACACACACACACACACACACACACACACACACACACACTGACTGCATAACCCCATCTCATGCTGCATGGGGGACGGGCTAATTAAGCATACTAGCAGAGTACCTGCCCGATGGGCGATCTTGTTCCAAGCATGCAACACATTCTTTTGATGGATATCTTTATTTTGGAGGTGTATAGGTAATTGATAGCTTTGTATACGCAAAAACACCCCAGGTTATGTGTATGAAGCAAAAACATACCAACTATTTTTGATTCAAAACACCTCGCTGCACTGGAAAACTTTGGGACAGGAATACTGTGCTGTAAATGGTGAAGACTTGTAATACCCTCCCCCACCTGGAGGGGGCGCTACACGCTACACATTTACATTGAAAATTTGCATCTCCTTCCTTATACCCCCAAGACCACCAGCAAAGACAAAAACACCCCTACACATTAATGAAGGTCATGCTTATCCGATGTAGCAACTCTGGATTTAATTGGCCTCGAACCCTAGGAGGAGTAACGCGATAAACACACAAACAAACACACAAATAAACAAACACTGGTTTGTGAATTATTGTAAGGATTAGAGAGCACATAAGTGCACGTATTTCAAAACACAGTCCAGCATTTACTTCTTATTCTCTTTCAGCATCATCCCCCTAATCATTTTACATCACGGTATGTTTCTCTAACAGCTTTGAAGTCCTTGCAGTTCTCACGAGGTACACATACACGAATATCTTTACAAGGCAACGAGTCATTGAAATATTAGCATCTGCCATTCTTGCAGTTTTCCTTTTGGCAGCCGCATCTCACAAGTTCTGGTAAAGCCTTTGGTGCAGGCCTTTTGTCCATCGATTCAAGGAATATGGGTTTCCTTTGTCTCTGCTCCATCCATGTCCACGTAAACTGGACACTTGTGGGTTTATGACTGCTTTTCACAAGATTTCTGCTTGGTATTTTGCTCTCTCAATGTGCTTTTTCATGGCATCATTTGTTGGAGATAGCCAGAAAGTTACAAAACAAAAACACTTTTGGAATCACAGTTTGGTAAATGAGTGCAAACCAGGAAATTCACAAATGGTGTACTGACTTCCTCTACTCCCATAGCCAACGTGTGGCTCTCAATGGAATCCTTTCATCTCCTCTCCCTGTCAAGGCTGGTGTGCCCCAAAGCAGTGTTCTCGGCCCGGTCCAATTCCTGATCTTCATAATCGATCTCTCTGACTCTCTGGAAAATCCTCTTTATCTATTTGCTGATGACTCCACTCCCTGCTGTGACATCTCTCATCATTCAGACAGGCAACTCTCACAATCTCTCTCTAAAAGGACCGTCTGGCAAATCTTCCCATCTACTTTAGAGGAGTTCAGGCATTCAAACTCTGAGTCTCGCTATCAACCATGATCTTTATTGGGCAAACCACATTTCAACGTTGGCCTCCAAAGCCAGCTGCTAACCTGGCATCATCCATCGTACAAAATCCTTACTAATTGGCACACATGAATTTTTATCCACCCACAAGGTCTTCATCCGCAGCTTGATGGAGTACTGCTCTCCCCTCTGGGCTGGCTGCTTGATGCCATGGTACCAAGTCCTTCATGATTATTGGAATCTCCCACAATGAATCAAATGGGCTTTGGTCAAATAGTCTATGGGCCTCTCACTTCACCATCGCAGACAGGTCAGTGGTCTCTCTGTCCTCTACTACCTTCTTTCTGGTCTTGCACCCTTCTGCTCTTTCCATGCTTTATCCCCCCAAGGTTTCTACAGGGCACACACAGTCCATTATCAATGCCCTTCTAGTGAAATTACCTAAATCTATGATCACTGCTCACCCCCACTCATTCCTTACTCTTTTTTCCTGCCTATGGAATCCACTTACACATTTTCTTCAATCCTTCAATCTCAATCTTCCTTCCAGGTCTTCAAAACAGCTGTTCACCACCATCTCAGATCGTCCCTAATCCAAAACCATGATCTTTTGTACCCTCATTAATCCCCCCCCCTCCACCCACCCCAATCTCTCTTCCTTCCAAATTTCCAGTTCTGTATCCATCTTCCTTCTTTATCCTTCTGAATCCTTCTGCATACAACTCTGATGTTGGTGTTTCCACCCTCTCTCTACCACTCCCTTTACATGCATCTCCACTGTTTTTTCTGTTTTCCTTCCTTGTTTGCATCCTGCTTTTGTCTGTTGTACCCTGATCCATTCAGTGAACTACCTCTTCCACAAGCCTTGACTATGTAATATACAAAAAAAAAATTCCTCTGATACTTCTTTGTCTAACTGCCTTCCCATTTCAGTGATATTTAGAACCCTTGTTTGATTCTGGTGCTTGTTGAAAAATAGCAGTGTTGCTAGTATTTGACAACTTAATGTACAGGCCACAACTGCAACATCTGTGTGCAGCACATTTCAGTATAATCACATAATGACCCTCATCGACAGCATATGTGTCATATACAGAAGCATGTGTGTGTTTGCTTTCTCTTGTATTTCCAAGGTTTCACACTCGACAGCTCCTCCCTTCCCTTTCAACCTTGCATGACAGTCTTCTTTGTGAGAGACATAAAACTAATGGCCTGTCAGGCTGGCAGCATCGTCTTCGTCAGACAACTCCTGCACATGGAACCCTGCTAAGCTCACTTTGTTTCTGCCATTCCTCAATAATTTAGACCAGTGTGTCAGACAGTACTGCACTTGGCCCTTGAATCTTGATATCCACTGAGCCACTTGTATCCTAATCTTTCTCTTTCAGGACCTGTGATTGAGACTGCAACATATGCATCTGTGAGAAAGTCGATCACGTAACCACCATTTCACTGACATTATTATCGGAGAACATAAGTTCGGCGAGTTCACAAAAATCCCCTGAGATGTTTTGCCTACCCTATAGAGTTGCTATGCCATCAGTGATCTACACTGATTTGTATGACACAATATCTCCCAGTCGGGTGATCTTTTCCAAAGCAGACTTTATGGTGTTTGTGGGTTTCCCATTGACTGCAGCTAAGGGCAACGGTAGCAGTCTAAGTGAATATTCTAAGACTCCACAAATTAATATGCTTGACTTGGGCCATGACCAGGAGCCAAGGAGAGAGACCATGCTTTAATGATCACTTCCTGACCTTTGCTTTTGATTGCGTTTGATAACTGTGACCCCTGAAGATAAGTTTTTGATCTCACTTGCAGGTTCAACCAAAAAAGTGTCCGTCCAGCTCTGCGGAGTTCCAAAAACGTCATTGACATCTGCTTATCCCTTTCTTGTCATGTCTTGCTTGTTTCCTTTAATTTTGCTCTTGGAGTCTTGAATACCAGCCATTTTAGCACAGTGTGGCATGGTGGTTGCATGTCCACGCGATGTAAAACAAATAAAACGAATCCTATATGATCAAAAATGGCGTTAATTGATCAGAAGGACTCAAAAATAGTTCCTAAATGCCAAAGGCTGCAATAAAAAAGCTTAAATAACAGTTTTCAGAACACAATATAGTTTACCAAAAAATGACAACATGCGATTCTTACCTTCCATTCAGCATCTATCTATCTATATTTAATACAACTGTATATATTACATCTTGTATATATGTATATATGTATGTATGTATGTTCCCAAAATACAGCCAAAACGGTACACAATAGCACAAAAATTTATGCCACCTTACTCACCATTCTCCTGCCGTGTGCAGTATCAAGTTTCGTTCAAATCGGGCAAAGAAAAAATTATTAAAAATTCAATTCTTGATTCAGTCAAGTACTCTTCAGGAGAATTTGATCAATGAAACAACCTCAGCGTATAGTTCGCTGGAGCTATCTTTTTTTTTTTTGAAATGATTTATTAAAATATCTCAACATTTGGTATAGACAAAGAACGATTTATTTTTAAGCATAAAATAAACATCGCCATTTTGATCTCATACTTCCATGTTCGTTAATAAATAAAATTGTGTTTAGACGCGTGCTTCGTTGAACGATGACTCCGGAGGTAAATGCTCAAATTTTCTTCAAGTTAAAGTTTGACCACTATATAATATTAAAATTTTGTGTCTTTCTTTTTTTTTCATCAACCGCTGTCACAACGGGAACCCAATTAGGATTTGGCTTCACGGGTCGTCGAGTACTTACTATAATTCACGGACCGATATTTGTGTGTTTGTTTGTCGCGCTACTCCTCCTACAGTTCTGACCCGATTACATCCACTCTTGCGACATAGGATCAGCATGCCCCCAATTAGTGTATAGGGGTGTTCTTATTCTTGTTGGTGATCTTGGGCGGGTGAGGGAGGGACACAAATTCTCTTGGTTTATGTGTATCGTGTAGCGCTGCCTCCAGGTGGGGGATGGAATTACAAGTATTCTCCATTTATAGTGCAGTATTCCTGTCTCCATGTTTTTCCACTGCAATGAGGTGTTTTTAATTATAAGCAGTAGGTATGTTTTTGCTTCATGGGCGTAATCCGGGTTATGTTTTTTTTTGCCTACACAGAGCTGTCAGTTGCCTATACACCACCCAAATTAAGGTATGTGTCAGAAGAATGCATTGCATGCTCGGAACAAGATCGCACGTAGGGTGGGTACTCTGCTAGTATTCAAAATACTCCTGCAGAAAAAACAGTTATAACTTTTGAATGCTGTAGTTGTTGGGTCAGAAAAGACCTTGAGAGGAAAAGCAAGTGCTTTTTCAGTCTTGCAATTAAAAAGGAAGTTCTTAATGAACCTCACATTCTCAAACATAGATATCAGTTTGAATCCAACAAGGATACAAAGTTGCCAAGGAAGTGTTGCCATTTATGGCTGTTATCATGGTGATATAACCTTCTGTCACAGCAACTAGTGAGAGTGAAAACTAGAAGGGTGGACCCATTAAAAAAACCCCATAAGATATTGGATTATCAGGTGGAATAAGGGGCAACAAACTCAAAAAATAATGCCTTTAAATTTTTTGCCCCATAGGTGTTATTTAAAATTGCAGAGATACTATGTCATCTTGGTACAGCAGAGCGATTGCAAATGATATTGTGAATGTCGTCATCTTCGATGATAGTTTACTCTTTACTGAATGTTGATAGCATATACTTCCTTTCTCAAAGCCATTTTGACTGCTATGTATTCAATGTGTGATAGCATTCTTCGAATGCATCACCTACACCTGTGTTTTATAAGAGATCTGCCATACACAGTTCGTCCTTCATTCTCTATCCCTTCTTCTTTTCAACATATCCAATAAAAAAAACTACAAGGAAGAACAAAATTAGAACATGGTTACTCATATACAGTATATGGTTTTTTTTTATCTCACTGTGATCGAACTTGGAACATATATTAGTGAGATTATTGCAAGGTTTGATACTCAGTTAGTCAGTTGAAATTGTTTACGGTTCCGGGTTTGCGACACGTGAAGGTTGAATCTGCAGCTGCTTCTTCCATGCCAATCAAAGTTAACTTTTCTGAACCGGATCCGTCATGTTTTACGGTTATATTTTCATTCCTGTGTTGCTGTTTGTGTTTCAGTCCAATTTTCCTTGTTAAATCACACATTGTTGTGCTGTATTCAGGGTGGATTGTCCTTTTCTGACCATAGTGCCAAAATATTTGTGGGTTCCCATTTGGGGAACCATTGAAAAAGGCAGATTGACACAGAAGTAGTCTTTAACACAGCACACAGCTGTATATAAGTTTTTTTTGGCTTGTTGTTGTTTTTTTCTAAACAATATTTACAAGTTTAAGTTGCAGAAGGAGGTGGCTGCCATTCGGGTACCTGCAATGGTAGTCCAAGAGTGGAAAGACCGGAGTATCAAGTATACACTCAATGGTGGGAGTCGATGGCACAGTTTCTTCATTTGGAACAGAAGCACTGTAACTGAAGTCGCTGCTGATATGAGGCAGTTTTGCTTCATTTTCATCCTTATCTGCTTTATACCTGCGTTCCTTCCTTCCATGTGATATAAGTGCTCCTTCATCAGGATGAAGATTACTGCACTGCGGTTTCTGAGCGCTGCTCAAATGTTTTTTTCATTATTCGTGTTACTAGTTATCCAGTTGTCCTCCAAACTAACTACAACTCTCCTGCTCAGCCTGTGTGGTACTCAAACTGGAACTTCCGCCATTAACAGTGTGGACAGTAGTGATGTCATGCACCAGCAAATGGTATTGTTTTTTTTTCAATTCAAATAAGTAACGTGTTTTTTTAAAAGTAGCATTAAATTATTTACATATTCTCTATTGAAATGTATCACGATGTGTGCACTTAAATATTTATATATATATATATATCAGTTATTTCCTTAAATGCATGTTCAGATTAGCCCCATCCCCATGTCTAATGGGATCTTAAATGTGATACGTTGAGAAGGGTAAAGGATAGATCCCCTCTCTTATTGGAAGCTTTTTTCTTCACGACAGACACGTTCACACACATTCCTTTCACAAGTCCTGAAGCCCGCCCTCATTTTTCCTCAGCAACGTTCTTTCGCGAGCTCCGAAGCCCGCCTTTTTTGGAGTGCACGGGTCGTCATGGTAACCATGCACAAGTGGGGTGAGGTGAGCTTGTGGCGGACTGCGCCCGCCGAGACGGCTCGCAGATATAAAAAACGAATTGGAGGTCCGTTCTGAGGCGAGAGAAGTGAGAGGAAAAGGGCGAGAGAAGGAGAAAGAAGAGGAGAGAGAGTAAGAGGAGGGAGAAGAGAACGAGAAAGAAAGCCAGAGAGGAAAAGGAGGAAGAAGCGTGCAAGCCCGCAAGTGAGCAAGCGAGCGTGTGGTGTGCGTGTAGGTGGCTGACCTGCCCCAACAACGAGACAATTCGTCCTTCCCAGTGCTTGAGCAAGCATGCGTGTGGTGCGCGTGTGGGGGTCTGACCTGCCCAACAACGAGACAATTCGTCCTTCCCAGTGCTTGAGCAAGCGTGCGTGTGTGCGCCGTGTGGGTGTCTGACCTGCCCAAACAACGAGACAATTCGTCCTTCCCAGTGCTTGAGCAAGCGTGCGTGTGGTGCGCGTGTGGGTGTCTGACCTGCCCCAACAACGAGACAATTCGTCCTTCCCAGTGCTTGAGCAAGCGTGCGTGTGGTGCATGTGTGGGTGTGAGCAGCGCTGACAAAGAGTGAGGCACGGGTCGGTCACCAACGTTTGAGGCACGGGTCAGTCACTGACGGCCCGTGTGGGTCACTGGACGTCACCAGTTTCATGAAGTGTGAGAAGCTGCCCGTGTCTTAGCACCAGGGTCTAAACCCACGACAGACGATCTTGGTGCCCTCCCAGACGTTGACTGGCATAACAGGCTGTTCACGAGAGGGTGCACGGCAACACGCTGGCAACGGACGTGACACGCAGCACACATTTCAGGACGTTTTCACTTCACGGTCAACTACTCTCTGGTGAGTGAGACGATTCTCCCCCCCCTCCCCTTGAATGATCTGTTGGTTACCCTTGTCTGTGCTTAGCTGTAAGTAAGTCAGCCCCCCCCCCCCCGATAAGCATTGCTCTTTGTCTCTTTCCTGGCATTTTGATTGATTTTGATTTGAAATTTATTCTTTATTTACCTCTGAAAAGAAAAAGTTCTTTTTAATTATTTATTTTTTATTATAAATCATTTGTCGATTTCCAACCTGTCCGTGTTTGTCCTTTCCTTCCATTGGTCTAGCATTGTCCGAACCTCAATAGACTGTGAGGTAATTCCACAGATTTGACCAAAAATAGTCGGCACGCACCAGCGGTTAAAACGCTCGGCCGCCCTATTTAAAATCTAATCGAGATAACATTGGTGCTTTGCCGAGGGCGTGCTCCCGCACAGGTAACCACCTGACTTCTAGTTAAATGGCATAATTAGATGGTGGACACTGGAACTCGTGGTTAACTGGGTGACGTTCGTGGTTTGAAAACAACCCACCGTACCACAACGTTAATTGTGAGCGGTGGCCCCAGGTCCGGCTCTCCCAGGACAACCGGGGATTAATCCCCCTGGGTGACAAGCTGGTGTTCGGTACCCGTGGTAGACAATATATATATATATATATATATATATATATATATATATATATATATATTATATATATATATATGGGCCCCTTTTGAGTGTAGGCCTGGTGCCGAAGAGCCACTGGCACCATTGTAGACCCGGCACTGGCGGTATTGATGAATTTATGTCCTTGCTAAAGTCCGGCCTACTCATCTCGGGCTCAGCTGGTTGGTTTGTTGCTTCTGTTCTTTTTTTCTCCCCCAGCATTTCGTTTTCGTTCCTTTTCTCCCAATGATTTTAATTTCTGATCCCTCAGCTTAACCTTTCCATGTCATTGCTCTAAAAACAAAAAAACAACAAAACAACAACAAACAAGTTAAATCTGCCATATGCAGTTTGTCCTTCATTCACTATCCTTCTCCTTTTCATTATCCTCAAACTGAATCTTTACTGAGTAAAACAATTCTTCCTTCAAAAGCTCTTGATATCATTATATAAAAAAACACTTTTCTTCTTCAATCTCCTTACTCATCTGTCAGGAACACCCATGCATTCTTCTTCCTTACAATCTCTTCCTTATCTTCTTTTTCCAAGGCTTACTTCCCAAAACATTTACTCTCCTAAATGCTGAGTTCATCTTCCTTCCTCTCAGACATACAGCTCAACATTCCTCTGTGCTTTCAATGGAAAACATCTTACTACCCTCCCATGAAGTCTGTCTATGTACGTCCAGTTTGAGATTCCTCCAAGGTCAATTTTGCAGTGGCTATGTGCACACTACAATCAATTCCCCTTCATGTCCATTATTGGTGGAAAACCCTCCACGTCAGTATCCTCCCCCCTTCCCCCCTCCCTTCTTCCCCCTAATTTCACCCCCCCCCCCCACAGCTTCCAACTCAACTTGGCCTCTCGGCTTCCCCACTCATGTCGTCCCGATGGCTTCTCTGTCATACCACCTCTCTCTCGGCTTCCCCTTGTCCCGCCTCACAGCTTCCCCTGCTCCACACCCTCTCAGTTTCCCTCTTGCTCGCACTTTCTCAGCTCCCTTCCAGCCTCAGCACAACCCTGTGTGCTCCAGCATACCCCTACCCTTGTCCCACACCTCCCAGCATCCTCCACCCAGTCCTCTCTCCTTGCATCTTTGCGATTTCTGAACTGTGTCAGCAGCTCCTTCTTCCCTGTCTCTAACTGTGTGGACCTCAAACAACTGAGGCATCCACTCCAACCCGACAGATTTCTCAAACCAGACATCACCTATTTAAGAGAACCTTCCTCCCACGGGACATCCCTGACTACTTAGTGTCTCTCCCTTACTATTTATCCTGTGGTTTAACTGACGTCAACCCGGTCCTGATGGCGGGGTTGCATTGTACATCAAGAACTACACCTCCCAAACCCAAGTATACCTCTGGCTGCGACTTCTCCGCTACACCTTTTGTTCATCTAGCAGTGACGACTCCATCTGCAACTCTCTCTCAGACAACATGGACAAACTTTTAACCACTCATCCCAACTCTCTCTTCCTTATGTATTTATAATTGACGATTTAAATTGTCAACATGCAAATTGGCTCTGTGTTGGTACATGTCTCACCAGCCATGGTACTTCAGCAAAAACTTCTGTGACTCCATGGGACTGACTCAGTCTGTAAAATTCCCACCCAGATTTCTTACAATGGCAAATCCTACCTTCTGGATTTGGTTATGACCAACATCCCTACCAATGTCTCCCTCCTCTGCTCCATTTGGTTCATCCGATCATGTGCTTGTAAGGTCAACATCTCTCTGGCTTTCTCAAAGGACAGCTTCAGCACCGGTGAATCTGGCAGTTCACTCAGGCAAACTGGCAGGACTGCACGCAGCCATTGCCCTTCAGGAATGGTTTCCTATATCTATCACCCCGATATTAATTCAGCCTGGAATTCTTCCACAGAAACCTGCTCTCCCTTATGCACAGATTCATCCTTCTCATCTTCAGTTATCATACCCATCCTCCTACCCATGGTAAACTGAATGAATCTTGTGGTGAGGCAGTTGCCTTGAAACAAAGGGTGCTCTCTTCATGGAAGGCAAATCCGACCAATGGCAACTCAGGTCATTTCACAAAGCCTGCACCAAGAGTGTGTCCACTCTAAGTAAAGCCAGAAAATAACATTTGTCCAACCTCAAGACTGAATTTCAAACTTGTCTCCCTCCTCAAAAACCAGTGGCACTTTGTTAAGTCTGTGTCTGAAGTATGCCCCCTCCCCCCCATCCCTCCATCCGATGCTCACTTAAAATGGCACCACAGCTGACTCCACTCATGAGAAGGCTGAATGTCTTATTTCTGCGTTGGATTTCAAATCTTTCTCCCCAACCCCTCACTTTCTGTACCCCTATATCTAGTCACAACCAAATGCTCCAGGATTCTGTGTCTTTTGTGTCTAAGAAGGTAGATAAGTTCCTGGCAACCATCAACTCTGATTGTGCAACTGGACCAGATGACATCAGCCAATGTGTCCTTAAAAACTGCTCTACTGCTCTGCATATCCTCTCTCTGCCCTTTTCACCCTATAATTTGCCCTTGGTCATCTTCCTTCTGCTTAGACATCAGCTGACATCACAGCATTAGATAAACAAAGTGCAAAAACCGATCCTCAACTCCAACCTATCAGCTTGTTTTCAATCATCAGCAAGGTCATGGAATGTATCATCCAGTTGACATAAAATCCTTCCTCATCTCAGATCATCAATTTGGATTCACTCCTGGTCAATCTGCCTCGGACAGGCTGCTTCAACTCTCCCAGAATGGATAGAGAACCTCAATGTCAGACATGAGATTATTGCCGTCTCTATGGACATATCTGGAGCTTTTGATACAGTCTGGAATCCGGCAATGCTCTCCAAACTGTCTGCTATGCATCCAAGACCAACTCCACTGTTGATTACTGACATCCTCTACCCTTGTAGCCAGGATGTGGCTCTCAATAAAATCCTTTCTTCTCCTATCCCTGTAAAGGCAGGAGTGCTCCAAGGCGTGTTTTTGCCCCCCATTCTATAACAAATTTTCATCAACGATCGCTTTGATTTTCGAAAAAATTATCTTTACCTCCGCCGCCAAAGGTGGGTGGAGGTTATGTTTTCACCCCTGTCTGTTTGTTTGTCTGTGAAGAGCTTATCTCAAAAAGTTGTGGATGGATTCGACGAAATTTGGTGGACAGGTTGCTTGTGTGACAAGGACGAAATGATTAGATATTGAAGATCCAGATACGGATTCAGAGAGTAGAATTTTTAAAGTGATTCTTCACCACTGAGAGATCGAGCCAAAAACGATATGTAGCAGATATCTCAAAGTTGTTAACGGATATGGACAAACTTGGTGGACAGTTTGGGTTTGTGACAAGGAAGAATCGATGAGAATTTGGTGGAGAACCGGATCTGGATTCCAGAATTCTTAATAGTGATTCTTCACCATTGAGTGATGGCCAAAAACAATATAGCATGATATCTCAAAAAGTTTGGATGGATTCTGATGAAACTTGGTGGATTAGTTGGTTGGTGATAAGAATAGGATGATTCAATTTTGGTTAATGTCGAGATCCAGAATGGGATACAATCAATGGGATACAAGACAAACTGTTCAGCCTGTCAGAGGTATGCACTCTACCAAGTGCTATTCTAGTTATGTATTTGCTGATGACTCCAACCTCTCTTGTGACATCCCTCATTCTTCAGATAGACAAGCAGCATCCTCTTCCTTTTCTTTAGACTCGGATATAAATCACAGTTAGTTGACACACTAGGAATATGCCTTTCAATCCGACAAATCACATACTCGCACTCTCGCTCTCCATAAGGACCGTCTGGCAAACCTTCCTATCTACTCTCTTATCAAGCCTCTTGAAGAGGTTCAGTCC
>CM068953.1:71284470-71307381 GCA_035128595.1 Eptatretus atami
AAACTGAATGAATCTTGTGGTGAGGCAGTTGCCTTGAAACAAAGGGTGCTCTCTTCATGGAAGGCAAATCCGACCAATGGCAACCTCAGGTCATTTCACAAAGCCTGCACCAAGAGTGTGTCCACTCTAAGTAAAGCCAGAAAATAACATTTGTCCAACCTCAAGACTGAATTTTCAAACTTGTCTCCCTCCTCAAAAACACAGTGGCACTTTGTTAAGTCTGTGTCTGAAGTATGCCCCCCTCCCCCCCATCCCTCCATCCGATGCTCACTTAAAATGGCACCACAGCTGACTCCACTCATGAGAAGGCTGAATGTCTTATTTCTGCGTTGGATTTCAAATCTTTTCTCCCCAACCCCTCACTTTCTGTACCCCTATATCTAGTCACAACCAAATGCTCCAGGATTCTGTGTCTTTTGTGTCTAAGAAGGTAGATAAGTTCCTGGCAACCATCAACTCTGATTGTGCAACTGGACCAGATGACATCAGCCAATGTGTCCTTAAAAACTGCTCTACTGCTCTTGCATATCCTCTCTCTGCCCTTTTCACCCTATAATTTGCCCTTGGTCATCTTCCTTCTGCTTAGACATCAGCTGACATCACAGCATTAGATAAACAAAGTGCAAAAACCGATCCCTCAACTCCAGACCTATCAGCTTGTTTTCAATCATCAGCAAGGTCATGGAATGTATCATCCAGTTGACATAAAATCCTTCCTCATCTCAGATCATCAATTTGGATTCACTCCTGGTCAATCTGCCTCGGACAGGCTGCTTCAACTCTCCCAGCAATGGATAGAGAACCTCAATGTCAGACATGAGATTATTGCCGTCTCTATGGACATATCTGGAGCTTTTGATACAGTCTGGAATCCGGCAATGCTCTCCAAACTGTCTGCCTATGCATCCAAGACCAACTCCACTGTTGATTTACTGACATCCTCTACCCTTGTAGCCAGGATGTGGCTCTCAATAAAATCCTTTCTTCTCCTATCCCTGTAAAGGCAGGAGTGCTCCAAGGACGTGTTTTTGCCCCCCATTCTATAACAAATCTTCATCAACGATCGCTTTGATTTTCGAAAAAATTATCTTTACCTCCGCCGCCAAAGGTGGGTGGAGGTTATGTTTTCACCCCTGTCTGTTTGTTTGTCTGTGAAGAGCTTATCTCAAAAAGTTGTGGATGGATTCGGACGAAATTTGGTGGACAGGTTGCTTGTGTGACAAGGACGAAATGATTAGATATTGAAGATCCAGATACGGATTCAGAGAGTAGAATTTTTAAAGTGATTCTTCACCACTGAGAGATCGAGCCAAAAACGATATGTAGCATGATATCTCAAAGTTGTTAACGGATATGGACAAAACTTGGTGGACAGTTTGGGTTTGTGACAAGGAAGAATCGATGAGAATTTGGTGGAGAACCGGATCTGGATTCCAGAATTCTTAATAGTGATTCTTCACCATTGAGTGAAATGGCCAAAAACAATATAGCATGATATCTCAAAAAGTTTGGATGGATTCTGATGAAACTTGGTGGATTAGTTGGTTGGTGATAAGAATAGGATGATTCAATTTTGGTTAATGTCGAGATCCAGAATGGGATACAATCAATGGGATACAAGACAAACTGTTCAGCCTGTCAGAGGTATGCACTCTACCAAGTGCTATTCTAGTTATGTATTTGCTGATGACTCCAACCTCTCCTGTGACATCCCTCATTCTTCAGATAGACAAGCAGCATCCTCTTCCTTTTCTTTAGACTCGGATAAAATCACAAGTTAGTTGACACACTAGGAATATGCCTTTCAATCCCGACAAATCACATACTCGCACTCTCGCTCTCCATAAGGACCGTCTGGCAAACCTTCCTATCTACTCTCTTATCAAGCCTCTTGAAGAGGTTCAGTCCCTCAAACTATTGGGTCTCACTATAATCCATGATCTTTCTTAGGCAAACCACATCTCAAAGTCAGCCGCTGACTTGGCATCCTCCATCATGCAAAGTCCTTCCTTCGCACACCTGAACTCTTATCCATCTACAAGACCTTCACCCACTGCTTGATGGAATATTTATCTCCATTCTGGGGTGGCACTCCTGTCTCACACCTTCTTCAGCTTGACTCCATGAAAAGCAGGGCCTTTAATATCATTGGAATCTCCCGCAAAGAAACTGAGTCTATTGGCCTCTCACTTTGCCATCACAGACAGGTCGGTGGTCTGTCTTCTACTGCCTACTTTCTGGTCTTTCACCCTGTGCTCTTTCCATTCTTTCCCCCCAATTGTTCTGCATTGCACACAAGGTTCACTCTCAAACTCCCGGTAAAACTACCAAAATCCATAATCACCGATCACTTCCACTCATTCGTTTCTCTTTTTGTCCAATTTGTGGAACCAACTTCCACATTCTCTTCAATCTCATTCTTTTCTTTATGTCTTCAAGACAAATGTTATTCACCATCGCAGATCAGCTCCCATCCAAAACCATGATCTTTTCCACCGCAATTAAACCACCCTCCTGTCCCACCCTTCCCCCGCTCACCACCAAATTTCTGTTTTTTTTGCTTTCTGAGAGTTTGATTCTGTATCCATCTTGTCCACCCTGCATCTTCCCCTATCCCTCATTCTTACCCGCATCCATTGTTTGTCCGTCTCCATCTATTTTTCCCTCGGCCCTGCTGTTGGCATTCCCCCCTCCCTTTCTGATGTTCCTTTTGGTCCGTTGCATCCTGATCCATTCTATGTTGCAGCTCTTCCTCGAGCCTTGACATTTTGTTTAAAAAATAAACCTGTTTGACAATTTATGAAGGTTTAATAATTTATTTTCTGTAATCACTCGAATGAAAGCAGATGAATAGAATCTAATGATTTACATTACTCATTTGAAGTATTTGAATACCCATGAGCCAGCATAATCAGTAATCTTGTATGGATTGCCTTTTCGAACTAACTCTTCCAATACTAATTTTCCTTTTCTTTAGTGTCTCAGACTCATAGAGGAGCTTGAGCATTTATTTTGTAAGATAAAGGGATTAATCTATGTTTGCATGATTTGCAAGGACAAAAGGAAACAATGGATACAAGGCAACAGGGTACAGCTATGCATTACTAAAACTCTCATCTTGTATATATGTATGTATGTATGTATGTATGTATGTATGTTCCCAAAATACAAGCCAAAATGATACACGATAGCGCAAAAATTTTAGTGCCACCTTACTCAACATTCTCGTGCAGTGTGCAGTATCAAGTTTCGTTCAAATCGGGCAACGAAAAAATTATTTAAAAAATCAATTCCCGATTCAGTCAAGTACTCTTTGGGAGAATTTGATCAATGCAAATTTCCAGCGGTATCGTTCGCTGGAGCTATCTTTTTTTTATTCATTTTTTTATTTTGAAAATTTTTTTTTTAATCAACCGCTGTCACAATGGGAACCCAACGGGTTCACAGGTCGTCTAGTAGGAATTAAAACTCGGATCCCAGCACCATAAGCTATGTGCTCACCAATCAGGTCAATGGTTACAAGCTGCCATCGTTATGGTCATTGAGAACAGCATTTCAGAGAACACTGTCACATCAAAGGAGATGTTATAAGCTGGCTTTCATGCCTGTTTATATCCCTTCATTGTGAACTTGCTGGCTCTCAAAAGTGTAATGACACCAAAAATTATTTTGGTGTTGTGACCTGCAAGAGAAGCCGCAACTTGGAATATCATCTTTTTGAGATGTAGAAGTTCAATAATTCCCAACATGCCATATATGTTGGCTTAATGGTGAGGGTGGTGGGATTGGGATCTTAGGATCCTGAGTTCAAATTACACTCAGCTGTTGAATTAATACCAGGTGGGGTTGACTCAGCCTGTCATCCTTCTGAGGTCGGCAAAATGAGTGCCAGCTTGCTGGTATCCTGTGTCGGAGAGGGGACCCATCCAGGATTGTCCCCAATAACCAAGGAGACTATTTAAGCAGCATCAACACTCTGCACAGAGTTTGGTCCCAATGGATGGATGGAATAGTTCCCGATCTGCATTTAGGTTTTGGACGGTACATATTCCATGGTGACCTTCAAAAAGAATAGTCCGTTTTCCACATCCTGCCATCATCTGCAGGAGCACTTAATCAACAGCATATCGGTGCATGCCAAGAAAAAAGATACAACCCACAGCTAGGTGTTGCATGTACATAAATGAAGCCGGTCATCATCTGATTGTTCAAAAAGTCCAGGCAATCAGTATTCGTAAAATACCATTCTGTAAATTGCAAAAAGTGTTGAAAGTTAAAGTACTGTGACATTGAGACTCTTCTCCTGTTTAATCTGGTACAACAGAAGACGCTAAAATGAGTTGTAAAGAAATGACAAAATCATAATTCGAAAGGACACGTGTGAGAAAAACGAATTTTAATGTTCCATGAAACTCACTGAAAGTTTCCCTTTGTTTGTTCTTAATGTGTTTGTTGAAATAGAATATTTCCACACAAAGGCCGTTTGGTGATTATAAAATTAGACCTGACTTCATTAGTACCCACATCGTTCTCTTTAAATGAAGGACGCACATTTGTCCTTCACAGTCAACAACAGATATGTTCATCGGTCATGGGCTGCTTATTCGCATCAACCATGTGATTATTAACTCAAACTCATGGTAAAGGCTCGAGTATGAAGGGTGAACCAATTACTGCTTTGCTTCCATTAGATAAATAGGGAAGCCCTTTATTCTTTCTTTAAAAAATTGTATCTCCAACAACCGAAACGGGTGTCGTCAAGAGGCAAGGATAAATATGGGCTTCCAGAATGACACCATTGGCTAAACTGGATAATGATTCACATTTTAACATTGTATACGAATTCAGTGAGGGCCCCATATAGAATGTTGTGTGCTGTTTTTGGTCACCACAACTTTGGAAGGACAGAGCTGCTCTGGAGAGGGTTCAGCACAGGACTACTAGATTGATTCCGGGCCTAACTATGCGCAGCTTTGAGGAGCTTTAGGTGAAGGAGGAGAAGGAGACAGAGCTTTATTCATGAGAAAGGAGGTGGTTATGAGGAGATATGATAATAGAGATTTTTAAGATAATGAAAGGTATCGATAAAATAAGTGCAGAAGAATTATTCAACAGAGTAGACAGTGATAGAACCAGGGGGCATAGCTTGAGAGTAAAGAATAAGAGAGTTAAGACGGTGGTAAGGCAGGGGACTTTTACTCAGAGAGTAGTTAATGCATGGAATAGCCTCCCTGGAAAGGTCGTGGCAGCAGAAACAGCAGATAAGTTTAGATATGTACCTGGAAGTATTGGAGATGGAGAAGTAGAGGGATGTTGGTTGACCTGTTAGGTAGTTATTCTTATTATTTGGGAGGTTGATACACTGTCGAGGCTCAATGAGAGCTAACACACAAAATGCTCAATAAGGGGCAGGAGACAAAAGGGGTGGGAGAGGGAAGGAAAAAACAGTGGGAACAGACATGAGGATATCTGTGGAAGGGAGAGGGATGGGTGGGGTACATAGGGTAAACAAGATACAAGATGGACACTACAGGGACATATGTCAGACAGAGCAGGGGGGGGGGCGAGGCCAGAGAGACAGTGGAATACAGAAAGATCACTGACTGCCTGTGGTGAGAGAGTGAGAGGCCCAAAGACTCGGCCTCATCACGGGAGATACTAATGATCCTAAATGTCTTGGTTTCCACAGCATGAACCTGAGAAAGGTGAGAGGCAGGAGCACCAGGCCAGAAGGGAGAGCAGTACTCCATCAGGCTGTGGATGAAAGCTTTGTATGTGGTCAGGAGCTCATGTGCTCCAAGGAAGGACTGTGCATGATTGAGGATGCCCAGTTGGCGACTGGCTTTGGAGGCTAGATTGGAAATGTACCTTTCCCAGGAAACGATGATGTGTGTTTAGTTGAGCATTGATGGGTGATTGTATGCATGTGTTTGGTGATAATAAAATTAGACCTGACTTCATTAGTACCTGACTGCTAGATCTAATATTAGATCTAATAAAATTAGACAAAATTAGACCTGACTGCTGTTGTTGGGGGGTCTTGTCAAGGGGTGCTGTGTGGTTGATGTGTGTTTTTTTTTTATTTAAGAACCGTCTTTGCCTATGCCCCCTCCCCTGGAAATAAAAAAGGTATAAAAAAACTTCAAAAAACACAAACCCCCCAAAAAAGGCCCGAACATCTTAAACCAGCCAACTCAATCATTAAGCCAACACCTGGTTTACTAGGATATCGTAAGTACAATTAATGTTTTTACCAGCATACTGTCACACATATCAAGTGAAATCCATGTACATTAGTATCATAAAGGATTTGACTTTCTGTCTCAACTGTTATTCTTCTCATTTTCTTTGTGACATTTTGATTTATCATTTCCATTTGCTTTGAAGTCTAAATGATCTGGTTTCAAAGGGAGAACTGTTTTTCATCATCCAGTATATCGTCGTGACTTCAAGTAGTCACAGGGAGCTGTAAGCCAGGATTTCAAGAGTAATTGCAGGATTTCAAATATAAACGTAATTCTGAAAAAAAACCCACAAATATATTGATTCACATTTATTGATTGCTTAATCAGCTCACTACCATCTCAAATCAGCATCCATACACTACGTGAATATAAATTTGAGGCTACAATGTGTATTATCTGGGAATGCACTTCAACAACTCACCGAGTCTGCTTCAACCACACCTCTTAGCTTCTTGACCTGCATAATAAAGAACCACTTAGACGGTTGTTATGGTGGGAATCCCACACCTTTATTAGTCTTTTACTGGTTTCGCCGAAGGGGACTATAGGTTTGCTCTCTGTCTGTCCATCTGTCCATCCATCCGACCCACCTGTGGTTTTTCAGACTTTTCCCCCATACTCTTTAAGATATTCAACTGAAACTAGGTACATGGCTTTATTATGATAAGCTACAGAAAAGGTTCGAGTTTCAGGGTGTTTTGTCAATTTTTCAGAGCTTTCGCTTTTTAGACTTTGAAAATATCACATCGGTAGGGGACATGTATGTTGCAAAGCAATTCTCACTCTTGTTTCTACTTGAAGTCACACAACATGCTGATTTGGATGTATATCTGTTCCTCATCAGGTTACTATCCGCAGAATTATATTTTTAAAAATCTGCAGCAGCTGTGGAGGAACTCAGGTTGAGTCAGAGCATCAAGGGGTTGAGTCAGAGCATCATTTATATAGCTTTTTTTGGTTGTTTTATGCAGTCTTTGCAGAAAGAAGGGTCGTGTGTTGTAACTCTATAATTCTATTCACAGCTGGGGATGATTGATTTGGCCAGAGCAGACTGGTCATTGCTCATATTATGAGTGAGAGACATGATTTGGCTTTTGGTATGAATATGGTAATAGTGGGGCAACTTAGCATAACAATTGTGCATTTTGTGAGGAAAGCACCAAATTTGGCACACTAGTAGCCTATCATATTATGAACAGATTTGGATATTGGGCCATGTCAAAATTTTTGATGGCAGTGGAAAATGGCTGCCACAGCCATCAGCGGCTGAATTTGAGATGGCCCAATATCCAAATCTGTTCATAATATGATAGGCTACTAGTGTGCCAAATTTGGTGCTTTCCTCACAAAATGCAATTGTTATGCTATATTTACCTAAGTTTCCCCACTATAATTGCTATCGTCATTTCACGTGGTACGTTTGATAGCCTCGATGGTATGCATTTCATTCCATGCAGTCACTAACGATTCGCCAACAGGTGATGAAACAGGAGGGTGGCTGACGGGTTTGTGTAACGTTTGGGTTTTAATGCATGTGCTGCATGTAAAGCTGTGAAGGAGCTTGGTTAAGAATGGAACACCAAAAGGCTTACTTCATGTTCATTTTATGGTTATTGCAGACTTTCTCGACTATAATGGCTGAGTCTTGGTATGTACAGTATATAGTCAGAACTCGCTATTCATAGGAGATATGTTCCTGAAAAATGCCACGAATGTCGTGCCTGAGATATTGCCCAGATGAGAAAGAAAATAAATATGGAATTAACGAATCGATAATAATTAAGTAATTAATCAATTAATTGATTAATCAAAAAACAAAAACAACTCTTTTTGCCAAAGCACATCTTCACCTTTGTCACCAAATTTCATCTCCCTCGCTCAAAGGATGGCTGAGATATCACCCGGACAAACAGACACGCAAGAAAACAAGAAAGAAAACAGAGTGAAAACTGAGTACTCCCTTCCTTCGGTGCCCGGCGATGACATCATGCATAGCCTGGATATGGAATTGTGAAGGAGTGGTGTACAACAAGTAGCAGTACATTCAAAGTACACCACCCCCATGCAAAATAAATAAATAACCGATCCTCCAGCATGCGACATCACCAGGGCACCTTCAGCGCCCGGCAAATGCCGCCTTGTAGCACACGGAATCAGAATTGCGAGGGAGCGGTGCACAATAATCTGTTGATGAATTGATTAATTGCAGAATTAAAATAAATAAATAATAATCGTAAAATAATTAATTTCTCAATCACTTGCCGAATAGCATACCTAAACCATCACGGTTTCATCCGAATCTGTAACTTTTTGAAAATTAAGTAATTAGTCAAAAAATGAATAATTAAATGATTAATTGATTAATCAATAAATAAAAAATACCCTTTCTGGCCAAATCACTTGGTCACTGTCATGTCCAAACATCATCTTCCTTGCTCAAAATATGCCTGAGATATTTCCAGGATGAGAAATAAAATAAATAAGTAATAAATAAATCCACAATAATTAATTGATTAATCAAAAAATAAATAATTACGTTTTTGCCAAAGCACATCTTCACTTTTGTCCCTAAATTTCAGCTTCCAAGCACAAAAGATGGCTGAGATATTACACGGATGAGCAAGAAAGAAAATAATTAATCAATTAATTGATTAATCAATAAATCAAAAACAGTCTTTTTAGCCAAATCACTTGTTCACCGTCATGTCGAAATATCAGTTTCCAAGCTCAAAGGGTGCCCGAGATATTGCCCAGAGGAGAAATAAAATAAATAAGGAATTAATAAATCGATAATAATTAAGTAATTAATCGACAATAATTAGATAATTAATCAATTAATTGATTAATCAAAAAATAAAAATACAGTTTTTGCCAAAGCACATCTTCACTTTTGTCTCCAAATTTCAGCTTCGCAGATCAAAGGATGGCTGAGATATCGCCCGGACAAACAAACAAACAAGAAAACAAGAAAACAAAGAAACAAAGAAGAAAAAAAATGAAAACTGAGTACTCCCTTCCTGCAGCACCTGTTAATGAAGACAAGCATCGCCTAGATATGGAATTGGGAAGGAGCTATGTACAACAAACAAACAAACAAGAAAACAGAGTGAAAACTAAGTACTCCCTTCCTTCGGCACCCAGTTCCTGGCAAAATTTGACAGTGCTTCACAAGATCTGCACCCATCGTTAGGAGGTGGTCCGTGGCCCAGCAGGTCGTCATTCGATTTCTGAGATCAACTGGCATCCCCGGGAAGTGTGGAACTGAACTGCCGAAGGGAGTGCAGGTCGGAGGCGTGATCAAAATCAAATAAAATTGTAGGAAACCATAATCGGATTCAGACTCCACCATGGCCCTCCACCACCTCTGCCAGCTGCTGCCAGCCAGGGCCGGGACAAGCAAGCCAAATCAGCATCCCAATGGGGCTATCGGCAAGTGAAGCCCAGGCCCTTCTGGTTCGGCGGCCAGCGATGCGTCCGGCCTTTAGTGGGGTCAGGCCACGTGAGGAGCAAGACCAAAGCTGCCCAATTGGTGAGGAGCATATGGTAGTAAACCACGGGATGTTGCCCATGAGGCCTGCCTGGGATGAGCCACCTGGAGCACTTTGGGGATTTGCGCAGCACATTTGGGGCACCGGTTCGTGAGATCGCAGGCCGCGGGCCCGAGCGCCACCCACCAGGGAAGGTCCTTGCTATGCTCCGCTAGTCGGAGCCTACTGCTGACCAACCCTTTTAGGGGGAAAACCCGGACCCATCAGCCGAAACACACCACACACTGGCACACCTCCACACGCTGCGAGACCATTGAGGGCAGTTCTTGCAATCGCAGTTCCGACCAGTCCAGGTGAATGTCAAGTCTGGGCTGTCGTACTCTTCAGGGGACCCCTGGTACATCGGCCATTGGCTTCCACTGAAGCGAGAAATCCTCTTTGATGAAAATCCCATAATGTGCTGATCGGAGGTGCTTGTCTGCAGAGAAATGGCCATCCAATAGGGTGACTGCCTCAGTGTAGGCTCGCTCTACCGTTGGAGACAAGACCATGACCAGGTCATCCCCACAGATTCGGAATAGCTGTGGGACTCATAAACCATAACCATCCCGGAGCCCAATGGCTCGTCTCACTGATGTTATTGTGGACTGCTCCCACTTGAGGTGAATGATTGCCACAAGTGTCGCCTGCCATGTGAGCACATTGTTTCTGCCCTGCCGATCACCAGTTAAGAGGCTTACAGCCAGGAAGTTCCGTGTCTTTCACAGGTTTTTCTCTCAGTCTGCAAAGGCTTGACTACCATGTGGATGTCTCCTAGTTTGGAGGTTGGTATAATTGATGTGCACGACTTCGGCGTCACATAAGAGAGTCAGTGTGCTTCTTTGGTTGAATTTTAAATATATACTCTTGGGGTATGCTTACACATTGCAAGCAATAACGAACCATGCTTCCCCATTGTCTCGGCTCGCTCAGTCACCTGCATTTATTTTCTTAATTTATGTATATTTTCATTTACTGACAGTTTCCAATTGTACTGTGATTATTTTTCCCCGATGCATTGGCTTCGATGTCTGTCGGCAAGCAAAATTTTTCTTTCTACATCACCCAGAAGGTACCGAACATTGATATCAATCATTCAGTGAGTCAGTGAGTGAGTCATTGAGTGGTTAGCATGAGCTTTATATGTTAGATTTAAAACATTGGCTTTCAGGCTTTAATTGAAATGTTATGTCAACTTGTCTTCTGGACCCATTTTACCTACGCATTCTGTACATTATGGAGCAATCATTCAACAAACCCACCTAAAACTAGTGTGAGCTACTACACTTGCACCTGCAGTATATGTCAGCTTACATTGCCTTTTGAAGCTTTTTTGTGATAAGGCCAACCCACTCTTCGTGAGGAGATTCGACCAACGAACGAGTTTTTGGCTCACTGGCCTCCAACAGCATGGTGGGTATTCCATCAGAATTGTCAGCAGTGGGAGGTTCTGTGTCTTTCACAGACTAAAACAAAAGCCGGAATTTCCATTTTAATTATAATATCTTATTTCCAGGCTACAATTAAAAGTCCCTGTAAATGGTATAATGGCGTCTAAACAGGGCGGAATCACGGCAGGCATCCTTTATTGGTCAGAACCTTTGCATCACATTCTGGTGTAACACATGGTGGTCACCATTACAATGAAAAGGTGGTGTTTCATACAGGTCCAAAGAAGCCAGCTTTCCATCAGTAGCAAGTGTGGTCTTCTCTTTTCCTGTTAAATATAATCAACAAGCGACTAGAAATTATTGGACTGTTTGGTTATAAAAACAGAAGATATTTCTAAGTTCAACTTTTTCAAAAAGGGTTTTTGATTTCGAAAAATGTGAGTTACCCTACTTCATTGTTAAACTACCAGTAATTTCTAAACACATCTGATGCTTATATATGCTGCAACATCTAAAATTGAGATTGGTACAATCTCTAATACTTCTTATATAATCAGTGATATCACAATAAATACAATTGTCTTATTCACTTCTGATTATGCAAACATTAACCACCACCCCCCCCCCCCCCCCCCCCTCAACCCCTCCAAAATATTTTGCTCACTGTTACATTATTCAGACAATTTTTGGAAATCATTGGAATAACCAGTGAAGCTGTTGCAGCATCTTTTGTGTCTGGTTTTGTTTGAAGCCAATATGCATTGTGAAAATGCCAAGGCTGACTCCACGACAGTAATAAGATAGTCAACAACACAGCTTATTCATAAACACAATTATTTTTTGCATGCTGATGCCGAAGGTCATGAAAATGAGAGGTGAGCAAAGCAGACAGAAAGAACAGATAGATACACAATTTTATCAGAATGAAAGGGTTGTTGGTAAATATAGGGATCGACATAAGCTGGTGGTGAGCAGTCATATTGATGGACTTCAGGGAAGAGCAGGATTAGACCTACAAAAAGAAACAAAATGAAACTGCAATCATGGTTCTTAAACCATGCATAAAAAGCTATCATGTCCTGTTCTTTTACTTTTTCTAGTCCAGTAGTAATGAAAAAAATTCAAATAACGTTTGCACACAGGCTATCAACAAATACAGTTGGAGGACAGCAAATTAGCAAAATTTTAATGTTGAACTTAGCAAAGCATAAACTCAGTTCATCCTCAGTAATAAATAAATACATGAACAAATGAACAACAAACAAACCCGAAGAGACACTCTAGAAATCTAAATGTCTTAAAATCAGTTACTGACTTGACAGGTCCTCATGATTTTCAACACATAGAGCGTTTCACCACTGTAATCTAGAAGAGGCAGCCAGACAAGAAAATTATATTTGCAGGAATTTTGTTCTCGTGGACTGATGGATTCCACAGATGATTTCTTACCCATGAATCCTATATTTATAAACATGCAGTAATAACTGTCCAGTGTGGTCATAAATATTTATCATCTAGAATTTGTTTGATCGGCCCTTGCAGGATTATACTTGAAGTTGTTGACTACATCTTTTAGAATTGTGATAAGCCAATATAATTATTGGAGCGTCATCCTTTTAGCAAAATTCTATTGAAATGAAATGGTATAGGCTTAGGCACTGGATATTATCATCAGTATGGTGGTCTCTGGATGACATCAGATATATTCAAAGATTTTAGTAATTCGTCAAGGTAAAGTTGTATCAGATTTATCATCGAAGCAGACTTTGATGTGAAGGCAGAGCCAATCTGAAGAAAACAGAATTGAAGAGAGAGCTTTACAATTGAAGTTGGATTCGAGAGTTGCATCTCATTTTCATTGAAATCCAAGAATAAAATGTAATTGATCTGCAATTGCTTTGAACTCCAATTTTTGAAACAGATCAATGCATGCTTGTGGCTCCTGCACAGAGTACGGCGGCACATTCTGGGAAATTAATGCCGATTCTCTGGCACGTATTCATCGGCAAACTGTTGATCAAAAGGACTGATAAATATTTCAATGCAATGGTCTGTTATAAAAGAATAATGCTGGAATCCGGATGCCATCGTGTCGTTAAACAAGAATGGATTCCATTGTGCAGGTGTAGAAGAATCTGTCATCTGAATGGGACAGATATTGTGTTACTTACTGGTGTGTTGGCTGGGTAGGTAAATGATATACTTGGTTGGAGTGAAATATAACACGGGCATGTTTGTAGATATTAGAGAAATATGGATAATTTTGCTTTCATCGTTTTTCATTTATTTGTCACCCTGTCCAAAAAATAAAACAACTAAAAGCAGCTGCCTATTATTGTCTTGTAACTGGAGCTTTCCCATTTGGATCCTTTGCATTCCTCTGCCAACCCTGCAGACAGACATGCATAAATAGACACAAACCCAATTTGAGGTGGAAAGTGCATGTCCATACTACATCTTAAGGTGCACAGAAAGAGGAAGGCAAAGGATAAAGAGATGACAAGGCAATAAAGGTCATCTTGGTGTACTTGATGAAGGCTGTCGGGATACAGTGCAAGGCCAGAGATTGACCTTGGGAATGGCAATAGTAGCCTGTGTTCTTCAGAAGTTGTTCTCTCCAATGAAGGCATTCTGCTGATCTAAAGGTCACATGCCTGCAGCAGTGTAACACAACTGCCATGTACAGATAGGAATGGAGTATGAAGCTCTCCAAGTTTCTCATTACACCCAAAGCCTTCGGCTGCATAGTGAAACTATGTGGAGCATGCATAAAAAAAAATTTTGGAAGTTAGCTCGAATTAAAAAAATTATTTTCCTTTTAAAAGTGCAATGCACGTACGAGCAGTTGAAATTTGCTATAATTTATGTTCCTGTTGTTTTGTGTTTTTTTTAAAAGGTCATAATTGTCAAAATAATTTATAAAAACAAATATCAACAGTATTTTAAGATAAAACAGCATTTCCTGTGGACCTGATATCATCCACATGCCTTTTCAACCACAAACATGATATCTGTTATCCATCAAGCCACGTTTGACAAATGATTAAGATTACTTGATTGAACTAGAAGTGCACTCCGAAGAGTGTATACCTCTGCCAGGCTGAACATCATATATTTTGTATCCTAGTGATAGACCGGATATGCATCCAGACCTGAACCAAAAATATAATCGACTTCTTCTTGTCATACACCCAACATGTCCACCAAGTTTCGTCCGAATCCATCCAGAACTTTTTGAAATATCAAGCTCACACAGACAGACAAGGGTGAAGCATAACCTCCGTCCACCTTCGGTGGCGGAGGCCGGAGGTAATGATTAGTTGTGACAGCAATTGGTTACCATTCTGGAGTACTTTTGGTCACTGGATTATATACGGAAACATTCTGGAACTAGTGAATGGCAATATAATAATAATAATACAATGTGTTCCCTTGCAAGGAACTTCGATGCAGGATGATATTAGTCCCATCAAAGCCTGCACTATTATTCCCAACCTATGGTTGTTTGTCCATGCTCTATCCTGTTCAATGCTGAGCATCAAGCAAGGAAGCAGCACATACCGTTTATTAAAGTCTTTTGAATGACTCAGCCAGGGTTAGAACCACTGACCTCCTAGTCTCAGAGCTCACCTTGTGGGTTACAAAGGGCCCCCGGTTCTTCCTAACCCCTGAGTGAGACCAGACAGACTGGCAGTGGTGTAGTGTTATAACTGCAGAACAATAAACCCAGGAAAACAATAAACCCAGGAAAACAATAAACCCATAAAAGCCACATTCTGACTTTAGCAACAGAAATTCCCTTACCTTTTCTAGAAACTGGAAATGCAATGGGCATAAACAAGTTGGCGAATGCCTGCAAGTCTTTATGAAAGAAAATATTTACACAAATGGAGATGGGTGGTATAAAAAAAAAATAACGATGTGTTATGGCAGATCAAAGAGGAAAAAAAAATTCAGAGCGGAAAAAACTGCAAACTCTGAAACAACGACCACTTCACCTCGCAAATCATCAAAAGATATTGACCTTCAACCTTCTACAAAAAACAACCAACTAGAGGACACACCCAATCCAAGAGATTTCCTCTGCTACCAATTATAAAAATAATTTTGTAATTATAAGTCACGATTTATATAAATTATTGCATTTATGGCAACCTCCCAATAACCAAAACCACAATGCAAATGGTTATCACCACTCACTGTAGTCTAAGGCTCCACAGATGAACCAAATGATCTATAATTTTCACAAATCAATGCCCAAGTAGTTGAAATCATATTCATATTCTGTTCATGTTCTAACACGCCAGTTACCAAACACAGAATGATTATTAATTTAGTCCTCCAAGGGTAATCAATCAATCTTCCAAATCTCAATGTGGCAAAAAGGTGCGATCACGAGGTACACATTGCTCTCTTTAGAAATAAATAATTTATTACACAACACAATGGAATTAAATCGCGAATGGAAAGACAACAAAAAAGTTAATAAAAGAACCGGAACTTATTACAAAAATCATTTAACCCTTTATCGGTCCACACACACACACACACACACACACAACATTCATTCACATTCAAAACGGCAATACTGGAGGATGGATGCACTTGTGCTGCTGTGGGACCAGGATGTACCTCAGCATGGCTGGGCAGGTAGAACGCAGCACAGAAGTAGGAAATGACATGTGGTCAGGCAGGTGGGTTTCAGCATGGCCTGGTCAGGTAGCTGGCTATCCAAACCGTATATCCAATGTCCGTCCTCTCAAAAGATGAGATTTCTTTGGGCTGCACTCTCCCCCCAAATCTTGAAGCTCTCAGTGCGGTTGCATTCTGTTGGAGTCGAAGCTCCAAGTTCTCCCTCTTAGTTTATTCTGCAAGGCCAGAGTGTGCTATTATTTCCTATAAGAGCTCTCCCCCTCCCTTCAGGGTTCTCTGTCCCCTTAAACTCACGACTGCCCCCTACCACACAATTGTAAAAGTTATTTTAAATTGAAAAATGTAAAACGTTGTTATGTCTTGGACAATCATGAGTACATCGTTCATGAATCTTTTTCAATGCCTCCTATTTTAAGCGAAACAAGATAATTATCAAAATAATTGGATTTTAATTTTTTCAACAAGATGGAGGCCTATTGAAGAGCAAGGTGACAGGTATGATCACATTATCATCATCATTTTCTATGGAGCGCATGACTGTGGTTTTGCGTCACTGCTGGGAGTGCACTGTACCACTGATGCAATAGCTCACCCACTCTTTGCGGAGGTCACTATTGGATTTTAAGCATCCACCAACTATTACGAGATGGGACACAGGGTATGAACTGCTGTCAGACAGCAGAGCAATTGCTGTGCACAATAATCAATGGAATTGAATGAACAGGAAGAGAGGAGAAAGAGTACAGCAGGAAACTCTAACTAGTAAGTAAGAGGGTTTGATTAGAAAGTAATAAAGATTGCACGTAAGGATGGAGGCTGATGTGAGCTGGCAGTTCACTGCCTGAATGAAGCCCTGGAGGGAAGAATGGGATAGCACAGCCTCTGAAAGATGGCTTCAGAGGTGGAAGACATGAGCAACAAAGAGTTGAGGTGTGCAATTAAGTGTGCAGTCAACCATGATTTTGAAAGTTTAACGGGAAGGGGTGAAGGGAGGGTGCGATTGGATTCTGGAAGAACGGGTACATCCTGGAGTTATTGGAGAGGGCCGTTGTTTTGCTGAGCTCAGAGACATAAACGGTTGTGCACTTGAAATAATGAATGAATTTTTTTTATTTTTTTTTTACGAACAAGCCCAGTGATAAGCACAACTGAGGGTACATCTCTCGCAACACAATTATATGGCAGGCATGATTCAGAAATGCACATAATTGTCTCACCGTTGTTGCAGCTTGGCACATTTTGGACTCTGCTGCCATTCAGAGCAATGTTGTGTCAGCCAAGTTAGCAGATAAATAATCAACACCTAACCATTCCATCCTCCTCCACTATTCTTATGCCATTCATGCTGCAAGCTGTTGCTGTCACAGCTCTTTGCCTCACAATGACATCATTCAGGAGATAGCCTTGATCTGTTTTTGCTATGGTTGCCATGCTTGTGACAAAAATTCCATGCGGGGTTTGTTGCAACATACTATAACTGATAGCCAGTGTGTTGGCTGCAAACAATGAATGCTGAACTTGGCAAGATTATGCATTCAACAAAGAACGAGCACTGCTCCTTATCTGTATCTCCCTCATATAGCATTGATGAATAACAGAGGCCTGTAATCAGTGTAAAAAAATAATCACAGTAATATGGCATGAGCTCTAATGCTTCAAAAATATTGGTTTTCTTTCATATTGTGAAGCAATTACAGTTGGCTCCCTATCCAGTATTATGACGGTGGCCTTTAGTGTTTCTTCAAGGGCCAGTGACAACAGAGCATTGATTATAGCTTTTTATTTGTAGTTGAGTGTATTTGCTCTTCAACCATCAATGCAGTGAAGACAAGGCAGAATGATATAATCCTCTCCCGATATATCAAGGCCAAGAGGTCTGAGCTTCCACTCCTGCATGAAAAAAACAAAACAGGATAACTTAATTGCAAGGCACATGATAAGGCTCTTCATTGCTTCTACTGCCAAGTGGTGCAGTTGGCAGCTACTGTATGTGTGTGTCAGTGTTACAGAATTAATGAAGCTACTGCTCAGGGTTACAGGTTGTTGCTGGTTCAGCATTCGCAACTTTGCCAACTTTGGCAGCTGAGCTTCCTTGCAAGGTCACATTTTGAGAGGTGATGGATTGCTGATCGAAAGACTTCATTGAAGGTAGTGGTGTGGAAGGAAAGAATCAGAGAGGAAAACTACAGTCACGAAGAGGTTAATATTCCATCATTGCAAAAAACAAATGTGATCAGTGTGAGAAAATATACAAATATAGATGCAGGTGGACCAGAGGAAAAAGTGAGCAAGAATGTCCAAAAATCTTGGGTAGGAATGGATGACAGTGGGTCACAATGTTTAAAGATAAAAGAAAAAAATGTGGCTTGACAAACAATGAGATATAGCACCAGAGTTGAGACAAGAAGAAGAAAGAGGAGAAGGGAGGCAATAAGTTGAGATTCGATGAAGATATCAAGGTAATTGTTTGTAAGGCTGGTAGGATGGCTTCGAGGTACACACACATGCTTTAAACTGTATCGCTGCGTTCCAATCTCAAGGCAGCCATAAAATGTCACCCTGTTGTTTCACGTGCCAAGCAATGCATTGATGTGTGTGCTGTACATCAAAATGATGTTAAGCCAGATGATCCATTTGCCTGCACTGGTTATTGGTGAACGGAATGGATTTCACTGACTTTTTTCGATCGAGGCGACGAGTTATCACAGGCACCCGGGCAAGTCCTTCATTCCTGCCACCTTTAGTCGAATGGCAGGTGTAATCGTTTGCTTCGCGAAGGCGTAGGACCAAAAATGTTCCCTGGCCAACCCCACAAGAAGGTGAAAAAAGTTGGGCTCTTAATGTTGTAGCAGTGGCATAGTATGGTTTCTGTATCAGCATGGGATTTGGGAGAGGTGATATTGAAAGGGGGGAGAGAGTTATCTGTGTAGTGTTAAACACAACGACACGCGAAGCATATCTCTCGGCTACTAATTTGTCTGCATTCTGCAGTAGGTAAGAAGTAAGAGCCTCAGTATCTTAGCGACACCAATTTAGGCACGGAAGAAGCTAATTGTTTGATGCAGTGATAAATCTGCATCAAGAGGACTTGGCATTTGGAGGATTTCCTGAAAGCTCCACAAAATCTGTTTGTATGACAGAAAAATGATAACAGGTGCTTACAATTAATTATTATAATGACCTGCACCACTGAAGGTGGACGGTTGTTATGTATTCACCCTTGTTTGTTTATTGTCTGTTTGTCTGTGAGCCGGATATCTCAAAACGTTATGGATGGATTTGAATGAAATTTGGTCCATGAGTTGGTTAGGTGACAAGAACCAGCTCATTAGATTTTGGTTAAAGTAGGGAGGCAGATATGCTGTCCTAGGGCCAAGTTTATCATCTGGGCCTATCAGTGGGCTACAAAACGAAAAATGTTCAGCCTGGCGGAGGTATGCGCTTTACCGAATGCCGGTCCAGTTACCCGAGCCAAAGGGGAGGGTATTGCATTTGTGTCTGTTTGTTTGTTTGTTTGTCTGTCTGGCTGTTTGTTTGTTTGTTTGTCCGCACAGAACTTTGTTGTTTTTCTCCGCAACTGCTTCTCGGATTGAGACAACATTTTCACTGTAGGAACGACTGCTCATGTAGAATGTTTTATTGATAATCATGACGTCATATATTACGTGGTGTGGCAGCATTGTTGAAAAACAGAATTTTTTAAAAAGTATATCTCTGAAACCACACAAAGGAAAAAATTGAAATTTGGCACATGCCAAGTACTCCTCATGGGGAATAAGTCTGATTTTTTTTGTGACGTCATAGGTGTCTTCATTATGACGACATAATTGCATATGTAGAATGCTACATCTGGTCAGTACAAAAATGTTTGAGAGTCATCGAGGGATAAAATGGTCCACAGAAAAAAAATTGACGACATCATCGGTCACGTGATTTGGCAGCCATTTAATAAAAATATAATAATAAACCGACAAAAATATTCTTCTCTGAAGTGGCTGAACAGATCGAGGCAAAACGTTACAAGTATGACTGCCTATCCACGAGGAACAAAAGTTTCACACATATGACATCACAGGTCACATGGTTTGGCAGCCATATTGAATTTACCCGAAAATTCATTAAAAAAATCTTCTTCTCCAGAACAGCTGGACAGATCGATGGGAAACTTCACACAAATATTCCCAAGCCTTGGGTGTACAAGTTTGTTTTGTAATAATTGATAGGTCACATGGTTTGGCAGCCATGTTGGATTGAAGAAAAATATTAAATAATGTTTTCTCTGGAACTGCTTAATCAATCAATGTGAAACTTCACAATTATGATACAGTAGTGATGATGAATATGTTTTAATTTTCAACTTGATTGGATGCATGGTCTGGCAGCCAGAATTATTTTTTGATCTGTGTTCTTTTTGTTTTTTTTAAAGAAATATATTTTTTTTGAATAAGGCTCACTTGGCTGTGCCTGGATGGGTTTGAGGCGTAGAGGAGTAGCAGTTGAAATGTGAATCATATTGAGGTTCCTTCTGATGACTCCAATGCAGGACTGTACCTATTTGGTCTTCCATTTGATTTGAATTCAATTTATTTTAATGCCATTCTGACTTCGATTGAATAATAATAATAAAAAAACGTTATTGGTCTGGGTTAGGTGTCCATTCAAAGCAGGGTTGCATCAAAGCGGGAAGTCTTGGTACCCGGTCATCACTGTCAGCAGTTATAAAGTGTCAGTTCTAATTTTGTCTCATTAATTATGGAACACACCAGTACACAAACGCCACACATATAACACCACACAACACAAACACCACACAAAACAAGTCTTGGTGAGGGTCTGCAATCTATGATTGCTCATTTTCACAATACCTCCTTCACCGAAGGTGAAGTTGGTCATGTTTTCACCCCCCCCCCCCCATTCTCTGTTTGTTAGTTTGTCTGTGTGCAGGATATCTCAAAAAGTTGTGGACGGATGCGGATGAACCGACACCATTTACCCACCTTGTATGAGGTGACATCAATCTGCATGAAATTTGGTGGGCAGGTTGGGTGTGTGACAAGGACGAACTGATTAGATTTTGGTGAAGATCCCGATCTGGATTCTACTACGATAATTTTTTTAAGTGATTTTTCACCATTAAGAGATAGGGCCAAAAACAATATAGTATTGTGTAGCATGGTATTTTAAAAATGTATTTGATGCGATATGTTATCGTGGATCAGGCATTGCGTGGTGGAGCTATGCACTCTACCGAGTGACTTTCTAGTTAACTTTGTTTTGTCCCTGTATGAGGCCAATCACCCAGAACTTCGCAAAATTCAGACTGAAAAACAAGAACCTGTCCCCAAAATAGAAAAATTAATGCAGTAGAATATGTAATTTTGGCATTAAATATCACTTAAGACAAGTCCTACACAACATTTAGATTTTAATATTGAGCTTACGCAATAGCTCAGAGGCAGTGGACTTGCCTTTGAGCTGTGAACTTGTCTCTTTTTGATTCCCAGCTGAACTATAAAATACCATTCTTGTAACTAGCAGGCAGAGCATCAAACAGTCTGCTGTCCGTTTGAGGGGACATTAACCCAGCTATCGCATATGATAAAATTTGCTGATGGACATTGAAGATCACATGGTATCTTTTAAAATATTAGGCCAATGAGAGTCAGCACACTGGAAAAATTCCAAATTCCTGCTCTGATCTTATCTAAAGGGTGCACCACATCAGTGCATAGGTGCATGCCCAATGCCCATACATGAACCAAATCTGTTGAATGTGCATGAATGAATGGGATGAATACTGCAAGTGAAATGCACAGACTAACGGTTATTTGCATTATTAACCTCCGCCATCGAAGATGGACGGAGGTTCCTGTTTTCACCCCTGTCTGTTTGTTTGTTTGTTTTGTTTTGAACAGTATTACGGAAAAACTCCTTGACGGATTTCGACGAAACTTGGTGGGGGATTAGGTATGGTCCAAGGATCATGCCATTAGATTTTGGACCTGGTCCAAAGTCCAATATGGCCGCTATGGCGGCCATTTTGAAAAAAATTTCAATTTTTGTTTTTGCATTTCTACATGTTTTAAATGATTTCCAACCCCCCCCCCCCCAAAAAAAAAATTGTTAGACAAAAAAGAAGAAAATTTTGCAACTTTTTTTCAAAAAAAATTCGATTTTTTTTTTTGCATTTCTACATGTTATAAGTGATTTCCAACAAAAACATGCCAAAATTATAATTGCGGCTGATTTTGGAACTTCAGGTGGATATACCCACGTAAATCAATTTCTGTCTCAAGGAATCTAGTTATGACGAATGAATTGAGTATGTAAAGTTAAAAGTAAAAGGGAAAGTTGCAAACTATACTCTGTGAGCACTGTTGACGTCAAATTGAATGAATAAGATATCAGGTTCACTTGAGTGACCCAGCAGTATTGGCGGCGGAGGTTTTGCACTCTACGAGTGCTCCCCTCTAGTTACCCTCGCATCGAAGATGGACGGAGGTTACTGTTTTCACCCTGTCTGTTTGTTACTTGACGAAATCTACGATTTTGTCAAGTATGTTGGTCGGTTCAGTTTGTTTGTTTGTGTACGTCTCGCTCTACAGGTCGCATTTGGAGTCAGAATGTCATGGGACTTCACCAATGGACTTATTGGCCACCAGAATAGAACCCTATAACTTTTGGCATGTCAAGGTCAAAGGTCAAGGTCAGGAAAAATTCCTGAAAATCGCGAAAATCCGTATCTTTTAGCATGGCCGATTTTCAAAAATTCATGTCTCCGCCAAATCTTAACGGATTCCTTTCAAATTTGAAACACGGACGTAGGAGGGGAGTATCTTTGACTGGATAAAATTGGTCACATCCGTTACGGATTACGGAGGTGAACGGTATTTTAATTTAATTTTTTTGTATTTTGTTGTTTACCCTAAAAACTATGTTTAACCCCAAAAATACCTATTATCGCTCAATATTCTCGATGGTAAGCGATCTTGTTGAATTTCGTCAAGTCCTGGCCCTATGGGCCATTTTTTTTGTTTGTTTGTTTGTGAACAGTATTACGGAAAAACTCCTGGACGGATTTCGACGAAACTTGGT
>CM068953.1:71307570-71358804 GCA_035128595.1 Eptatretus atami
TAAAAGCCATGCTCATTCAGCCACATGAGGAACCTAGAGGGGGAGCAACTGTAGAGTGGAAAACCTCCGCCGCCATACTGGTGGGTCACTTAAGTGAACCTGATTCTATCATTGTAGTCAAAACGGATCAGACTCTAACTGAACACGATGAATAAACTAAACTAGATCGACGCGCATTGTAGAAATGCAAAATAAAATTATCGAATTTTTTTGAAAAAGGTGCAAAAGTAGTACACTGAAAATTCCTCTCTATAAATATTCTTTCCAATCAAGTTGTTTGTGGGAAACAGAACAAACCCCATGGATCACCCACAAGCATCTCCCTTCGGTTTGTATGGATTATTTTATACTAGCAAATACAACCCATCACTTTGCTGACGGGAATATTAAGGTGGGGAAGAAAGAGGGAGTTAGGGAGAGAAGGAGGAGGGGAGGGAGAGAAGGAGGGGAGTGAAAGATGAGGAGAGGGAGGGAGAGGAGGGAGACGAGGTAGAGAGAAGGGTGGGGAAGGAAAGAAGAGGGAGAGGGGAGCAAGAAGGAGGAGAAGGAGGGGTGGGGGTAGCTAGGAGGGGCTGAGGAAGGGGGGAGCTAGGAAGGGGAGGGGGCAAGGGAGCAACTTCTCACCAAACCATACTATACACTCTGGGAGTGGGGCTTGGGAGTGAGGGATGGGGAGAGAGGAGGGAGTGGGAGGGGGTTTAGGAGGATAATTGTTCAGGGAGCGGGTTCTGGACATGTGTTTGGTAGAGGAACTTGAGGAGGAAACGGGGGAAGGGTTCTCGACTTGCACTGGTAGTGGTACTCGTGGAGAGGGGTGGGAGGTAGTGCAGGATTGAACAAAATCGGGTACGTGAAAGAAGCACGTTAATGCAGCATGAGGAGACTGCCCGAGAGGGGAGGAGGTTTGGGAGGAGTTAAGTGTGAGGGGAAGGGAAGGCAGCATGAGGGGAAAGGAATGTGGTATGAGGGGAAGGCAGTGTGAGGGAGGGGAAGGTAGTGGGGGTGGGGAGGGAAGGCAGCATGAGTGGAAGGGGGGCAGCATGAGGGAAGGGAAAGGAAGGCAGTATGAGGGGAAGGGAATGTGGTGTGAGGGGAAGGTAATGGTGATAAAACACTCAAACAGCAACATTTTATTTTTAACCACAGGGTTCTATATAAAACCGGGTGGGAGCATTTAAAACCACACTATCTACCTGGCAAAGGCCTGTCTGCATGCATGCATGCTCGCACATGCAGCAACCTTTGCACTCTCTGGTTGGCTCAATCCAAATCTTATTTGTACGTGTTACACCTAAGGAAGCAGTTTCAAATTCAAAAGTCAACCGCTAGTCCTTAACAGTCCCTTAACAGAGGGAAGCAGTGTGGCATGAGGCAGACGGTGCAGGAGAGAGAGGAAGGGGAGAGGAAAGGGGGAGAGGGGAGGTAGAGAGGTGGGAGAGAGGGAGAGGTGTGGGAGAGAAGGAGCAGGGTGGTAGAGAGAGGGAGAGGGGTGGGGAGAGAGGGAGAGGGGTGGGGAGAGAGGGAGAGGGTGGGAGAGAGTGGGAGAGGTGTGGGAGAGAGGGGTGGGAGAGAGAGGAAGAGAGAGAGGGAGAGGGGTTGAAGAGAGAGAGAGAGAGAGAGAGAGAGAGAGAGAGAGAGAGAGAGAGAGAGAGAGAGATATAGAGAGAGAGAGGTGGGAGTGAGAGAGGGAGAGGGTGGGAGAGAGAGAGAGGGAGAGAGAGAGAGAGAGGGGTGGAGAGGGGATTGGGGGGGGAGGAGTGGGAAAGGGAGGAGAGAGTGAGGAAGGGAGAGGGGGATTCTGGCAAATACATCCAGTTTAATTCCATCCGAGAAACGGCACATACATTGATGTGAAACACCTCTCTTCATGCTGCCTTTTCTTCCCCACCCATCATGCTGCCTTCCCTTCCCCTCACGCTGCCTTCCCTTCTAATACCCCCCATCATGCTGCCTTCCCTTCCCTCACGCTGCCTTCCCTTCTAATACTGCCTTCCTTTCCCTTCCCCTCATGCTGCCATTGTCATTGTCTCATGCTGCCTCATGCTGCCGTTCCCTTCCCTGCACAAGGACATTGTCAAAAATATTTCCACTCATGCCCTCCCTTCCACTCATGCTGCCTCTCTCCCCCCCCCACACTGCCTTCACCCTGTCGGTGAAAACAACCGGGATGACAGTTTATAGCTGGGTCAGGATTCAAACCAAGGCTAGACAGCTTAGAGTGAGTGTGTATCCTGCCCTGCTTTGTAACAACTGAAAACTCTTGTGTATCCTGCCCTGCTTTGTAACAACTGAAAACATTTTTTACTCATTGTAATCATCTAATTTATTTTGCCTTCCTAACTCCCGAAATGTCCCCGAGAACCACGCAGCGGTATCGCCATGGAATGTTGTAGAGATTGAAGCTTGACACACACTGACTGACTGACTGACGCACATTGACACACTGACATTTATTATTCTATATTTTAATACAATGTTGGGTGAGCCAGCAGTATTATCAGAAACCTTGCTACTTCTCGGAGTTATTGAGTCGAAAATATCAGTCAAAGAAGGTTATATCAGTATGCTTTAATGATGAATGGATGAATAGTTAGTATGACACAGAGTGGCAATTATACACAAGTGGAAGATGGATGTAATAGAGGGATAGAGATAAATGATAAGATGAATGTGTGAACTTCTTAAACTAATTAGCACAACTTCGATGAGGGTAAGAAGTGCAAGACCAGAACAAAGAATGTAGGAGATCAAGAGTCCACGATCTTTCTTGTCTGTAAGTAGAAAGCCACAGCCCCTACAGTTTGGCTTTCTTAACCAGGTAATGTAAGTAATGCCTTGAGCTTTTGGTACTCCATTGCATCCAGTAGTGTAAAGTGTTTAATTGAAGCTCTACCCACAATGGGCAGAAACTTTCCACTGTCCCATGTTTACATATTTTGGATATCATAAGAAGCTGAAAGCTTCAAGGTGGAAATAATTTTGACAATGTCCTTTTCATCTTCCCTTTTGGCCTGCCTAGTTATTTTCTTACCTCGTCTTTGTCCCTCCGATACAGATGTGAGGACTCTAGTGCTCTAATTTTGTACTAAATAAATGCCTTATGGTTATCTTTAATTTCAATGCGTACCTCCCTGCTCAACCACCCCAGTTACTTTCTGCCACGACCTTTACACTTCACTGGAATAAACCTACTCTGCACCCTTCACATTTATTCCTTGAAAAAAAGGACTTAATTGGCAGAACTATGCCCATTTGTTATCTACGATCACCGATTTGGGAATGTATAAAGAAAACATTCCTGTTGTGAAGTGCAAAGCTCAGTAGCTCACAAATGAAGAGTAGGGCAACTAAAAGTGACAGAAGGATTTATAAGGCAGTCTTTTCTTGAGTGAGAGTCAGAACTGTGACAATTACAACAGTTAAATTGTCAGGGTTACAGGAGGTAGATTAATTAGTGATTTTTGGATTGCCTGCTCATCACAGTGACAAATAGTGTGTGCATGTCCTACCGGTTGCCAATCTGCTTAAATATGCGGACAAGAAACTGCTGCCTGACAGGAGATGTTGGTAACGTGATGCAAGGACATGAGGAGCCTCATGATAAGCTGGGGTCGAAAAATAGAAAAAAAAATACCTATATATATGTATTATAAAACAGCATTTATATTTTTGAAGACAAATCTGTAAATATGAATAATCTTGTTAATGTTTTTATTTTGTTCATACTTGTGTAAATCTGTGCTATCACACACTATCCGTTACCTAACCCATCAATCCAGCAAACCCATTACCCATACCAAACCCATCGAACATCGGATAGCAAGCGATTTAATTTATTTTTCAAGGGAAATAGAATCCTTGAAAGATTATTTCTCTTGTTTCTCCAGGTGACATGCACTACGTTTAGTCCACCACTCCCCACAGCGAATGCTTTATTTATATTATTCTGGTATTAAAGCTTGATGTACAATATTGTTCTATTTTATCAAATGTTCAGCAGCACGACCGGAGACAAGGTTTCGAAAAATTGGTGAACACATTATTTTGTGAATCATACGCCATGGGCTGAGACCACAAAATGTAGATGAGAAAACATATTCGAGGGAAAACATTTTATACGACCTGATATGTATAAGGGATTTGGTTGTGAATACAAAATCGAGATGTTCCAGGAAAGAATTCCTTCAGAACAGGGCCAAAAAGTGGGGTTTTCAAGAAACGATTATGAATAAACATGTACATTCAGAAAATTGAAATCTAACAGAAATATACAACACAGTATCAAGATTACATGAAAACTAGAACGAAAATCTTCGACGTCGTGACGTCACCAGATATGCCTCCACCCACATTATTACATCATTAAACATACTTGTACCAAGTTTGTAATCCCTGAACTCAGATTTAAAATATGAAATAATTCTGGCTGCCAGACCATGCGTCCGATCAGGTTGAAATTTGAAACGTATATTCCACATGTCTACTCGATCATAACTGTGATGTTTCACGTCGATTGATGAAGCGGTTCAAGAGAAAGATTTTTTTTATAGAATTTTGTTCAAACTAATATAGCTGCCGGACCATGTGACCTATTAATTATCCGTGAACACCCTGGTATCTCGAAGGCTTGGGGAACACGTAAGTAAAGTTTCCCCACAATCTGTCAAGCCATTCTGGAGAATATTTTATAATGTTTATTCTTCAAAAAATCATAGCTGCCAAACCATGTGACCTTTGACATTATAGGTGGAGAAAGTTTTGTTCCTCATGGATAGGCGATAATACCTGTAAAGTTCACCTCAATCTGTTCAGGTGTTACAGAGAAGAGGATTTTTGAAGGTTTTATGTTGAAAACAATATGGCTGCCGAACCACGTGACGGATGACGTCATCAAATGTTTTTTTGCCAATTACAATTTAGCCCAAGATGACCCTCAAAAATTTTCATCCTGATCGGATAAAGCATTTTACATGTGTAATTATGACGTCATAACGAACCCACATGACATCATTTAAAAAATCACACTTGCTTTTCATGGGGAGTACTTCATATTTGCCAAGTTTGAATTTTTTCTATTGAGTGGTTTCAGAGATACAGAGGTCCATTTTCCCCCTTTTTTCCAACATGGTTGCCACACCACATAACCTATGACGTCATAGTTATCACAAGAACCTTCCACGTGAGTTGCCGTATCAATTGTGAAAATTTCGTGAAATTTCTATGGTGAAAAAAAACCCCATGCCGCCTCACTTCGATACAACCCCGCTTCAATCGAACACGTGACTCACGACTTCCTCTTTATCATATCAAATTCAGAATGGGTGGCTGATCATATCTTTGGAGTTTCACGTTGATCGGAAAAGGTTTTTTGTCCAACATAGCTGCAAGATCATGTGGCCGATGATGTTGAAATTTTCAACCAATATTCCCAATGCTGAGTCTATCATATAAAAAATATACATATATATATTTCTCTGAAACTGCTTCGCCTTTCGATGTGAGAATTTGCAGTGATGATCCACTACTGTTGCTGCAAAATATTTAATTTAATAATGACCTCATCAGTCACATAATGTGGCAGCCATGTTGGTTTTAAAGAAATAATTAAACAATTATTTCTCTGAAACTGTTTAACCTATCAATACTAGACTTTGCAGTTATGATCCACTGCCCTTGCTGCACACACTTGACTTAAAATGACGTAATCAGTCACATGGTGTAGCTGCCACCTTGGTTTCAAGGAAAATATAATAAAATTAATTTTTGGAAACCACTGCAGCAAATTGATGCAAAACTTTGCAGTTGTGATCCACTGCCTTTGCTTCATGTAACACAATATGTTTTGCATTGATTTGTTAAGCGGTTTTGGAGAAAAGGGTTTTTTTATTTTCGTTTTTCAAACTAACATGGCTGTCAAACCACGTGACCTATGGCATTGAAAATTTCGACTCTGCCCATGCTTTAGTAGAGGATCATATTTTTGAATTTTCATTTTGATCAGATAAGGTTCGTTTTTATATCCAATATGGCTGGCCACACCACATGACCTATGATGTCATTATTTCCACACTGTATGCAGCAATAGTGTTAGATGATACTTGGTAAATTTCGCTTTGATCGGATAACCGGTTCCAGAGAAAAGATTATTTAATATTTTTCTTCAATCCAATACCGCTGCCGAACCACGTGCCTTATCAATTATTCGATTTCAGCTTCGTATCCCCAAGTTATGTTGAATAGGTCTGTTAAGTTTTCCCTCAATCTGTCCAGCCATTCTGGAGAAGAAGATTTTTGCAGGTTTTTGGATAAATCCAATATGGCTGAAAGACCATGTGACCTATGATGTCATAGTTATCAAACTTTATTCACAATGGCTTGTCGATCATTTATGTGCAGTTTCACTTCAATCTTTAAAGGGGTTCTGGAGAAATTTTTTCCCTTTTTTTTTTCAAAACAATGTGGCTGCCAAACCACATGACTGATGATATCATAAAGTTTTTTTTGTCAACCAATCTATCCCGAGATGAACCTCACAAATTTTCAGACTGACCGAATGCAGCATTCTACGTGTCGAATTCTGACCGGGATTCCACTTCACCGATGATGTCGTAGTCAAATAAGACTTATTCCCCAAGCAGAGTAGTTGCCAAATGCCAAGTTTAATTTTTTTTCCATGGTTTGGTTTAGGAGATACAAAGATCCAAAGTTTTTTCATTTTTCCAACATGACTGCCACCCCACGTGACCTATGACGTCATAATTGTCATAAAAAAATTCTGCACGAGTAGTGACGTCCATGGTTAAAAACTTTGTGTCAATTGGATAAGCGGTTGCAGAGAAAACAGAGAAAATTTGCATGGATGTACGTACGTATGGACAGATGGACAACCCGAAAACATCATGCCACCGGCAACTTCGTCACCGGAAAAACAAAATATTTCTATGAGTGATCACAAAATGGCAGACTGATTATAATAGGTCAGGTCAGGTATGGGAGCATGTGCCGGAGCAGCGGGTCGCTGCGTCCACTTTGCGCCAGTACTCCTGGGTCCTCTGGCTATCCCCTGGGCAGATGCCTGGCCCATCCCCATCTCCTTGAGATGCTAATCAACCTTCTGCAACCACGAGGCATGGGGTCAGCCCATTAGCCTCCTCCACTCATGAGGATCCCTCACTGAGAGAATCTGGTGAGCAAGATCAGCATCAGGAAAATGAGCCAAATGTCCATACAGCCGCAGCTGATGCTCACGGACTAGGCAGGTAATAAATCTCATTTGAGTCTCTCTCAGCAACTGATTGTTGGACACAAAGTCTGACTAGCAATAGCCAAGGATTCTCTGAAAAGAATTGGTACCAAACGAATTTAGTCACCATCTCAGATCCCTGGTCAGAGTCCAAGTCTCACAACTATAGAGCAAGTCTGGAAGCACCAAGGACCTGAAGAATCAGACTTTCGTCCTCCCATACAGGTACCGGCAACGCCACACCCCATGATCCAGTGAATCACTGACTCCCCAGTCCCGCCCCAGACATCTATTGACCTCTGCATCACAGCCAGCAGAGACATGAATATCACTGTAAAGGTAAGAGAATCTCTCCGTGACCAAAACATCCTCCCAACAAAAAGGTACAGACAAGATAGCAGCATCCAATATGTCATTGAAAGCCTGGATCTTAGTTATGACGCAGGAAACTTGTAATCCCGGTGGCTCAGACTACTCATTCAGCACCATGAGGGCCCCAAAAAGAATATCCAGAGTCTCCGCAAAGATGACTGCATCATCAGCAAAATCAAGGTCAGAGATCTTGACATTCCCAAACGATGCACCGCAGCATGAACTCTCCGACATCCTCCCCAGAATCCCATCCATACAGGCGCTGAAAAGTGTGACTGCCAGTACCCACCCCTGATGAACTCCAGTAACAACTGGAAATAAGTCAGAGATGGTATCATCACATCTCACAGCACTCTCAGTACCAGAATATAGTTCAGACATCAGATTGATCAGTTTTGGTGGCACCCCAAGAAGACCAAGAATTCTCCAGAAGGCATCCTGATTCATTGAATCAAACACTTTACAGAGGTCAACATAAGCTGCAAGCAGCCCCTGCCAAAACTTTCATCTGTGTTCAGTGAGTACACAAAGGGCAAGGTTACGGTCAATTGTTGACCTCTTTGGTGTAAAGCCTGACTGCTTTGGGTGCTGGTGCTCAAGCAGATAGTGGCAAACCCTACCAATAATTATTTGAGCAAAGACCTTGCCCGACACTGAGGTCAGTGTCACCCTCAGAAGTTGTTGCAGTCCAGGTGATCACCCTTCCCTTTCCACAGAGGGACAACAAAGCCCCTCTTCCAGTAAGTTGGGATGATGCCTGTGTTCCAAGCAGAGCACATAACTGCATGCAACCATGAGTACAGCATTTATACTAGCCTTGAGATGTTCAGCATGGATGCCACAGATCCCGAGGGCTTTACCCATTTCAAGTGGTTCACCACAGCCTGTGTTTCCACAAACGAAGGTGCATCACAGTTGATTGGAGTGTCACCAATAGGGATATTGACACCCCTGACATCCAATTCAACAGATGGTGGGTCAGCCTGGTACAGCCGCTCAAAGTAACTGCCCCAGTCGGCCTACACTTCAGTCTCCTCTATGAAGAGCCCATTGCCCTCTACTATAACTGCAGTACACCGAGGGATGGGCTTGGAGGAACGCATTGCGCAAATTCCCCTGAAAGCAGGATGAGAATCACTTGAGCACAGGAGATGCTCAACCCCTCACAGATTCCTTGAAAATAGGCCCCCTTGTCCACCCTGAGCACACGTACAGTTTTATTCCTCATCTTTCTGAACAGCTCAGCTTTGCCATTAAGCCTGGCCCTGAGACTCTGGTCAATGGTATCCAGTGTCACTTGAGAGACAAAATTCTTCTTCGCCCTCTGATGAGTTCCAAGACTTCCACTGGTGACATCAAAGATGGTGGTCTTAAAGGTACTCCACAACTCTTCAGGACTCCCCAAACCACCCAGACCCCCTAAATCCCCACTCAGGCTGTTTGCAAACTTCTCAGTTTCCCTCACATCATTGAGCTTGCCAACTTGCAGCCTAAGCTGTGATGGTGCCATTTTCCTGGATTATAGCTGCAACTTCAGAGGTCCTTCCACAAGCCCATGGTTGGTGTTGAGGAACTGAGCACTTCGGTAGACCCTGCAGTTCTGGATCATCCTCCAGTGACCATCAACGAGCAACTGATCAATCTCCTTTGCCAAACCACCAGCGTTGGAATACAAAGTCCAGCAAAGAGACTGTGGGCACTGAAAACATGAACCAGCCACCCTAAGTCCATGACTTCTTGTAAAGTCAAGGAACTTAGTGCAATTATGGTTTACAGTTTCAGACCAATGGGGACCAATACATGTCTCAAAACCATCCCTATCGGTTCCAATTGATGCATTGAAAGCCCCCAAGACTAGAAGAGTACCGCGTCTGGAGCACTGATCAACCACAGACTCGAGCATGGCAAAGAATGCATCCTTCACGGTGAGATCACTCGCCTCAGTTGGAGTGTATACAGAGACCAGGGAAATGACACCCAAGGAGTGATGAATCCTTTGTCTCATAATACGCTCGTTGACCGGTGTTACCTGAATTACCATCTGGTTGTTACCTGAATGTAATCAGCTTATTGAACGCAGCTACAGCAACTCCTTGGGTGTGGTAACCATCAGAGCGACCAGACCAGTAGTAGGTGTAACCACCCATCATAAATTCACCAATATCTGGTCTCCAAACCTCAGAGAGTGCTGCAATACCCATGTTCAAACGTTTGAGACAGGTGATCATCCTCTGTTAGGGATCGGACATTCCAGGTACCCACCCGAAGGGAACACCTCAGGTTAACCCAAAGAGACTGCTGTCTGGTGGACAACACCTCAGCACTACTGCAAATCAAACTACCGCAATCTGACCCGGCAAGGTTACCCCATGGTTTTCCTCTTATCATCCAAGAGTGGGGGTCCTGAAGGCTTTGCCCCAATCCTGTCATCCGGTGAGCTGCCCTGCGAAAGGCAGCTGCACAGGAGATACTCCTACAGAGTTGTTTTTTAATTACCTTTGCGTTTTTCTTGTGTTTTGCATAGTGAAGGGTTTTAAGGTGGCTGTTTCCTGCTGTTTCACAGCACCACTTGGTTGTCTGTGACATGAGGATGAAATGTGCGAGGAGTGCTCGGTGAAGGTGTGGAGGCTGAAGATAAAGGTGTGGAGGCTGAAAGAGGTGACAGTGAAGGAGGCATTAAGAGAGAGTTGAGTGTCATCGAGGATGATATGGTTGAGTTTGAAAGTCTTTGGATGTCAATGAAAGATAGTCTGCTGGGAGATGTTGGTGAGGTATGTGGATGGACAAAAGGACCACCGAGGTACTTGGAAACATGGTGGTGGGATGATGAAGTTGGAAAGGGGATTGACGAGAAGAGGAAGAAGTTCAAGGAGTGGCAGAAGGCGAAGGGTACGGTGGCAGAAGAGGTAGTGTGTGAAAGTTATATAGCAGCCAAGAAGGCTGCAAAGAAAGAGGTAGCAAAGGTGAAGGAGGCACATAGGAAAATGCTCGGAGAACGTTTGTATTCCGGAGAGGGTAAGAGAGCGATATTTGGGATTGCAAAGCAGATAGCGAAAAAGAGGTGTGATGTTACAGGGGTGAGTTGCTTGAAGGATGAAGTGGGACAAATAATTGTTGACCGAGATGGATTTAAAGGAAGATGGAAGAGATATAGGGAAAGGCTGTTGAATGTAGAGAATGAATGGGATGGCAACATGGAGAGCAACCCAATTTTAGGTTGGGTGGAGAGAGGGGTTGGGGTCAGAAAGAGGGGGAAGGGTTGGGAGGGAGAAGGGAGAAGGGCGAGGAGTGAGGGAGGGAGAGGGGTGAGGGATTCCGGCAGATGTGACGCCTAGTTTATCATCCATCCAAGAGATGGCACACACATTGATGAATCATGCTGCCTGTGAAACACTGGGATGGCAGTATATAGCTGGGACGGAATTTGAATCCAGGCTACACTGAGTGAGCGTGTGTACTTCTTGGCTTTCCTGCCATGATGTGGTGATTCCTTACTCCATAACTGAAAAGATTTTTTCTCATTGTGATCATATATTTATTTTGCCTTCCTACTTATGGTATAGAACTGTGGAATCGCAATTGAAACTTGAAGAACACGTGCCAAATGGCTTCACCACACAATGCCCGAAACGTTTGAAGAAACATTAAAAAACGAAACGTTGAATTTTATTTTGTGTTTATCTATGCCAAACTGATGGGTCCTATAATGGAAGAACAAAAAGGGGAACGTCGTGGAAAAGAAAATTTACATTTTCAGCGAGCCAGCCACCACCTGTTTCAATGCAGAATGACACGTGGCCAACAATGCACGCGAGTGCCCCTAAACTTTGTTCAAGTCAATCGACATTCAGTATTCAGTGACAGTGCAAATATTGTATAGCGCTTGCCAAGTGGATTAAGCACTCCATCAAAACAGTTGATAAGAAAAGGCTCGCATGGCAGGCGATTAGCAATCACCGAATCGTCATATTAAACATACACCTCCCGTGCTCCGGAGACACCAGAAATGTCAAATATGTATGAATTGGACAAATGAATACTTTTTGATGAGTCAGAACTGCTTGTAAGTTCGATTCTGGAGCTTACATTTTGTAATTCTGCTTAATTTAAGAGATTCTCAAGGTTATGGCGTGTGTGAAAATGAAATAGAGCCACGAACGCTGCTGTCTCCGGGCGTTTATAAGCATTGCAATGTACCCAGAGATTCATCGCTATGATGAAAAGGCATTCGATAATATGAGTGAGGAAAGTGAAAAAAACCTTTATCGTTAAGAAATCATTGCGGCCTGTTCCAAGTGAAGTATGGTTGAGCAGGCCAAAAAACATGGCGGCTTCAGACCCCAGCAAAGTTACCTCGGATACGCCTTTTGATCCTAAAGAGCGAAGTGGCCGAGAAAGTACTTGATGAAGGATATAATTAAATAAGGCCGTTAATTATCTTCAAAAGGGGTGCTTTAATTAACCCAAACACCCAATTTTCACTATTGCACTTCCTTGGAGTTTTACTAGTATGCCTGCAAAGTTTCAGGCCGCTAGGTTTCATGGTTTTGGAGTTATGGAGGAGACACACACACACACACACACTGACACACTGACACACACTGCCTTTTATTACGATAGATTTATGGATTTATTATTCTAGATTTTCTTTATTTATTTATTTTTGTTTATTTATATTTACATTTAAGGACGCTTTCCGACGGTTCTGTGATTTTTCCTGGTGATTTGGCTTCATTTTTTGTCTTTTGTCGGCATGCAAAATCTCACCTGCATTTATTTTTTCATTTATAAATTTTGATTAATTTATATTTTCATTAACCAATGTTTTCCGATGGTTCTGTGATTTTATCCGGTGTAACAGCTTCGATCTCCATCGGCACACAAAATTTCAGCTTTCTCCATCACCCGGAAGGTACCGATCTATAATATCAGTCAGTCAGTCAGTCAGTGGGTGGAAAGAGCTTTATATATTACAAGCGGGGTGTGCTCACACATTGTGTAAGCATACGAACCGTGCTTCCCCCATTGTCTCGGGTTGCTCACCTGCATTTTATATTTCTTTTATTTAATTTCATTTATTTATATTTTCACTTACTGAAGCTTTCCGATGGATTTGTGATTTTTTTATCCTGGTGTAATGGCTTCGATTTCCATTGGCACATACAATTGTCATGCTTTGCCATTGTCTCAGATTGCTCACCTGCATTTTCTTTTCATTTATTTTTTTCATTTTTGTTCATTTATTTATGTTTTCATTTATGGATGTTGTCTAACGATTCTGTGGATATTTCCTGGTGGATCGGCTTCGATGTCCATTGACATGGAAAATTTTAGCTTTCTACATCACCCAGAAGGTACTGATCTTTAATATCAGTCAGTGAGTCAGTCAGGCAGTTAGCCAGTGATTAGAAAGATTTTTATATATTACTAGTGTGGTGTGCTTAGACATTGTGTTATCAAACAAACTGTATTTCTCCATTGTCTCGAGTAGCTCACCTGCTTTTGATTCTTCATTTATTTATTTTCATTTATTTATATTTTCATTTACGTTTGCTTCCCAATGGTTTTGTGTTTTTTGAGTATATTAGCGATGATGTTCATCGGCACACCAAATTATCCTGCTTCCCCATTGTCTCGGGTCACTCACCTGCAATTTTTTTCTTTTTTTTCCCCATTTATTTATATTTTCATTTTGGACGGTTCCAAAAAATCACATTTTCCGACGAAAAATCACAGAACCGTCCTACGATTTTGTGTTGTTTTTTCTAGTAGATGACTTTGATGTCCATCAGCACGCAAAATTTCAGCTTTCTACATCACCCGGAAGGCCTGATCTTTAATAAGAGTCAGTCAATCAGTGAATCATTGGTGAGAAAGAGCTGTGTATGTGTGTATATATATAATATATATATATATATATATATACAGTTTATAGATGTATATATACATATATATATATATATAACATATATATATATATACGTATATATACCGGGCGTAGTGGCGTGCGCCTGTAATCCGTACTCGGGCTTGGTTGGAGATCGCTTGAGGACGGGTGCTCTGCGCTGGGCCGCGTTATGAGAGGGTGTCGAGCATCCGGAATCATGGCGAAACCCAATCCTTATCCCTGTGTCGTAAGAGGCGATCAGGGTTGCGTCAGGCGGGCATCCGGCGTAAAACCTATGCCAAATCAGTATGCGGATCATAATGGATGATCCGCTGTGGCGACCCTAACAGGAGCAGCCGAAAGACGAACACCATACGTATATGTATATATGTACACACACATATATACACAGACAACACAGCATTTTTTAAAGCAAGTAATGCTCAATGTCCACCCACCTGGAGGCTGGGTACTCTGCTGGGTTGAATAGAATTTGCATATTGGGTCACTGAATTGGTTTCCCAATGAAAATCTGGAAGCATATTATTTTTGAGGTAAAAAGCTCAATCGGAGAAAAGCTCAGTTACATAAAATCACCAATTTTTATCGTATTAACTTGACATTTGAACAAGATTTGCATGTTGATCACAAAATTGGTTACAAAACTCATACGATCGATTTAACCATTTTGACATGTCAATGGTTTTCTTGACAACAATTTCACCCCATTATATTAAAATCGGACTTTTTGTGAATTAATTATTATTATCATACCTCACTCATTTTTCAAGATGTCAAATTCAAACTTACGCACCATGTTTGTACGTATGTGTAGTATATGTGAGTAAAACTAGTCAAAGGTCAAGGTCAAGGCCATCCAAAACATCCAAAACCCCCACTACACTGCAATTGGAAAAATGTATCAACGAAATTTGTTATGCATACAATTAATCATGTAAAACACTTCAAAGTGCCAAAAACGATATCTAGCATGATATCTCAAAATGTTATGGACAGATCAGCCAAAACTTGGTGGACACGTCGTGTGTGTCATTGACAAATTGATTCCATTTTGGTGAAGATCCGGATCTGTATAATAATATATATATATTTTTTTAACTTTGTGAGTGATTCTTCTTCAACATTTATAGATTAAGGCCAAAAACGATACATAGCGCGATATGTCAAACGGTTATGGTTGGATTTGGACGAAACTTGGTGGATGAGTTGAGTCGGTGACAAGAACAAGCTGATTAGATTCTGGTTAAGGTACAGATGCAGATCCGGCCTATCAGTGGGATAGAAATTGTGAAATGTTCAGCTTGTTGGAGATTTGCGCTCAAGCGAGTGCCAGTTATAGTTTCATCGCTGTTTCATCGTTGGTCTTCTTTTCCTGTTCTTTCAGCTTCCATCTTGCTGTGTTTAAGCTTGTATCCAGCTTGTTCACTCCCTGTGTCCTCCCTCTCCTCTTATTCTCATTCTTCCCCTCACCTATTCTTCCTCACTTTTGTTGTGTCTCTTTTCCTCTACTGTTGATGTGTTTCTCTGCTTTACACTGTGATCTTATTGTTCTGTTCTTTCTGTTCCATTCTATGTTCTAAATTTTCCAGGAGCTTCGACTTTGTACACAAAAAGAAAAAAGAAGAGATAATTCTACTTTTTGAGAATGACATATCATGTATATTTCATATTTTTTTTCAATTTCCTTCAGCATGTAAACTGGAATAACTCAACCTGCTGATATGTATATATATATATTTTTAACATAACAGTAACATTTCAGCATGCTTTTGGGCCACCACAGATGTCATGAATCAAAGAGCATTGCGATCCTGCTGCATAGTAATATATTTCTTGTCATGTGACATCTTCTTGTCTCCATGCTTCTGTGCCTGGCAAATGGTCCACCCGTAGCTCATAACATCCTTGCTCGAGTATGCTCATTCTGGAGGGCAGTGTTATTTCAATTGCATACTTAATCGTGTTTTACTACTGCTATGACCAATGTGCACGATTGAAAATCACCTAATGCTATTAAATATGAAATTGACCACATTGAAAACTATAAATCTTGTCGCCAGATCAGCTATTGAATCCCCAGCTATTTTTGGACCAAGGAAAACGTGGCCTGGAATTAAAATGGATGATGATGTATTCCAATGCTGGAAAAATGAGGAGGAACAAATGATGAATTATTATGTTTCCCCATTGTCTCGAGTCGCTCACCTGTGTCAATAAAATTGTTAGCAAAAGGAACACCGATTTTATTTTATCTTGTAGTTACCATGCTTTATTGGGTAACTTAAAATGTAGTTCTTTTTTTTTTTAACACAGCAAAGAGTTCCTTTCAATTCTTTGCAATTTCATTTTTTGAATCTACAATAGATTATCATCAGCACTATTTGGGAGTCATTGCCATTTGTGCAAAAATGGAGGAATCTATTCTACCCTGAGGAATGTCTTCTTTTTATTTTTGCTTTTTAGTTCTGTCAAGTGTGAAACTAAGCTTGATAGATAACATCAGTATTTGGATGTAGTTTGTTCGGAGTTATCTTGTATGGATTCAAATGACTTTGTCATCTTTCTGAAATGATCATATTTATGCAATGAACCCAAACATGGGAGGTCATTTAGTACATCATGCCTATGCTAGCTTTATCCTCACCTCATCAACTTAATCGTTCAAATTACTTCTCTGCTCTGTACCAAATCCATTATCATGATAAACTTAATCCAATTTAATATCCACATCCCTTTACCTTACCCATTTAGTCTCTAAGAAGGGACTTTTGGTGTTGTCGGGCACACAAAGGCCTCTTTTCAAGAGACACGGTGGGATCTTTATTGTTCATAACATAAATTCGGACAGGACAACTGACTTCATGTCTTACAACCTCAGAAGTGCATCCCCCTGAGATGCTGTACCAAAATCACTGAATTCGTTTGGCAGTTGCAGTCACTTTCAACTCCAAAAGGGAACATCCAAGATGAAACACCTCAAAGGTGAGTCCACTATCCCCTTTCATATCCTCCCATCCTTCAGCTTTATGGAGGCACTGTGATGGGTAGCATTTGGCCCATCATGCCTGTATATAGTGCATGGAAAATTGCATCCTTATGCAATAAAATTCTTTGCATTTCCTTGTATTTCCTCGTTATACCCCTTTTCTGGTGAATGGAGGGGGGGGGATTGTTTGTTATTGCTAGTGGGATAGGTCTCACTATCACTATCGTGTGCAGCTTGTGGCTGCTGGTTGCATCATTTTTGGGGGGGAGGGACATGGCTGTGCCGCTAATGCAGTGAGTGCCCTCTGTTACCAGTACACTGGTACTCATTTCGCCGACCTCATAAGGACGAGTCAACCATATCTGATATTAATTCAACGGTCGACAGGGGCTCAAACTCAAGACGTTAAGATCTTAAGCCAGTCACCTCTCATGGACAGGCCATCACTGCTCCGATTGTTGGCAGTGAGTATCCAGAAAGCAGCGGGGGAAAGAGAGTGGAATCTCCATATGTGGAAGAATTGCACACTCAGCCCACAGGTTACAATGACAGCTCAAGTGGCAGAGCATTGGTATGGTTCACCAGAGGACTAAGGTGTGATTCCTGGTCTCTGTGTGTAATTTTTTCATACATACATGTTTGTTTCCTGTTCATATATATATATATATTTCTATAATGGAATAAATGAAGCTTCTCACCACTGATTGATATTTGATATTAAAGAATGGTACCTTATAAGCAACATGGAAAGCAGAAATTTTGCGTGCCCATGGACAATGAAGCCGATACACCAGGAAAAATCACAGAACGATCGGAAAGCATCTGTAAATGTAAATAAATTGCAGGTGAGAGACCTGAGATAATGGGGAGCAGGTCATTTTGTGTGCTGATTGACATCAAATCCGATACACAAGTAAAAACACAGAACTATTGGAAAGCATCAATAAATGAAAATATAAACAAATGACAAAAACAAATGAAAATAAAAGAATAAACCAATGTCACCCTTAGGGTGATCCGTATCTTGCCAAAAGGTGACCACGTGTGACTTCTTTCAGGTCACACTGAGGTGAACAGAGCTGTTATCCACCAGGAGCGACTCCTTGAGGAATATCTGCCTACGGAGATTCCGATGAGAATCGTTCTACAGAGTAACCATGAAAAATATGGCGTTTGCCTCATAAGGTCACCAAATGACGTCATAATGTCTCAAGTTTGATATATCTATAAGCACTCATCGAGGTGTTCAATTTGAGGTACTACACGATATGGTTCCTAAAACTTGAAAATTTGACCTTGGGGTCAAATATGTTTGACCTTAGGCGCTAACCATGAAGGTCAAGGCCAATCGCCACCAAAAATTAATCAGCTGAGTGCCAGACCTGAACATATTCCCATGAAGTTTGAAGACGATCCGATCAAAATTACTCAAAAAATAAGGGTTTCGTCGACTCCCCTGATTTGCGACAAAGTGACCTTGACCTTTGACCTTGACCTTCAAAATTGTATGCGCTGAAAGGGACCTCTATAGGCCTCTGATATGCGAAGTTACAAAATTTCCAATGAAAACTGTGCTCTGCAGAGTGATTTATACGTGATTACAGATAAAAAACAACAACAACAACAACAACAAAAACACAGAAGGTCAAGGCCAATCGGCACCAAAATTAATCAGCTGAGCGCCAGACCATGAACTATATTCCATGAAGTTTGAAGACGATCCGATCAAAATTACTCAAAAAATGAGGGTTTTGTCGATTACCCTGATTTGCGAAAAAGTGACCTTGACCTTTGACCTTGACCTTCAAAATTTTGTGCGCTGAAAGGGACCTCCATAGGCCTCTGATATGCGAAGTTACAAAAATTTCCAATGAAAACTGTGGTCTGCAGAATTTTTTTTCGTGATTACAGACAAACAAAAAAAAAAAAAAAAAAAAAAAAAAAACATACAGACTGACTAACATATCTTGCAAAAACTTCGTTTTGGCAAGAATAATGAAAAATCAAATGTAGGTGAGCAACCAGAGGCAATGGGAAGCACAGTTCGTTATTGCTTACAATTTTTAAGCATGCCCCACTCGTATGTACATATATATATATATATATATATTATATATAATATATATATATATATATATATATATATATAATATATATATATATATATATATATATATATATATACACACTTCAGAAAGTATTCACTCCCTAGACTTTTGTCACATTTTTGTCATGTTACAGCCTGAAGTTAAAATTGACTTACATTTAAACTTTTTGTCACCGATCTGCACAAAATACCTCATAATGACAATATTAAAATATGTTTACAGAAATTTTTACAAATTAACTAAAAATGAAAATCCGAAATGTCTTGCATCAATAAGTATTCAACCTCTCTGCGATGACACTCCAAATTGGGCTCAGGTGCACCCAGTTTCCTTTCATCATCCTTGCGATGTCTCTGCAACTTGATTGGAGTCCACCTGTGTCCAATTAAATTGATCGGACATGATTTAGAACGAAACACACCTTTCTATATAAGATCCAGTGGCAGACTGAGCAGTTGGGCATTCGGGCACCGACCGAGAGCCAGTGCCATCAAAGGGCCTGTGGTCAAAAATTTAACACATAAATAAATAATAATTAATATTAAACATTTTACCTGCTTTAAACAAACATTTACTGCTGTCAAAGCTATAGTTTCAAACTTTACAGAGAATGGTTATGAACCAGAAATGTGCGTTACAAAACACGGGGTTTGTATCTTCTTTGTCCAAAAAAATTATGAACCATCTTCACTCGTATGTTTTGTTCATCTTTTAGAGAAACACCGCAGTGTTCAATCGAAGAGGGTGCGAATTGACTCGGTTGGTCCGAACGTCCGGCTATCTCCTTTATTACCCTCGCCGAAGGAGAGGGTATTGCATTTGGGTCTGTTTGTTTGTTACTCTCGCTGAATGAGAAGGTATTGTGTTTGCGTCTGTTTGTTTGTTTGTCGGTCCGTCTGCCTGTTTTATTTGGCCGAACAGAACTTTTGTGTTTTTCTCCGCAACCGCTACTCGGATTGAGACAAAATGTTTGCCATAGGTGCGACTACTAATCTAGAATGTTTCAATCATAATTATGACGTCATGGTCACGTGGGTGGCAGCCATGTTGGAAAAACAGAAAACTTGTGACCTCTGTATCTCTGAACTGCACCAAGAGAAAACTTTAACGTTGGCACATGGCAAGTACTGCTCATGGGGAATAAGGGTGATTATTTTTTTAGGACGTCATAGGTGCCTTCGTTATAATGTCATAATTACATAAGTAGAATGCTACATGTGATGAGTATGAAAGTTTTTGAGTCATCTCGGATTAAAATGGTCAACAGAAAAAATTGATAATGTCATCGGTCACGTGATTTGGCAGCCATAATATATATATATATTTTTTTTTTTTTACAAAAAACCTTCAAAAATCCTCTTCTCTCGAAGTGGCTGAACAGATCGAGGCGAAACTTTACATGTATGACCGCCTGTCCATGAGGAACAAAAGGTTCACACATAAGACATCATTGGTCACATGGTTTGGCAGCCATTTTGGATTTACCCGAAAACCTCTAAAATCTTCTCCAGAACGGCTGGACGGCTCCAGAACGAGGGGAAATTTCACAGAAATGTTCCGCAATATCAGGGTATTCACAAATAATAATTGATGTCACATCATCTGTCAGCCATATTGGATTGAGCAAAAAGTTCAAAAAATTTATCTCTCTTGAACCGCTTCATCAATCGATGTGGAACTTCACAATTATGATCTCGTAGTGATTCCGAATACACGCGTTTGAAATGTCAAATTGATCGGACACATGGTCTGGTAACCCAACCCAAAATATATTCAATTTTTGATCTGGGTTCTTTTTGATTACATTACTATTATATAATATATATATATAATTTATATATATATATATATATATATATATATATATCCTAGCTATTGCACCCAGCGTTGCCCGGTTCTTTTTGAATGAATTTAATCTTCGTACATAGGTCTGACGCGGCTCAGTATCAGTTCCCTATTGGGCCAGGCAGTCATAGCCTAAGGGGGTTGGTGAGGGGGAACAAAAAACACCTTTGAAACAAAAAATTCGGGACGGACCCCGGGAAGGTTATAGGCTAGGTGGGAGGCCCTTCAGCTGGGGGTGGGGGGGGTGGATGATGGTAGTTTATATTTAATGGGATTTTACGGCCGTGCCCATTGTAATAAATTTCAACAGTGGCCACGTCCGTAAAATACCATAAATATAAACTACCGTCTAAAATCCCCCCCCCCGGCCCGGGGCCTCCACACCTAGGCTATAACCTTCCCGGGCACGTTCCGACATTTTTTGTTTCAGAGGTTTCTCCTATCGTTCAACGTTTAGGAGATTAGCACGTCCAACAAACAAACAAGCAAACAAAAACTTAATTACATCTATGTATGTATGTGTGTGTGTATATATATATATGTTTTTTTCTGAATATGGCTCACTTGGCTGTGCCTGGATAGGTCGCCTGGTAGAGGAGTAACAGCTGAAATGTGAATTCTATCCAGATTCCTCCTGATGACTTCATCTTTGCTTTTTGCTGTTTGGGTTCCTTCTGATGACTGCAATGCAGGACTGTACCATTTGGTCTTCTATTTGATTTGAATTGAATTTATTTTAATCCCATTCTGAATTCAAATGTAATAATAAAAAACTTCATGGGTCAGGATCAGGGTCAGGTGTCTGATCAAAGCGGGGTTGCATCAAAGCGGCATGTCTTGAAACCCGGTCATCACTGCCAGCAGTTATAAAGTGGCAGTTCTAATTATGTCTCTTATTAATTACGGAACACACCAGTACACAAGCGCCACATAAAATACACCAGACAAAACTACACAAACACCACAAAAAGCAAGTCCTGGTTGTGGTCTGCAATTTGAATGCTCTTTTTCTTGTTTTATACTGTTTCAGGCCATTTTCCATGATGTTTGCCATATTATATACACACTAACAGAGTACCCACCCTGTGGGCCATCTTGTTCCAAGCATGCAACATGTTCTTCTGATGCATACTTTTATTTGGGCAGTGCAAAGGCAACTGACAGCTCTGTATAAGCAAAAAAAATAAACCCGGGTTATGTGCATGAAGCAAAAACATACCTGATTTAAATTCAAAATGCCTCGCTGCACTGGAAAACGTGGGGGCAGGAGTGCTGTTCTGTAAATGGTGGAGACTAGTAATACCCCCCCCCCCCCCACCTTAGGGTGCCCACGATCACAATACACATTTAAATATAGAATTTGCTTCCCCCCCCATCCAAAACCACCGGTAAGAAAAAAATACCCCAATACACAAATTGGGGTCGTGCTGATCCTATGTAGCAAGTCTGGATGTAATCCGACAAGAATTGTAGGAACTGCAATCAGCCCAGTACTGGTCTGTGAATTATAGTAAGTACTAGACGACCCGTGAACCCGCTGGGTTCCCGCTGTGACAGCGGTTGAAGAAAAAAAAATAATATCTCCAGGGAACTATACCACTGAGGTTGTTTGCATTGATCAAATTCTCCCGAAGAGTACTTGACTGAATGGGGAATTTATTTTTTAATTGTTTTTTTCCTTGCCCGAATTTGAACAAAACTTGATACTGCACACCGCAGGCGAATGGTGAGTAATGTGGCCCTAAAATTTTTGTGCTATCGTGTACCGTTTTGCCTGTATTTCGGGAACATACATGCATACATACATACATACATACATACTGTACATACATACTGTACATACATACATAGAAGATGAGAGTTTTAGTAATATATAGATTGCATACTTAACATTCCTTAATGCTTTGGACTGTAATGTATGTTCTGTACTCTGCAACATGTGGTGCTCCAGTTTCTGGTTGGTATATTACAGTGAATTTGTTTAAAATTCACGGTCTCATTATTCTGCATATTTATGCACAAATTTTAGGTTTTAGAAAACTTTATTTAGCACTAAATCTCATTCAAAATTTCTATTTCGGGGGCCCAAAGACCCCTTTTGCCCGAGGCCTACAATACCATAAATCCGCCCCTGATAAGGTCCCACAGTTGCCAGTGCATGTCAGAGCAGAAACTCGACCATGAAGTCCAAGGAACTGTCCATCAAGCTCTGATATATAATTGGTGAGGAGGCATAGATCTGGGGAAGGGTATAAAACAATTTCTCGAGTGTTGAAAGTTCCCAAGAGCACATTGAGCTCCATCATTAGGAAATGGAAAGAATATGGAACTACCCAGACTCTTGCTAAAGCTGGTAATCTGACTAAACTGAGCACCTGGGCAAGAAGTACCTTCATCAAGAAGGTGACCAAGAACCCAATGACCACTCTGACAGAACTACAGAATTCCTTGGCTGAGATGGAAGAACCTGCGAGAAGGACAAAAGCCTCTGCAGCACTTGACAAATGTAGGATTTATGAGAGAGTGGGCAGACAGGAGCCACTCCTGAGAAAGAGGCACATGACAGCTTGCCTGGGGTTTGCAAAAAGGCATGTAAAAGACTCTGAGAGAATGAGGCAAAAGATTATATGGTCTGATGAGACCAAAACTGAAGTCTTTGGCCTGAATGCAAAGTGCTACATCCATATAATGCCATCCCGACCATGAATCATGGTGGGGCAGCATGATGCTATGGGGATGCTTTTCAGTGGCAGGGACTAGGCAACTTGTAAGGATAGAGGGAAGGATGAATGGAGCCAAATAGAGGCAAATCCTTGAGGTGAACCTGCTTCAGAGTGCAAAAGACCTTTGACTGCAGCGACGATTTACATTCCAACAGGACAATGACCCCAAGGATACAGCCAAAGCAACACTGGAATGGCTTCAGAACAAGAATGTGAAAGTCCTTGAGTGGCCCAGCCAAAGCCTAGACTTGAATCCCTTTGAGAATCTGTGAAAAGACTTGAAGATTGTTGTTCACCAATGCTCCCTATCTAACTTGACAGAGCTTGAGCAAAGCTGCAAGGGAGAATGGGTGAAAATCCCCAAATCCAGATGTGCAAAGCTGATACAGACATACACAAGAAAACTCAAAGCTGTATTCTCTGCCAAAGGCACTGCTACAAAGTATTGACTCAGGGGGTTGAATACTTAATTATTAATGCAAGACATTTCAGATTTTCATTTTTAATTAATTTGTAATAAATCTTAAAACATGTTTACACTTTATCATTATGGGATATTTTGTGTAGATCAGTGACAAAAACATTCACATTTAATCCGTTTTAAATTCAGGCTGTCACACAACAAAATGTGAAAAAGTCGAGGAGTGTGAATACTTTCTGAGCGCACTGTATGTGTTGCGAACCGTGGTGTATGTCCGTGCATTTGTCTGTGTCCCGTTTATGGTGGCTGCTTCCTGCGCTGTATTTGAAAAGCTTCTGATTGGTTGTTTTGCATTTCCATTCCATTTTTCTTGATGCAACATAGTCAGTCACCTGATTGTCCCTTCCAGTAATCTATAACATCAACATGAACATTTGGATTAAAGTAGATTTAATACAGATCTTCATGGAGTAACGCACAATTTAAAATACCCTCATTTTACACAAATCCAACCAACACCGTTCTGAGTGAAACCAAGCGTGCAACACAATCAACCTTTCTCAAGTCCATAAAATAATTTAAACAGGTAAATTAACCTAAACTTTTCCTGTCACTGTTTATAATTCATAACGCTAACAGCGAGCGCTGAAGTTTGGCAGAAAATCTTATCTATGACTTTCTCTCAGTGTCATCGTGAAGTCTCATGGTGCTTTGTTCGATGATATGTTGGCCCTTCCTAGGATCCTTAGAGATGGCAGAGTGTGCTTGCGCATAGGCTGTAACTGCTGAAAACCTTTTTGGGAGTGCACCTTTACACCTTTAGCTTCAGGGTTGGTCAGGGTGAAGTGGCTTCATTGCTTGGACCCATAGAAGTTCATTCTAACTTGGAGTTTTGTGCTTCTTGGGATGCTATTCTTGAGGAAAAGGCATCCACCCTGAAACCTCTATTTGGTGGGGAGTAATAAACGCAGTCAAGATAAGACTTTGGAATGCATGCTGCATCCTGGCCTTGCAATGGACGGCCATGTCTGTGAGTCAGTACTGGCATGTTGTCAGGATCAACTGAGGCAATATGTTTATTCCAAGCATAACAATGTCTCATGAATATGTGCCCTTTTGGCTCGTAGTTAATTGCTTTCCTTTTGGTTTAATGTTATGATTCTTTGTTTTGTATTTGAAGCATGAATGATTTTGGGGGTGAGCTTGTGGCGGGTAGAGGGGGAGTGGTATGATGGAGTTTTATTATAATAATTGGTTTTGGGCCTGTTATTACTGGCTTGTTTTTGTGAATTTTTGAACTTCGGTATTTTTCTACATGTATGTAAAATACACACCAGCCCTTCCACTAAGGTTTCCCATTCAAGCAGATAAATCATAACTAATTGTCACTGAATTTTAAATTTTTCTTGTGATGTATATACTGCATTGACATGATAGTCATTCATTCATACACCATGATCAAATTCTTGCAGTGGGTTCTGCCTGCACAGTGCACAAGGTCCTGCAAATGTAGGTCTGCAGTCATGCGAGATTGCGGCATAACACTCTGAAAGTTATCCTCAATGCTACCTCAATGAGTTCCATTGATTAGCATTTCCTTTTGAGACCGATAACTGCCACATCATTCGTAGCCTATCTGCACCGCAATAATCCTGCAACCAGCAAGCCAAATGTGTAATTCAATCTCGGTTACAGATACAGTTACTAGATGAACAAATAGTTGATAAAGACCTTAGCAGAGGGATTCACTACCATGATACTACCATGAGGATGACCCACATCCAAAGGTAGTTATTATCTATCTAGATGTGTATACCAACTTAGCTGGAGCGAACATTCTATAGATTAACCGAACAATCTGCAATTTGCACGAATCGACACTTGAGCAGTTGATGATGGTTTTATATTCTGTGCAGGTTCCAATTCCTGCTGGTTACCAAACTCAGGATTATCACTAATTTAGCCCTACAGTGACAATCAATTCAGCCAAACTGCTGACCTGTTAAAATGGCAGGACTGCAATTCCCACCACATCTCTTTAGGAAATAATTCATTAAGCATATGAGGACACGGAATTAAATTTTGGTGACAAAAGACTCAATAAACAGAATTATGCATAATACTGCAATTGCACAAGAAACGAAACCCCTGCAATGGCACCACGCACACATTCACAAAGAACTGGCAATAGTGGAGGATCAACCCAGGATGAGCTCAGACTGCCAGAAGAAAAGGTCACAGCTCAGCGTGACCAAATGGGCAGGACACAGCACACGGTGCTGCAGGCAGGTGGGAATTCAGCACAAGACCCTGCAGGTCGGTACCGGGAGGCTGCAGGATAGATGCAGGATGGACGTAGATGGCAGGAACAGAGGAACCCCTCTAATTCTTCTTCTTAGTCTTCTTCTTCTTCTTCTTCCGCTTTTCCTCCTCCACCTCCCCCTCCTCCTTCTCTCCTTTCCCCTCCTCCCCAACCCTATTCCCATCACCTCTCTTTCCATTTTCTTACTCAGTTCAACATAGGAGAACATGTGCAAAATATACCTTAAACGTCTAGTTTAACCATGGGTATGGTGTCCTCTCTCTCAATCGTGGTGGATAACCACAAGATCTAGCCATCTCTGTTGTTTTATAACAGTGCTGTTAAATGTTCCGAGCACAAAAGCGAACATTTTCTTGGCCCGATCCACATGCGTGGGTATTTCGGCCAAACCTCGTCCAATTATAAAAAAAAAATTGTATACCTTGTCGAGGCTCGTATGAGAGCTAACACACAATGCACAGCAAGGGGGCCATGAGACAAGAGGGGTGGGAGAAGGAAGGACAAAACAGTGGGGAACAGAGACATTATGCGACCTTGAGCAACCTTGGGGTCTTTCAGCCATTGATTGATGCAGCAGAAAAGCATCTCAGTTTATAGGACTACAACCACCAAGGACCCATTGACTCGGCAGATTTGTGAAATATTGAAAAATTATTCACCGTTTCTGTTAAATCGTACAGCGATGTAACCCGTAGACAGTACGAATATGGCAGTCGACTTCAGATTGTGACATCACGGCAAAGCGTGAAAAAGGAGAAGATTTCGACTTTTAAGTGCAAAATTACCGACTTTATAAATCAAATATCTGAAAAAAGACACATCATATCTATTTTGTCGGGTATCAAGGGACAGAGTAGCATCTATGTGGTCTGAGCGTTGGATTCCCCTTCAAGAACAGTGACCATTCTACAATGGATGGCATCATCAGCAAAATGGTAAAGTTTGTTTTCGGAAGAATCAGACAGATAATAATTGATATTGATCAAGAATAAGTCCTTTACCATGTCCTTTCCCATTAATTAATTCACCTAATACAGAACGAAGTGTTGTTTACTACATTGTATTGAAACAAGGGAGCAAACCAAACTTACTGTAAATCTTGCTCTTCTTCCATTGCATTTAAATTCATTTATTTGAAAAATGCAATGCATTATGTGTCCAACATATAAAGCTTGACGAATGATTGTGCATTTTGTAAAAACAAATACTAGTTTGATAAATGGTGTGTAATGGTGCAGGGAGTAGGGGTGGTGGGAGGGTTGGTCCAAACCTTGGAACCCCACCTGAATCAGCTCCAGGATTGGATGATGCTCAGTCTTCCACGTCCAACTCTCAGGGTTAGTTTGCAGTATTTTCATGATGAAACTGCACTCAATGGGCTGAAAAATCCCTCCAGTCCAGTCCTTCATGGTTCCGAGCAGGTCTACATGAAGGTGAGCAAGGGAAACTGTTGGAAAGTTTCATCGACACTATGCGCTCTGGTCTGTAGCTCAGGCACAAACTATTCATTCTGTTTGGGCTTACAGTTGATGTTGCAGCACATTTCATGCAGTAGATAAAGTAATATTTTATGATGTTTTTTGCGATCACAATTACACAATCAGATGTTTATTGAGGAAAAATAAATGCTTAAGAAAGCCATAAATTTGGGAACAAATTGCTTCACAAATGTATAAAATACACACTATGTGCAATTAATAGTGTTGAAGGTGCATGGAGGAGCTTGCACATACATTGCATGCAGGACAAGGATATTGGTTGATCAGTGTACCTTGAAGTGAGGTTACAGAACAATTAGTGGAAAATATTACGTAAAATTCACATTGGAAGCCTCAGCATTATGAAGCAAATACACATTTATCTGAAAGTCAGAAAGTCAAACCAGCCAAGTTTACATGACTAATGAATAAAAGTATGTCCACATAAAAAAAAACAACAACAACATGAAAACTTCTTAATATTGACTGCAGTTCACAAATGTATTTTGATATATGTTAGGGTTCCATGGACCAGGCAACGTTTCACTTTGTTTCACAGGAATGACCGTGCTTTCTCTTTCCCTGCGTTATGTAATATATGTTCAAGGGACATTCCCCAGGAGGCATGCATGCCATTTTACCATGTCCCATCAGCAGCGACCAATAACTTCTGCTCACTTACCTCAACAGGGCAGTTATAATGTATTTTCATGCTGCATTTCAAAAGAGCAAAATCACTGGCAAGGTCACTGGCTTCAGATATTGCAATTCATGAGGCTCACCAATTGCTAAGCTTGGTACACCATGGAAATGAAGCATACAGTATTTACCACATTAACACTGGTTTGAGTATTAGAAAGTGAAACTTTCATTGCCCCAGGCATGATCCTTATCCTCATGAAAACACCAAAGAGCCCAATGCGCTTATGGTGGCTAACACTGAAAGGAAGACATGACTGGCTAACCACCATCTGATGGCAGAAAAGTTTGGCCACTGTAAGAAACACTTTATTGTGAAGGGCTTTCAGGAAAAAGCTTCACTTCGGAACTTCTTAAACGTATTGAGAATAATCTGTGGATATATTTGGCCGACATGAACAGCCAACAAATTGATGTTTGGGAAAGCAGTACAACCACAGTTTGATGGAAAACAAGCCAAGGAGAGTTTTAGGGCAGCTTCGGCCTATTTTGGGATAGTTCGCAGTACATATGATCAGGTTTATTCTGAAAAGCCATAAATATCAACGATTTGTAACATGGCAAGAAGTAGCATTTCTGGTTCTAACAAATTGCTCGCCCACAGTCTTTCCCAATTCATTATAGTCTTGTTTCAGTGAACAAGGTCAGTTACATATAGGCCGGCAGGTCTAGCTACTCATCTGCTCCGCTTCCAGTGAAGGACACCTACAGTCAGATAACTTGTCAGAATGATAAAGTACATCATTGTCCTATTACTGGACAAAGCTCAAGAACTATGAACTTCTGTCAGAGAGTTTCAAGCACATCATTAATTTATGTTATATTATTCCATTCAGTGGATGCTTTCAAGCATACACAAAAACTGTTTCAATAATACTTTATCTACTCCATTCCTTCCACCCAACAAACTTTCAGGGTTTTTTTTTCCCAGCACATCATTTTCAACAACAATAATTTGTTTGATTGTATTGAGAAGCAATAAAATGTTCAAAAGGTCGGTCTTGTGTATGATGTATTTATTTTTTAAAGGAAGAGAGGATTTGGGAAATACAATTGATGTGCACAATATGATGACGTATCTAGTTGCTTTTTTTTTATTTGATAAGTACAATTATTATTTTGACCATTCATTATTAAAATCAGTTTTATAATTTCAATCGAAACAACCAAATTGCATTGAAACTATTAAATAGCAACAATAATGAATCACAATGAAAAATATGTGCTTGTATACTTTAATTCTGTAGCATCGCATATTATGATACTTGAGCATTCACAATGTTATATGAAGGAGATATGGAGTCTAAGACACCAAACAAGTGTAAAAGAGGCATATAAATATTTAAAGATGCATTTTTATATTTTCTGTCGAATTACATCTACTTATATACTAACTAGCACGTTGCCCATGCTTGCATAGGATTCTAAACGCGGTGGGGATGTCGGTGGCAAAAATGTAAATGGCGTCTTCCGTCATCGAGCCGGCAAGATGGGAGCAACAATTCACATTTATTGCCACATCTGATGCAATTTAAATGCTCTAATGGCAGCGAGGTGCTCCATTAGAAACTATTTGTTTTATATGTGTAGCTGTTTGATGCTTATTGTCCGTAATAAAAAAAATTGTATTGGTGTCAAATCTAGTGACCAATTGCAAATTAATCGTAGGATTAAAAACTTTAGAAGTTGATGTTCAATGGACTTTGGTTCGTATTTTGTTCATGTACCTGAGCATATAAGACCGGTCGCTTTGCTGATGGGAATACCAATCTTTGCTGCAATGGCTAATCAATGGGGCAACAACAAAAAAGGATTCCTGGAAGATCCTGCATTCCATGAGGGGATAACCAGCATTGCAAATTCACATTTGCAGTTTTGACATGTGTGCCCATGTACCCATACACAAACCGTCCTAAATGTTTTTTTTTTTTTTTTGCATCACAAACCTTCCTGGGAGTTCCCTGAATCCGCTGTTGTTCGATTCATTGAAATCCGTTAATTCGTTCTCAAGTTTTAACATGACAAACAAACAGACAGACAGACAGATAGACACATCACCTTCCATAATATCGATTTTTAAATGCCCCCAAGCCTTTTTTTTGTACATACATCACAATGTTTAAATGCCCCCAAGCCTCCCGGCACCTACCTGCATTTATCATCATTTCATGCTGTTGTTGTGTTGTTTTTTTGGGTCTGAAGGCTTTTGGCAAATCATGGTACAGCGGTTGAATATTTATCCATTAGGGGAACCTTGGTTTAGCAGATTATATTGTTTAAAGGCAAATGCACTTTATCGATGCAGGAATAATAATGTTACATTTAATGGAGTAGGGGGCAGTAGTTACTCGTTCGCGTTACTTACTACGTTACTCATAGTTACTTTTTGTGTTCGCGTAGTCTTAGGACATTTTGAACTATGTAAAGGACATTAGTTATTGTTATGATGTACTTTTTGTGGCTCACCAGGGGGGGGGGGGGGGGCGAGCTTTGTCTATTTTAAGCGGAAGAAACAGCTGTCACTCGAAACTGTAAGAGGATCTCTACCCAGCTACAGCGCATGTAATTTCTCTTCCTGTTGCCATTGCCCGGTAGTTACCACAAGAGCACCTGAAACGATAATTATCTATTATCAACACAAATTTCTTCAAGTAAAATGAACCACCATCTATTTACAGTGGAGAGAAAGTATTATAGGATGTATTGTTTCGTTTGTGGAGTGCGGGGAGGTGTCAATAGTTGCAAAGATCAAGATTGATTTCATAGGTGACGTCACTGGTGAAATCGAAAATCGATGCGACGGCTTTTTTCAACACTTCGTGATTGGCAAAAAAAATTCAAATTTTGTTTTCCATCAATTTAGAAATATTGTATGTATGTATCATTTACTCATCCAAGAGGATTTGACCAATGAAGCTAAAACATTCACAGTCCCACCCCCTCCCCCTTTCCAACCCACTCCACGTCCTGAGCCCCCCACTCCCCTCGACCACCCCACACCACTTCCTCCACTGACATTCCCCATCCACCTCCCCCCCACAATACCCACCAACACCGCACCCCCCTCTCCTCCACCATACCTCATCAACCATCATCCCCACAATACCTACCACTACCCCACACCCCACACCCCATAGCACTCCTCCTCCCTCCACGCCACATTATACATACTAATTTATTTACATGGCACAGCATCGACATGATGGTGGGACATGATCTGGCATGACCACAGACTCAAATGGCGTCCCGGGAAAGTATGAAACGGGACAATCCCATAACATATAGGGCACCTGGTCAGCCTGTGATGGTGGGACAAAGCATTCATCGCCCATTTTCTCCGTGGTGTCCGAGTGTCCTTGGGCGGTGTTGGCTGTTGGGTGATGACAGATATTTCTGCTGGAGTAATATAATACACCAGAGTAATATAATAAGCTGGCTACTTTGCTCTCATGCTGTGAGCTGAACGTTCGCGGGGATATGTTCTGGGAAAACCCCACAAATGTTGAAACTGCGAATGTGGGGGCATTGTTTCAATGAGAAATGGGGGGATATGTTCCAGGGATTTCCCGACCCATGAAAAATCCGCTTGTTTTTGTTCTTGTACACGTGTTCGGGGAATGATAGAGCATCATGGGTTTTATCATGAAGTCCCCTTCGGCATTTGTGCAGAGGAAAAGGGATACCCAGTCCTTTGCGGCCTTGAAGCTGGCTACTTTGCTCTCATGCTGTGAGCTGAACGTTCTGGTCAGCATCTTTTTCCAAAACAAGCCGGTCTCATCAGCGTTAAAGACCTGCTCCGGCAGGTACTCCTTCTCCTCAATGAGGCTTGCGAGTTCTGCAGGGAATGCCTTGGCCACGTCGTGGTCTGCTGAGGCATGCTCCCCTCTGAGCTTGACGCGTGCATTGTGGGTAACTGCGGGAGCGGTGAGTAGTCTGCGCATTGTTTGTGGGGGATTTTTTATGGGTGATGCTGTATTTGGCAGCTGATAATCGATGTGATGAGCAATGTCATTGTGTAATTAGTCCATATGTAGCTCGCTGGTAATTACACTTATAGATATGCTGAACGTTTTCATTCTTTAACTCACAGGACATGACGTCTTTCCGATCTACAGGTAGATTATGCTGAGTGATTTTTAAATGTAACAGCTAAGATGGTGCTGTTTGTAGCAAGATGGTGATTTACACAAATATGCCCTGAATGTTTCATTGTGTAATGTCCATTGGTGGTGACTTGGTCATTACTGGATACATCAATAGATGCTGCTGGTGTTTCCATTCTGTAAGTAACTCACAAGGGATGGCATCATGGGGAATGACGTGTTACACTGGTGAGATGTCCCACAAAACTATGTTTATCCCGCAAAGCTACAATGCACGTACAGGAAGCAGGTCATGTTCGCGGCTCGTAAAAGATATGTTTTTTGCATACGTACAGTATTATACTGGACGTACATCCAGATGTTCTGTGTGTGGCTCGTTGAAGATATGTTTTAGAACTGTGTTATACTCACGGCTCGTGAAAAAAAGTACAAAAATACTGCGAAAACCACGAATACGCGGGGGCAATTTCCCGCGAATGTAGGAGCATGTCACAAATTATCAACCACGAATATGCGGAACCCGTGAATGTTGGAGCCACGAATGTCTGAGTCTGGGTGTATAGAACTGATTTATCAATTAATAAAGAATCCTTTATAAATCGTCAAATTAACGGAAAAACAAAACCTACCAATCTGTAGCGAACATAGGACCAGCATTTTCTTCTTCACGAATACCTCCTTTGTCGCCATTTTCATCTGAATTGCTCGCAGAAGTCTTGAAATGATACGGCTCCATAATTCCCCCAAAAGCATTTCCATCACTAATTTTGTCTCCAATAGTTTCTTCAAAATCCCATTGATCAGTTTCAATTCCCATTGATCAGTTTCAACATACTGAGAACCTTCAGAGTTACTAACAACGGTGGAATCAGTATCTGAATCCGAGCTCAAAATACATTTTCTCTATGTAAGTCACCATTTGGATCATTGTGCGTTCCAGGTGTGACGTCACTGGCGAAAATTAAAAATCGATGCTCTCAGGCTTTTTTTGACACTGTGATTAGCAAAAAAAAATTCAATTTTTTTTCTTTTAAATTAGATCATGATTTAATGATTTTCAATGGTTTTCAGAAGAAAACAAAATGCGTTTTGGTTCACCTTCAATGTTCTGCTACTGCTGAATCCCTTTCGACAAACTTGAACCAGATAAGCTGCTCATAAGCTACTTGGAACATAAAGTTCAATGCCAGCAAGCAACATGCACTTACATTGTCTCTCCACACGGATAGGCAATCAAACTCTCCAATGCAGTTCTCTCGACAGCCACTGGAAGACGTGCAATTCCTGGAACTCATTGGCCACCCTTTCTGCTATAACGTCTCACAGAAGGATTGTATTATCAAGCTTGCATCATAGGCCAGCCACCATCTGGGTATTCTTGGTAGAGCTGAGACATTCCTGAGCCACAGCTGGTTCATTCCAGTGTACAACGCTTTCATACGGAGCTCCATAGAGTATGGCTCCCCACCATGGGCTGGTGGTCCCGCTTCTTACATTACTCCTTGTGAGGTGGTCTAAAAAACATGGTCTAAAAAAAGGTGGTCTACTGCATCATTAATCTCATAAAGCAGGAGGCAGAATCTCGAGGGCTGTCACTTTCCCATTGCTGGCAATTTGGTGGGCTCTTTATTTTTAAAAGCTTAAATCTGGCCTTGCTTGCTGCTTCAGCCATCCCCTACCTCTGCCATCCCAAAACCAAGTTTGAATACATTCCTTTACATCCCTTCATCTGCTCACCATCCCAATGTCTGACCTTTTGATCAATTATGGAATTTGTACCCTTATTCTTTCGATTATACCTGGTGTTGGCTTAATGGTTAGGGTGGTGGGCTTTGGATCCAAGGGTCCTCAGTTCAAATACCGATCATCTGTTGAATTAATACCAGGTGGGGTTAACTCGACCTGTCATCCTTCTGAGGTCAGCAAAATGAGTTCCAACTTGCTGGGATGAGAGCCATTTGGGTATCCTGTATTGGATGGGTGACCTGTCCAGGATTGTGCCCAATAGCACAGGAAACTGCTTTGGCAGCACTGATGCTCTGTACAGAGTATGGTCCCCAATGGATGGAAGGATTCTCCTGATTGTGGAATCATCTACCTGTCCCTACAGCTGTCTTGTCCTCCTCACTTCAGTCTTTCAAATGCACTGTCCATCACTACCTCATGAGCTCACCCGAGCACATCAATGATCGATTTCACACACTCTGAATCTCTCCAATTATTTTCCTCTTCAGGCCATTGCTTCTCGTTTTTGTGTTATTTCACCTTTGCTTCTCTTGTATGTCCACTCACCCCCCCCACCCCACCCCCAATACCCTATGTTGATACCCAATGTTAAGATATGACTGCCTTCACAGAAATTGCTTAGAATTCACTGCAGGAATTTCTGTGGCATTTGGTGATTAATGTAGATTTTTTTTAAAATTTAAGGATATTTAATATTAAATATATCAGATATAGTTATTTTTGGAAATTTGAGGCAAGCTCGCATTCAAATGAACAGTTTTTACGTTATGCGACATCATAACATGAAAGGTAAGAAGGATGCGAAGTGAAGCAGTATGCCTCATTTGCATAATTCTAAACCTAATCAGACACAGCTCTGACAAAAAGGAGAGAAAGGAAAGTGAGAAGCAGACACTCACCGACTCAAGTTTATTAATAATGACATATCAGATTTGTTTTGATTTTTGTTGTTTTACCCTAAAATCAAGATGACATAAGTAGACAGATATAGATTAGTCAGACTGATGAAGAGTTGAACACAAGGAAGGAATACTATGACAACCACAGTTGTATTTTTCTACCTGCGTAATAAATCCAAACGCCTATGCCAGCATTTCAAAACTCTGGCACATGCACCTCTTGTGGTCCACGAGCAGTCTGCAAGTGATATACGATGCAAAGTGTGTTTGTTTATGTTCAGGCATCTGTGCAATCACTCTTCCTTCTTGTAGTTCCATATATATTCTACAGTCTCATCTACAGAAACCTTGACGTTGAAGGTGATATTCTTGAAAAATAACGTCCATAACAATTTTAAAATTGGGATTTTTTTATTTTTTTTTTACTGGAGATGTAAGCTTGCTGGATAGTTCCTTCAAAGATCCTGACTGGGCTTTGAGGATGTAGCTTAAAAATAAAATATTTTTTGAGGTCAGTCATGTAGGTTAAGATGAAAGAAATGTCATGGTTTGTTTATTCTATGTGTAAATGCATGGGGAAGGGGCTCACTTTCAACCTGAGTAACAGTAGATTCCCAGTGCACAAGTTCAAAGGCCATCATAAAAAGAACATTTATTCTAAAGCGGTGGCTAATTTACAACATAGTGCAGCTCCTGTTGATTCTTTATACTTTATTGTTACAATAACATCAGATCCTAATCAGAGTATGCAAGATATTTTGCAGGATAATAAAATTTCACGTTTTCGTGAGGAAAATTACTTATGCTTATATAAAGTGTATTTGCTGTTAAGATACAACAAAAAGTTAAGAATTCATATGCTTTAGGAAATGTTTTATAAAGCCTCAACGTAAGCTTTGTGTTCCTCATTTGATTAGCAGAATTCTGGATCAGCAGGATGATTGTTACCAGGAGGCCTAATCAGACTTGAGGATTAATTTTCTCTTGGGCAGAATCTTGAACATGATCTGTGATAATGTACTTCTGTGTCAACAATGTTTCTACCTGATAAACCAATATCGTTTCATCACCTCTCATAATTGCAATGTCTCACAGTTAATATACTCTCAGCTGCATAGTTTTCAAACATTTTTCTCTCGTGTTGCTTTTCCATTGATATCTTTTTCGTTTTCATAAAAAGCACTCTTATTGATAGATTATTGACTGAAATTTTAGGACAGATGTTTTACTCTGTAGATGATCTGATGTTTTACACTGTCGATGACCTGATGTTTTAAATTGATGCTGGCGACACACTTGCTGCCTCATGTTGCATGCAACTTGCAGATGTATGTTTCACAGTGACTTCAAATCCATGCTCATTGTAAAGACAGTTCTGCATTTTCTGTGATAAACTACTAAGGGAATCTCATGATCTTTAAAAGATTTAGTGAGTTAAAGGATTGGGGTATTTTTTTCTATTGCAGCTTCTAATAAAGTCAACCAAAACTCAAACTTTGAGGATTTTATTGAATATCAATTTGGATTGATCTTGAGTAAACTAGAAGGGCACTCTTTGACATGGTAACATCACCAGATGTGCCTCTGCCTAGATTATTACATCATTATTCAAAGTTGTACCAAGTTTTATTTAAATCCCTGAACCCAGATTCAAAACATTCAATAATTCTTGCTGCCAGACCATGCATCTCGTTAGGTTGAAATTTAAAATAGATATATTCCACATGTCTACGAGATCCTAACTGTGATGGTTGAAGTCGATTGATGAAGCAGTTCAAGAGAAATAAATTTTTTTTAAGATTTTCGTTCAAACCAATATGGCTGCCAGACCATGTGACCTATTAATTATTCATGAACACCCTGGTATTCCCAAGGTATGGGGAATATGTGGGTGAAGATTCCCCTTGATCTGGCAAGTCGTTCTGGAGAAGAAGATTTTTAAAGCTTTATTCTTCAAAAAACCAAAGCAGCCAAACCATGTGACCTATGATGTCACAGGTGGAGAAAGTTTTGCTCCTCATGGAGATGTTCATACCTGTAAAGTTTCACCTCGATCTGTTCAGCCCTTTCGGATAAGAAGATTTTTGAAGATTTTTGTGTTAAAAAAATAAACATGGCTGCCGAACCGCGTGACTGATGATGTCATCAATTTCCACCCCCTCCCCCCAATCCCATTTAGCCAGAGATGACCCTCAAAATTTTTCATTCTGATCAGATAAAGCGTTTGATGGATCGAATCATGACATCATCACGAGGCCACCCATGACATTATTAAACTAGTGCGATTTAAATCTCTGAACCCAGATTGAAAATATTAAATAATTCTGGCTGTCAGACAATGTGTCCAATCAGATTGAAATTTAAAACACATATTCGTCATGACAAATAGATTATAATAGTGACATTTCATGTCGATTGATAAAGAAATTCAAGGGAAATAGTTTTTCAAAGATTTTCATTCAATCCAATATGGCTGCCAAACCATGTAACCTATGACATCATAGTTCGATCAGTTTTTGTTCCTCAAAGATAGGTGATCATACCTGTAAAGTTTCGCCTCAATCTGTTCAGCCGTTTTGGAGAAGATTTTTCAAGGTTTGTATGTTACAAACAATATGGCTGCCAAAACACGTCACCGATGACATCATAAATTTTTCCCCTCATCAAATTTAGCCCGAGATGACCATCAAAATATTTATACTGATCGTATAAAGCATTTGACATACATATGAAATTATGACATCATAAAGAAGCCACCTATGGCATCATCAAAAAGCACACTTGTTTCCCATAGGGAGTACCTCACATTTGCCAAGTTGTAAATTTTTTCCATGGAGCAGTTTTGGATATACAGAGGTCCACCATTTTCCTTTTTTCCAACATGGCTGCCACACCATGTGACCTCTGACATTATAATTATCATCAAAACATTCTACCTGAGTAGTCGCACCTCTGGTGAAAATTTTGTGTCAATCGTATAAGTGGTTGCAGAGACAACAGAGAAAATTAGCATGGACAGATGTACGTAAGGATGGACACATTTACATACAGGCGGCCAACCAAAAAACATATTGCAACCGTCGACTTCGTCAGCAGAGGCAGAAAAAAAGAACACGAGTGAAAAACCATGTAGCATAAGCATACATGCCACACACACACACCAACAACATCATGTGCAACAATTCACCAAGTACATAGGTTGACAGATTTACATATATGGGGTCCATCAACACTGATAAAAGGCAATGTGTGTATCAGTGTCAGCGTGTCTCCTCCATAACTCCAAAACCATAAAACCGAGCAGCCTGAAACTTTGCATGCATTCCAAGAAAACTCCAAGGCAGTGTAGGAGTGAAAATTGAATGTTTGGGTTAATTAAAACACCCCCTTTGAAGATAATTAACGGCCTTATTTAATTATATCCTTCATCAGGTGATCCTTGGCCACCTTGCTCTCTGGGGTCTTAAGACATTTCCTGGGTAACCTCACTGGGGTCTGAAGGCGCCATGTTTTTTGGCCTGCTCAACCTCACCTTGACTTGGAACAGGCCACAACTTGGAACAAGCTGTTCATCATAGCTACGAATCATTGGGTACATTGCAATGCTTATAAACGCCCGGAGACGTCAGCGTTTGTTGTTTTATTTCATTTCCGCACATGCGATCAACACGAGTATCTCTTAAACTAAGAATAATTCCAAAATTTAAGCTCCAGAATCGAACTTACAAGCAGTTTTGACTCCTAGAAAAGTGGTAATTTGTCCAACTCGGACATATGTGACATTTCGGGAGTCTCCGGGAGGTGTACGTTTAATATGACGGTTCGGTGATTGCCCATTGCATGCCAAGGGAGCCGTTTCTTATCGACCGTTTCGTTGGAGTGCTTGCTTGAATGCCTAAGTCACTTGACGAGCACTCTCCAAGCTGTTTGGTTGTTCATTTCGGGAAAAAGTACATGTGCTTTCAATCTCACATCTATTAGACGTACGTTTTTGCCTTTGTTAGTTCCCGCGGTGTTGTGCGTCGGTGCCTCGGGAGGTGTCTCATCCACTGAAAATGTGCAATTTTATTTTTACAGGACATCGCATTATTTAACCTTTTTGTGCGATCTCCTTTTGTAATCCACCTCTCGCTTCGACATCGATGCATATTAAGAAAAAACAAGATGGTCCATCCGACCAGGTGTTTGCCATGTTTGTTCTCACTGTGAAGGCATAAAGTATCGATCGACATATTGTGTTCTGTGGCTTGGTACATGCTTGAATTGAATTTCGCTAATTACCAACTTTAAATCCCCTTCCAAAGAACGCTGTTTCAAAGGAAATCTTTGTGTTTGTCGTTTTTTATTTACTTAATGCGTGTGTACATTTACACGTGTGTGTGTGTATATAAACTGTGTTACCACAATGGCATTTGGCACCGGTGTGTGTGTGTGTGTGTGTTATTGGTTATTGGTCGTTGGTTGTTATCTCCATATAGGGGTTCCAGAAAGTGGAATGGAACCCTCCATTCTCCATGTGAGTGTGTGTTGTATCTCAAGGTCTCAAAGGTCTAAGGTCTGTATCTAAGTTCTCAAAGTATCCACCTCCATGTGAGTGTGTGTTGTTGATTGGTATCTTCATGTGCGAGTTTCAGAATGTGGAATGGAGTCCACCCAGGGTGGGCTCAAAGTATTTCTTGAGATCAAAGTATATTGAGATTCAAAGTATCCACCCAGGGTGGGCTCAAAGTATTTCTTCAAAGTATCTCAACCTTTATTTCACTAAAGGGTCACGATTCATGGACCAAACTATGAAGTTTTCTGTTCTCAAAGTTTTGTGTGGAGGGCTCTCTTCAGGATCGTCGCTGAGCCTTGACGGCTTCTAACTGGAGTTCTTTTGTAGTGATATTCCCAGGGATGGTTTTTAATATCTCTGTGAGGTTCTTTATCATCATTCCCATAGCTACAACTATCACTCGCACAACTTTGGCATTCTTCAGCTTCCAAGGTGTTTTCACTACATTCTTGAGGTTTTGGTATTTGGGTCATTTTCTTGATTTCTGCATTGTTTAATCCCAAATCAGTGGTATTAACACCTCACGCAGCAATGCCTTCTTCTCTCTTTTTTGTACCAAAGTATGCTATCTGGTGGCAACACATTGTTTTTGATGTTCACACTCGATGGGATCATTAGGTCATATGTGAGCGGTACTTCCATGTTTTCAGTCCATGCTTTTGGTTAATGTTCCCACAAGTTTTCTGGAACTGGAAAATATCAAAGTTTTTTCAAATGTGCCTGTCGTTAACATTACAAACTCTGTTGTGTCGTTGTGTGTACAGCTGTTCTGACGTGACATTTTTTATTATTTGTGTTCGGTCATTAAGCATAACATATCACTCTCTTTGCTAATGCTACCTCCACCCCTCACCTATCTCTTTTACTTTTCCTTCCCCCCCCACTCTCTGTCTGTCCCCTCCTCGCTCCCTCCCCCTCTGAATATAATGCAACAAGCTCCTGCCACACCTCTCTCTCTCTCTCTCTCTCTCTCTCCCCCCCTCCCTCCCGCAGTGTATAGCAACATTTTGTGAGGCATTGCTCTTCCCACCTCCACCCCCTTCCTCGCTCTTCAACCCTTCATAGCTTCGTCTTCTTCACTCACTCCTCCCTTCCACTCCCCCCTCTCCCAACCCCTTCCTTCCCTCCGTCCTCTTTGCCTCCACTCCCCCTTTCTATCCCTCTCTTTCTCTCCACCTTCCTCTCCTTCACACCCGTGTCAGCGAAGCGACGGGTTGTATTTGCTTGTGGTTACTATAATAGAAAGAGGAGATGCAGATGTACTACAATGGATACAAAAGGCAAGGGTTACATTCCTGAGACTCAAGGAAAATTGGAAATCCTCCTATTTGGATGTGAATCTTGGAAAACCCCCAAATATATGTCAAGAAAACTGGAGTCTTTCATCTGTAATCTAAAACAGCTATGATAAGATCTTGAAAATCTTCTGACATGACATGGCTCATAATAAAGAGATTGAAAGGCGAACAGGGAGGCAAAACCTAATAGGAGAGATCAAAATTAGGAGGTGGAGATTGACTAAGTTAGATACATAACTACTCTATTAAGTGGTCTTCACCTACTTTAGCATGTACATCCTTTGTACACTACCACCACCTCCTCCACCACAACCAACAATAACACCACGACCATCTCCACCAGCATTTAAAGAAAAATACAAGCAATTTTATTTTATGTATTTCACCTTGGCACAGCTTCATAAGGTGTGTGTGTGTGTGTGTGTGTGTGTTTGTGTATGTGTGTTTGTTGGAGGGGGGTTGCTTGTGGTATGATAACAAAAAAGGAGCTTGCCAACATAGATATAGAAATAGTAAGATTGCAAGAAACAAGCATGAGTCTTTGACTCTCCAGTCCCAATTCCTGTGGTGCTGACCACCCTACCTGGTTCATGCTATGAAAGTAGATTAAAAGAAAGAAGTAGCATAAATAATTTGGGTCACCAGCAGAGCCGAGCATCAGCATGTTTCACTGTCCTGCCTCTGGGAGTGGGATGGGGTAGTTAGTTTGGCTCAGTCAGCTAAGGGCAGCTTGTATTTGCCTATTCTGCATGGCAATGTTGTTACGGTGATGAGTCTGCTGTGCAGAATCGGCAAATTGGGCATTTATTGGCTGGATGGATTCAGCGGGCTCACTTTGCCAAGTCCTACTGATCGGACTTTGAGGCACACTATGCTCATGGCCTCGGATGTGTGCCCATAGACTATTATGCACACCTATTTTTTGAAGCATCTGAAGATGTTGGGGTGGGAAGGGGGGGATTGAAAGGTCAGCTGTGTGCTGTGTGGCTGTGGGCCATGAGTGTTTGGTCAGTTTGGTTGGTAGTCAGCTGTGTCCTAACAGCCACCTGACGACAAACTTCTCAAAATGTTATTCTCAATTATAGATTGCTACAGAATTGCACAACACATCTTTATCCCAAAATCTTTTTCACTCTTCCTTCCTTGATCTTTGTGAGTTACATTCATTCTGTCGACATCACCTCCAAGTATTCATGAATTTTTCTGCAACAAGGTAACGTATTTGGTCAAAAATCCGGGCATTAACCCAAGTTGAAGCATCGTTTTCTCTTTTATTAAATAAATTATCAGAGTTGATATAAGACATATTGCATAATATGTTTCAGATTAATATTGAGTCAAACATTTCAACCTCAGTGATCATAAATTAACTTCAAAGTTTTTCAAAGATCAAGTAGATTAGTGCAGGTGAAACTACAAAGTTGACTTTCTACAGGCCCAATAACAATTGAAACATTTAATATTAATATCTAAAGCAAGTCACGTCCTCTTAAATACACAAAGCCTTTAAATATCTCAATATTTCAAACCTTAAAATGTGAAAATCACCAAAAACCGAACACAAATCTTGATGCCAGTGTTTACAAAGGGTGTTCAAAATGTTCTAGAAATGTTTACATTTTCATTTTGTCTTTATTTGCTTCATAAAAAGCACAAATAGATTCGGTCAAACAACAACACGAGTTTAAATCAATACACAAATACAAAAAAAATTCACAAATTACCCCATCATTTATAATCCAAAGGTACAGTTATTGACAAGTCAGTAAAATCACATACCAGTCTACCCGACAGAATCCTAGCCCCATCCTCCACCAAAAAACACCTGAACATGTCAATAATTTTCCAACATATACGTAAACGAGAAAGTTCATGGAACACCTCACCCCACACAGTCATGAGGAACAATGACATGGGAGGGGTAGGCAAGTGGCAAATTTGATTGGTCGTGATGATGCAAAATGCTGTAATATTTTGTCCAGGTGCTGCTAAAAGGAAGGGTTTTGAAAGTGCCAAAAGGGGGATTTGTGTTCTACTGTGTTCAAGTATATAATTAACTTGAAATAAAAAAAAGATTTTGAAGGTCATAGAAAAGAAAAAAAAATTCAGGAAGCTTACTGCCATTGACACAGTGTCTATTCCACCACCATATTAAATACATTACACGAGATATTTGTGCCTGTTGTTTGTGTCCTTTATGAGGTCCTTAAAAACAATGTTCATGTTCGGGATGATTTTCGATTTTGGTCTCTACGATAGGAAAGTTTTCAGGAAGCTTACTGCCATTGACGCCGTTTCAGGAAGCTTACTGCTTACTGTTATCGGACAATTCAGGAAGCTTACTGCCATTGATGCAGTGTCTAATTCCACCACCATATTTAATACATTACATGAGTTATTTGTGCCTGTTTGTGTACATTGACGCCATTTCAGGAAGCTTCTTGCTTCCTGCCATTGGACAATTCAGGAAGCTTACTGTCATTGATGCAGTGTCTATTCCACCACCATATTTAATACATTACATGAGTTATTTGTGCCTGTTGTTTGTGTCCTTTATAACGTCCTTAAAAACAATGTTTAATGTTTTGAATGATTTTCAATTTTGGTCTCTACAATAGGAAAGTGAAAGACTCATCGACTCAGCTTCATTGCGAGAGATTCCAATGATCTGGAAGGCTTTGGTTTCCACAGTGTCAAGCTGAGTAAAGTGTGAGGCAGGGGTACCAGCTGAGAGGGGAGAGAAGTACTTCATCAGGCTGCGAATGAAGACCTTGCAGGTGGATAAGAGTTCAGCTCTGCCAAGGAAGGATGTCCAGAGGGTGAATGGCTTGGAGGCAAACTAAGAAATGTGGCTTGCCCAAGAAAGATCATGGCTGATCGTGAGATCCAGGAGTTTGAGTGATGGAGTTTCCTCAGAAGAGGATTGTTAATAAAGTAAAAGGGTGGGTTGCCATGGAGAGAGAGAGAGAGAGAAAGATGAGAGAGAGGAGATGAGAGAGAGAGAGAGAGAGAGAGAGAGAGAGAGAGAGAGAGGAGAAGAGAGAGAGAGAGAGAGAGAGAGAGAGAGAGAGAGAGAGAAGAAGAGAGAGAGAGAGAGACGGACGGAGACAGGGGAGAGACAGAGGGAGAGACAGAGGAGAGACAGAGGGAGAGACAGAGGGAGAGACAGAGGAGAGACAGAGGGAGAGAGACAGAGACAGAGACAGAGACAGAGACAGAGACACAGAGACAGAGAGTTAGTTATTACTTATACAGACAGATGCTTCATTGAGAAACAGGTTTGCAAAATATATTTTGTGAAGAAAAGATGAGGAAGAATACATCATGACAAAGATGAACACGTGGGTGCTGGTGCCATAGAAAGAAGGAAAGTGAGAAAGTTTAACACATTGTTACGGTTGTGGAAATTCGCATTACACCATAAAGAGTCCTCAGGTGAGATATATCGGTAAGTTCATGTGTAGTTAGCCCAAACCCGTTGTATAAGAGGGAATATGTGTGATTCATCCGGGCTACGACGCTTTGAGTTAGCCATTTTTCTTTTTCTATTGTTATTTTCGACCATTAAGCCGCCAACAACTCAAACACCACCCCAACAACCAAATCGCCACCATCAACAACGCCCCCGAACAACTCCACCAAGCCGCCACTACCTTCACCTCCACAACCCAACCCGCAAGCATCGCCTCACCCGCCATTCTCTAACGACGCTCAACAAACCCCCGAACAACTCCACCACCTTCGCCTTTCTCCTTCACAACCAGCAACCGCACCACCTGTGAACACTGAACGCCGGGCTGTCTAGGGCCCGTTTGGCGATTGGTGCCCAACGCATCGAGGCGCGAGCATGAATGGCGGCCTTTCCGAGGGAGAATATCGGATCAAAAAGGCTTCACGCCCCCTTTTTCTCCGTCCAATGGGCGAGCGTCGGGCGGTATGGCCCCGCCTCCAAGCGCGATGAACGTGGATTCTTTACGAGAGGATTTCGGATCAAAACAGGTTCACGCCCCCTTTTTGCCGCACCAATGGCTGAACGGAGGGTGGCGTGGCCCCGCCTCCAATCGCGTTTTGATCCGAATATTGCATAGAGGCTCCTCCTGAGGCCTATAAAGACGCGAGCATAAGGCGACTCAGGTGTTGAGTTGAGTTCAGTTCAGTGCGGGTCGAGTGGAGTTCGCGCGGTTCAGTTGCAGGCGGCTGGTCGAGTTCAAGTCGAGTCAAGTGAAGACGGCGGTCGGCAACGAGGTTGCGGTGTGGGGGTCTCTCGTCTCGTCGCGGGGTCCAAGCCAGCCAGCCATTCCCCTCTCCCTGAGCATCAGCAATTCCCCCCCCCATCCGCGCTGAGATAGTGCCGGGGCCCGTTCCTCCCCCACCCTAACGTGGTGCCAACAAAACTGCTCACGCGGAGCACGCCGGAGAGGGCTCGCCGACCACGCCAGGGGCACTGAGTCGTGGCGCAGCTGCGCGAACATTGCGGCTTGCCCGCCATCGCGTCACGAGGACGCGGGTAAGACCTTCTCGGTAAAAGAGAGAGATCCACTCACGCAGCAATGCCTTCTCTCTTTTTTGTACCAAAGTATGCTATTCTGGTGCAACACATTGTTTTTGAATGTTCACACTCGATGGGATCATTAGGTCATATGTGAGTGTACTTCCATGTTTTCAGTCCATGCTTTTGGTTAATGTTCCCACAAGTTTTCTGGAACTGGAAAATATCAAAGTTTTTTCAAAATGTGCCTGTCGTTAACATTACAAACTCTGTTGTGTCGTTGTTGTGTACAGCTGTTCTGACGTGACATTTTTATTATTTGTGTTCGGGTCATTAAGCATAACATATCACTCCTTTGTAATGCTACCTCCACCCCTCACCTATCTCTTTTACTTTTCCTCCCCCCACCACTTCTGTCTGTCCCCTCCTCGCTTCCTCCTCCCTCTGATATAATGCAACAAGCTCCTGCCACCCCTCTCTCTCTCTCTCTCTCCTCTCTCTTCTCTCTCTCTCTCTCTCTCTCTCTCCCTTTCCCCTCCTCTCTCTCCCCCCGCAGTGTATAGCAACATTTTGTGAGGCATTGCTCTTCCCACCTCCACCCCCTTCCTCGCTCTTCAACCTTCATAGCTTCGTCTTCTTCACTCCTCCCTTCCACTCCCCTCTCCCAACCCTTCCTTCCTCCGTCCTCTTTGCCTCCACTCCCCTTTCTATCCCTCTCTTTCTCTCCACCTTCCTCTCCTTCACACACCGTGTCGCGAAGCGACGGGTTGTATTTGCTTGTGGTTACTATAATAGAAAGAGGAGATGCAGATGTACTACAATGGATACAAAAGGCAAGGGTTACATTCCTGAGACTCAAGGAAAATTGAAATCCTCCTATTTGGATGTGAATCTTGGAAAACCCCAAATATATGTCAAGAAAACTGGAGTCTTTCATCTGTAATCAACAACAGCTATGATAAAGACTTGAAATCTTCTGAACATGACATGGTCATAATAAAGAGATTGAAAGGCGAACAGGGAGCAAAACCAAATAGGAGAGATCAAAATTAGGAGGTGGAGATTGACTAAGTTAGATACATAACTACTCTATTAAGTGGTCTTCACCTACTTTGCATGTAACCTTTGTTCACTACCACCACCCTCCCACCACAAACCAACAATAACACCACGACCATCTCCACAAGCATTTAAAGAAAAATACAAGCAATTTTATTTTATGTATTTCACCTTGGCACAGCTTCATAAGGTGTGGTGGTGTGTGTGTGTGTGTGTGTGTTGTGTATTGTTATGTGTGTTTGTTGGAGGGGGTTGCTTGTGGTATGATAACAAAAAAGGAGCTTGCCAACATAGAATTAGAAATAGTAAGATTGCAAGAAACAAGCATGAGTCTTTGACTCTCCAGTCCCAATTCCTGTGGTGCTGACCACCCTACTGATTCATGCTATGAAAGTAGATTAAAAGAAAGAAGTAGCATAAATTAATTTGGGTCACCAGCAGAGCCGAGCAATCAGCATTTTCACTGTCCTGCCTCTGGGAGTGGGATGGGGTAGTTAGTTTGGCTCAGTCAGCTAAGGGCAGCTTGTATTTGCCTATTCTGCATGGCAATGTTGTTACGGTGATGAGTCTGCTGTGCAGAATCGGCAATTGGGCATTTATTGGCTGGATGGATTCAGCGGCTCACTTTGCCAAGTCCACTGATCGGACTTTGAGGCACACTATGCTCATGGCCTCGGATGTGTGCCCATAGACTATTATGCACACCTATTTTTTGAAGCATCTGAAGATGTTGGGGTGGGAAGGGGGGGATTGAAAGGTCAGCTGTGTGCTGTGTGGCTGTGGGCCATGAGTGTTTGGTCAGTTTGGTTGGTAGTCAGCTGTGTCCTAACAGCCACCTGACGACAAACTTCTCAAAATGTTATTTCAATTATAGATTGCTACAGAATTGCACAACACATCTTTATCCCAAATCTTTTTCACTCTTCTTCCTTGATCTTTGTGAGTTACATTCATTCTGTCGACATCACCTCCATGTATTCATGAATTTTTCTGCACAAGGTAACGTATTTGGTCAAAATTCCGGGCATTAACCCAAGTTGAAGCATCGTTTTCTCTTTATTAAATAAATTATCAGAGTGTGATATAAGACATATTGCATAATATGTTTCAGATTAATATTGAGTCAAACATTTCAACCTCATTGATCATAAATTAACTTCAAAGTTTTTCAAAGATCAAGTAGATTAGTGCAGGTGAAACTACAAAGTTGACTTTCTACAGCCCCAATAACAATTGAAACATTTAATATTAATATCTAAAGCAAGTCACGTCCTCTTAAATACACAAAGCCTTTAAATATCTCAATATTTCAAACCTTAAAATGTGAAAATCACCAAAAACCGAACACAAATCTTGATGCCAGTGTTTACAAAGGGTGTCAAAATGTTCTAGAAATGTTTACATTTTCATTTTGTCTTTATTTGCTTCATAAAAGCACAAATAGATTCGGTCAAACAACAACACGAGTTTAAATCAATACACAAATACAAAAAAAATTCACAAATTACCCATCATTTATAATCCAAAGGTACAGTTATTGACAAGTCAGTAAAATCACATACCAGTCTACCCGACAGAATCCTAGCCCCATCCTCCACAAAAAACACCTGAACATGTCAATAATTTCCAACATATACGTAAACGAGAAATTTCATGGAACACCTCACCCCACACAGTCATGAGGAACAATGACATGGGAGGGGTAGGCAAGTGGCAAAATTTGATTGTCGTGATGATGCAAAATGCTGTAATATTTGTCCAGGTGCTGCTAAAAAGGAAGGTTTTGAAAGTGCCAAAAGGGGATTTGTGTTCTACTGTGTTCAAGTATATAATTAACTTGAAATAAAAAAAGATTTTGAAGGTCATAGAAAAAAAAAAAAATTCAGGAAGCTTACTGCCATTGACACAGTGTCTATTCCACCACCATATTAAATACATTACACAGATATTTGTGCCTGTTGTTTGTGTCCTTATGAGGTCCTTAAAACTGTTCATGTTCGGGATGATTTTCGATTTGGTCTCTACGATAGGAAAGTTTTCAGGAAGCTTACTGCCATTGACGCATTTCAGGAAGCTTACTGCTTACTGTTATCGGACAATTCAGGAAGCTTACTGCCATTGATGCAGTGTCTAATTCCACCACCATATTTAATACATTACATGAGTTATTTGTGCCTGTTTGTGTACATTGACGCCATTTCAGGAAGCTTCTTGCTTCCTGCATTGGACAATTCAGGAAGCTTACTGTCATTGATGCAGTGTCTATTCACCACCATATTTAATACATTACATGAGTTATTTGTGCCTGTTGTTGTGTCCTTTATAACGTCCTTAAAACAATGTTAATTGTTTTGAATGATTTTCAATTTTGGTCTCTACGATAGGAAAGTGAAAGACCCATCGACTCAGCTTCATTGCGAGAGATTCCAATGATCTGGAAGGCTTTGGTTTCCACAGTGTCAAGCTGAGTAAAGTGTGAGGCAGGGGTACCAGCTGAGAGGGGAGAGAAGTACTTCATCAGGCTGCGAATGAAGTCCTTGTGGTGGATAAGAGTTCAGCTCTGCCAAGGAAGGATGTCCAGAGGGTGAATGGCTTGGAGGCAAACTAAGAAATGTGGCTTGCCCAAGAAAGATCATGGCTGATCGTGAGATCCAGGAGTTTGAGTGATGGAGTTTCCTCAGAAGAGGATTGTTAATAAAGTAAAAGGGTGGGTTGCCATGGAGAGAGAGAAAGAGAGAGAGAGAGAGAGAGAGAGAGAGAGAGGAGAGAGAGAGAGAGAGAGAGAGACACAGAGAGAGAGAGAGAGAGAGAGAGAGAGGAGAGAGAGAGAGAGACACAGAGAGAGAGAGAGAGAGAGAAGAGACGGAGACAGGGGGAGAGACAGAGGGAGAGACAGAGGAGAGACAGAGGAGAGACAGAGGGGAGAGACAGAGGGAGAGAGACAGAGACAGAGACAGAGACAGAGACATAGAGAGAGACACAGAGACAGAGAGTTAGTTATTACTTATACAGACAGATGCTTCATTGAGAAACAGGTTTGCAAAATATATTTTGTGAAGAAAAGATGAGGAAGAATACATCATGACAAAGATGAAACGTGGGTGCTGGTGCCATAGAAGAAGGAAAGTGAGAAAGTTTAACATATTGTTACGGTTGTGGAAATTCGCATTACACCATAAAGAGTCCTCAGGTGAGATATATCGGTAAGTTCATTGTAGTTAGCCAAACCCGTTGTATAGAGGGAATATGTGTGATTCATCCGGGCTACGACGCTTTGAGTTAGCCATTTTTCTTTTTCTATTGTTATTTTCGACCATTAAGCCGCCAACAACTCAAACACCACCCCAACAACCAAATCGCACCATCAACAACGCCCCCGAACAACTCCACCAAGCCGCACTACCTTCACCTCCACAACCCAACCCCGCAAGCATCGCCTCACCCGCCATTCTCTAACGACGCTCAACAACACCCCCGAACAACTCCACCACCTTCGCCTTTCTCCTTCACAACCAGCAACCGCACACCTGTGAACACTGAACGCCGGGCTGTCTAGGGCCCCGTTTGGCGATTGGTGCCAAACGCATCGAGGCGCGAGCGTGAATGGCGGCCTTTCCGAGGGAGAAATTCGGATCAAAAAGGCTTCACGCCCCCTTTTTCTCCGTCCAATGGGCGAGCGTCGGGCGGTATGGCCCCGCCTCCAAGCGCGATGAACGTGGATTCTTTACGAGAGGAATTCGGATCAAAACAGGTTCACGCCCCCTTTTTGCCGCACCAATGGCTGAACGGAGGGTGGCGTGGCCCCGCCTCCAATCGCGTTTTGATCCGAATATTGCATAGAGGCCTCTCTGAGGCCTATAAAGACGCGAGCATAAGGCAACTCAGGTGTTGAGTTGAGTTCAGTTCAGTGCGGGTCGAGTGAGTTCGCGCAGTTGAGTTCAGTTCAGTGCGGGTGAGTGGAGTTCGCGCGGTTCAGTTGCAGGCGGCTGGTCGAGTTCAAGTCGAGTCAAGTGAAGACGGCGGTCGGCAACGAGGTTGCGGTGTGGGGGTCTCTCGTCTCGTCGCGGGGTCCAAGCCAGCCAGCCATTCCCTCTCCCTGAGCATCAGCAATTCCCCCCCCCCATCCGCGCTGAGATAGTGCCGGGGGCCCGTTCCTCCCCCACCCTAAACGTGGTGCCAAAAAACTGCTCACGCGGAGCACGCCGGAGAGGGCTCGCCGACCACGCCAGGGGCACTGAGTCGTGGCGCAGCTGCGCGACAATTGCGGCTTGCCCGCCATCGCGTCACGAGGACGGGGTAAGACCTCTCGGTCTCGTGGACCGGGCGCTCCTCCAGGATCCACGTACATTTGGTCCACGGACCTGTCTGCCTCCTTGCCTGTGAGGTGGCTTTCTTTTCTTTCGGGTTGAATGCATGCTGTGGCGCCGTGTCCAACAAGTAGAACTGCCTAAGTGTCGTGCCTGTACATTGCCTATTCGGTGTTAACTCATTCCTTGCATTTTGTTTTGACTGTATGGCTGTATATATGTGCTTCCGTGTGTCCGTATTAAAGTGCATTGTGTGAACTGTTTTCCCGTTTCGCTTCGTCTTTTCCTTGTATTGAATCTCCATCTTGCATCACGTAAGGGATTGATAATGGGTTTAAAACGCCCGGTAAATAATCCTAAGCGTCGAGGTCGACGATAACTCCGCTCGGTTATCTCTGCAGCACGGAACGAACCGCTTAAGCGGTTCATGTCTGAAGTCGACCTGCGGCAAGGTACGATCGCCGGTCGACACTCGCGCAGGTACTTAGGTAGGTCGAATTTGGCGAGCAACCCTATCCTCGGCGGGTGGGCAATTGGCACGATCGTGGTGAGGTTAAACCCCACCCGTGACTGGCTCCGGGCGGTAGTTCCCGGAGGGTCACGACTGAATTGTCCGTTCCGGTGGGCGAGGCGGCCCTCTTTTGGCTACACGCGGTCGATCGCAACGCCGGC
>CM068953.1:71358829-71372350 GCA_035128595.1 Eptatretus atami
TTTTGGGCTACACGCGGTCGATCGCACGCCGGCGGGCGCGAATTCGCAACAATATTTTTGAAAGCTTTTAAAGGAATGTGTTTTCTTCAATGAAGATATTGCGAAAATGATAGAGGAAAAAGAGAGATGTCCAGGAAGTACAAGTATAAGGCAGAACAAGAAAAGGAGCAATCAGAGATTGCAGACCCTCACCAGGACTTGATTTGTGTGGGCGTTTGGGTACTGGTGTGTTACATAATTAATATAAGAGACATAATTAGAACTTTCACTTTATAACTGCTGGCAGTGATGACCGAGTACCAAGACGTCCTACTTTAATCGGACAACTGACCCTGATCCACGACGTCTTTTTCTTATCATTCAATTGAATTCAGAACGGGATTAAAATATATTAAATTCAGATCAAATAGAAGACCAAATAGGTACAGTCCTGCATTCGATTAATCAGAAGGAACCCAAACAAGCAAAAAGCAAAGATGAAGATGAAGAACAAAGATGAAGAACCTGAATAGGAATCACATTTCAGCTGCTACTCCTCTCCACTCAAACCCATCCAGGGACAGCCAAGTGAGCCCTATATATATATAAAAAAATGAACAACCCACATCAAAAAAATACATCATTCTTGGCTGCCAGACCATGTGTTCAATCAAGGTGAAGTTCAAAACATGTATTCCCCATCATGACTGGATCACAATTGAGAAGTTTCACTTCAAATGATTAAGCAATTCCAAAGAAAACATTCTTTAATATTTTTCTTAAATCCAATATGGCTGCCAAACCATGTTCCCATCGTTTGCTGCCTTTTTGGGTGCTGGTTGCATCATTGGTTAGGGGTGCAGCTATGCCGCTGATGCAGTGCCCCTCTCCCAGTACACTGGTACTCATTTCACCGACCTCAGAAGGATGACAGGCTGAGTCAACCCCATCTGGCATTAATTCAGCATCCAACAGGGCTCGAACTCGGGACCCTAGGATCCTAAGCCAGTCACTCCAGCTGCTAAGATAACACCAGGCTTCCCATGACAGTTATGGCAGATAATGAGGCCACGGAGTTCCACGGACAACACCTCTTCCAATGACTGTCCAGAGAAGTGTATGATATTAGCATGATTCCTAATCCTTGTGGAGAGACAGTGTATAAGCATGTGACATGTCTGCTTCTCACGTCATGTTCCAAGTAACTGATCAGTGACCAGTCTTGCCTAGGTCTGATGAAAGGGCTTCAGCAGCGGCCAGTCTTTCACAACAGTGGTTTCTTGTTCTGCACAGGCTGCGATGATGGAACTTTTGCTGAGTCCCCTCAAAAACCCCGGTGAAAAGTCCTGACAATTTTACAAGCACCCATAAAATCCCTTGTACATTTTTCTTCCACTAAACAATTAAAAAAATTGCTAATGGCAGAAGTTATGAGCAATATCATTGTTAAAAATCAAGCAATACATGTTGATTTAAACTCCGAAGTAGGATCAAGCATGTATGCGATTGGTATCACTTTAAACCAAAATATGGTTTATGTTTGTCACTATTAAAACAAGCAACATACTCCTGCTTCATTACAATATCTTTGGCATCTTTGCAAAAAAAAAATCTCTTATAATTAGCAGGCAGCTTCTGCTCCATCATTAAATTTCAAATTAAAATAACCTAATGGTGGTGCAGCATTTCAAATATGGCCCTCGATTATCCCAAGTGCAGCAATCTATATAATACATTTTTCATGATCACATCAGGCCAGCATACTGCTTGCAGAGCAAAAAGCTTTGAACATTCAGCTTCTTACAGCAAATACCCTGAGGTTCATAAATATTCTTTTACCCCCATGGTAATAACGTTTATTGGGATTTAACTCACAGAAACAATTTTCTTGCTTGAATCTCAGCTATATAAGAGCATGCCGTCAATTGATGGGAGTAGTTTGGTGGTACCTGCCTACTGGGGCACGAGACATAGTTGGAGTAAGTTCATTGTATTCTTCACTATAATTATTATGCAATTATTCACCTGATCAAATATCTGCATGTACTTTTACTATTAAGATTATTCAATTGGCTTAGACGATTCCCTTTTACATTTGACATAATTTGTACTTGAATCTCAAACATGTATCATTTACACTAAATCAATACTCTCTAACGGTCTCTTCCTTATCATCAGGTTTTAACAATAATGGAATCTTACTTTCTATAAAATATAGCCTTTGCTAACTGATGTCTGTCAGTAAAATCAGTTTCATGAGTCCATCCATTCCTGCTCTTTCCGAGGTTCCTTAAATTTATCCGCCCGTAGCCATATCACGTTCTTCATACCCACACAGGAACGCTTCTATAATAGCTCACGCTGTCTCTACAATGTACACCTGCAGCTTTCTCTATTCATGCTGCTCTTGTTGTCTATGCGTCTTTACCCCCAGTTACTTTGTGGACAATTTGCTTTTGCAACCTTGTTTTTAACAAAAGGCCTATAAGTGGTGACTATAGCTACTTTTACAATTTTTTCCAATTTTTCCACAATGCTGGACTTCAATTTATAATACTAGTACGTGCCCGTACGTGCGTGCCCGTACGTGCAAAAAAAACAAAAACGTTCAAACTGCGAGCCAGAAACAACAACCACCACAGGCTGTTCCTTCGCTCTCGCATGGCCGTACGTGCATGTCCATACGTGCGTGGCCGTACGTGCAACCCCCCCCCCCCCAAAAAACTTTCAAACGCGAGCCAGAAACAACCACACAGGCCGTTCTTCGCTCTCACGTGCCTGTACGTGCGTGGCCGTACGTGCAACCCCCCCCCCCAAAAAAAACAACACAAAAAAAACTTTCAAACAAACCACACAGGCCGTTCCTTTGCTCTCGTAAACGACGACTGGATTGGGGCATTGTGTTTATCTATAAATGCACATAAGAAATCGAGAAATTGTTAGAATACATTAAGTCATCACTATCCGGAAGTGGTGCGTGCCCGTACGGAATGTTCACATGCATTCCACGAATTATCGCTTGCATTGAAGAACAACTGCTGTGATTCTTACACACAGAGTTAATTAAAATCAAAATTAAAATCAAGTTTAACCTCCCTGTCTTCTTGCCATGACATTCGCTGCCATTGACCATTGCCACTCCTACGCCACGGGAACTAAGGCACCGATCCCAAACCGGTTGGTGACATCATCGTCGGCAGGCCGCGCACCGGCCGACGCAGCAACGTGTCCTTTCATTGGTTGGTAAATAAATGGCCATAACTTGGGAACCACTTGTCCGATTAATATCAAACCTTGAAAAGGCACATACTCAGGGTCCCAGCAATATACCTGGCAATTAGATCGGACCAGTGGTTGTCGAGAAACAGCGGTCACATACACACACACACACACACACACACACACACACACACACACACACACACACACACACACACACACACACACACACACACACACACACACACACACACACACACACACACACACACACACATTTCTGGAATTATAGATAGATAATATAAATATGCTGTCTGTTGTTAGATCGAGGTATTATCACCACCTCGAGATGTTTTGGGGTCAAAACATGCAGAGAACAATGTCACAGCTCTGAACCGAGTGTTAAGGTTAGCCATTAGCTTTTCTGCTGCTGGACTGGCCTAGCAAATTGGCTAATGTTTTACCGTGTGATCGTTGTGAATATGCAAAGCCAGAAGATGGGTCACCGTGACAATGGGTCACCGAGATGCAGCTGTATCCACAAATCTCCCCTATTCTTGGCAACAAGCTTTCCGATGCTTTGCGGCGACTCCAGCTCTGGTCATGGCTTGTCAGCTATCCACTAGCTGAGCCACTCCATTGCATTCATGCCTCACTCTTACAGCATTGACCCTCAGTCCTCCAGTGTATGTGATCATGATCCCATAGGCACTCTATGGCTTCTGCAACATGATCATCAGACTCAATGCATCAGTGAGGACAACATACTCGTATACCAATGACCACGACAATGATAATACTAACCACTACCAGATAACTTTGAGCTTCAAGACGGCACTCTTACAGAAGACTTGGTCTGATCAAACTCCAAAACTTTTTTTGAGGCTTGAGACCCTTAAGCATCGCCCTTTCATGAATCCAGAGGACTGAACAAATATCAATTTTTCTCCTTTGTTCGAAACTTCCATGCTATTCTGAGAGCTTTTCCAACAAGTGACCTGTTATGCCTCTCATTAAATGTGGGTAAGCATTAACGTATTTACTGCAACTGCTTGTAGAGTGCACACAGTACCAGTGGCTGAAAACTAAAGCGACTGTTAGCAAATGCATATGTATAACAGTGTCAGTGTACTTTCTTTTTATTATAATTAGTTTTTTTGTATACATTGTCGAGGCTCAAATTAGAGCTAACACACAATGCACAGCAAGGGGGGCATGAGACAAGAGGGGCGGGAGAGGGAAGGACAAAATAGTGGGGAACAGAGACATTTGGAGATCTGTGGAAGGGAGAGGGATGGGACGGGAAACATGGGGTATACAAGATGACACGACAGGGACTTTCAGGAAGGAAAGCAGGGAATTTGAAGGAGGTGGGTTTCGGTGGATTAACGGGGGTAGAAGAGATCGAGGTTTTGGATGGGGGAGAAAAGAGCTGGTGGTACACAGCTATTTTTGAAGACCTGGAGGAAGAATGGATTAAAGAGAGTGTGGGAGTTTATTCCAAAGGCGGGGAAAAAAGGAATGAAAGAGTGAAGGTGAGCAGTGATTCTTGATTTTGGTAGTTTTACCCGAAGGGGGTTGTTGGCGGAACTTGAGCGCCCTGCGGAAAATATGGGGGGGGGGCATATTCAGACAGAGCAGGGGGGTGAGACCAGAGTGGAGAAGGTAGAAGACAGAAATACCACCGACCTGCCTGTGGTGAGAGAGTGAGAGGCCCAAAGACTCAGCCTCAGCACGGGAGATACCAATGATCCTAAATGCCTTAGTTTCCATAGCGTGAAGCCGGGAAAGGTGAGAGGCAGGAGCACCAGCCCAGAGGGGACAGCAGTGCTCCATCAGATTGCAACCGAAAGCTTTGTATGTGGTCAGGAGCTCAGGTGGGCCGAGGAAGGACTTCGCACAATGGAGGATTCCCAGTCGGCAACTGGCTTTGGGGGCCAGTTTGGAAATGTAAATGATTTCACAATGATTCAAACCATACCTTTCAAATAAGACATGGACATGGGTAAATAAGGATCATGGAGACAAACAGAAAGAAACAAGGAGTCTCCTTAACATAGAAGAGACTCCTTGTTTGACATGAGTCTCCTTAAAACAAGAGTCTCCTTAACAGCCCTCTACTCATTAATCTCCTTAATGTACTTCAACATATCTGCCTCCGAGCTCCTCATAGATCTTGGAATGAAACAGACCATGCAAATGGAACTTTCCCGCCCCCACCAACATTTGTAAATTATGAAGTTACGGGAAAATTGCAAGTTTATTTATGAATGTGAACTCGAAGGGAAAACACAAACGAAAAAAATAAATGGTTATGACAGCATTGGAGAAAACGAGAGAAGGGAGATACATTGTAATAGTCTGGCAGCCAAGGGGGAGAACTGTTCACTGGAGGTCCCACAATAGTTTTTATTAAATCAGAGTACGGACACTCAGTACAGTACAACGAGAAACTGGCGGGTGCCAACCTGGCATCTTTGGGCATTTTGAATAACTAGTACACCCACTCCCTTTAGGAGTGTCAGGCACAAGGGGTCATGTTATTATCCTCCCTGGGGTAAATACATTACAGTTGATCTAGGTTCAGGTCCGTTAGTCTATGGTGGACGCAATAAGCATAAAATGCCTCAAGGATGTCGGGATTCCTCCAAATTTCTTTCAGTTTAGTGTTAAACAGCAGTAAGTGACTGTTTAAAAAGGTAATCATACGTGTTTGTGGTTTATAATATTTTTTACTTCTGGTAGGGGTGCCACAAGAAATGCTGCCATAAGCTATTTATACATGTTAACACAGCATTTGGCCAAGGAAGAAAAAAAACCCTTGTGGAGAAGGGATATTGTTAGCATTAATATTGTTTTGTAACAACATTCATATTATACTATTGTCATTAGTGTTGTTAGCTCACCTGGACTTTAGTCAGGTGAGCTTATGCGATCGAGCAGTGTCTGTAGGTGAGTGCGAGTGAGTGAGTGGGTCAGTCTGTCAGTTGGTAAAACCTTAGTCATCTATAATTTAAGCAAGCACACGATTTTGATGAAACTTGGCCACAAACTTCATACCTTATGCCGAACGAAGATGTATTGACCACATCAAAATCTGCGCTCATTAAAGGGGTCCATGGGGGTTATATGAGCCCCCCCCTCAAAATAGGTATTTGCTCTCTTCTCAAACTACACATGATTTTGATGAAACTTGATCAGAAACTTAATCACTGTAATGTAGCAAAGTGTCTCGACCATCAAATGAAAAGAGAGAGAGAGAGAGAGGGAGAGGAGAGAGAGAGAAAAGAAGTAGTAGAGAAGTAAGAGAGAAGAGAGAGAGAGAGAGAGAGAGAGAGAGAGAGAGAGAGAGAGAGAGAGAGAGAGAGAGAGAGAGAGAGAGAGAGAGAGAGAGAGAGAGAGAGAGAGAGAGAGAGAGAGAGAGAGAGAGAGAGAGAGAGAGAGAGAGAGGAGAGAGAGAGAGAGAGAGAGAGAGAGAGAGAGAGAGAGAGAGAGAGAGAGAGAGAGAGAGAGAGGAGAGAGAGAGAGAGACTGCTCCTTCTCCAAAACTAAACACAATTTTGATGAAACTTGAGCATACAACTTCATCACTCGTGATTTACTAAAGTTAGTTTATGGCATTAAATAAATATGCCTGGTGTTAGCTTAATGGTTAGGATGGTGGGCTTGGATCTGAGGATCCTGAGTTCAAGCCCCATTTGGCTGTTGAATTAATACCAGGTGGGGTTGACTGCCTGTCATCTTTCTGAGGTCAGCAAAATGAGTGCAGCTTGCTGGTATACTGTGTTGAAGTGGCGACCGTCAAGATTTGCCCAATAGCCAAGGAGACTGTTTAGGCAGCATCAACGCTCTACACAGAGTATGGTCCCGATGGTGGATTAAATAAATCAGGGTTAAGGGGGTCTACAGGGGGTTTGAGTGACTGTTGCTCCTGATCTAGGTGAGCTTCAGGACAGGGGTCCTATTTTTATTAACCTCCGCCATCGAAGATCGGAGGTTAGTTTTCACCCCTTTCTGTTTGTTACTTACGAAATCTAAAGATTTCGTAAGTATATTGATGACTTCGTTTCTGTTTGTTTGTGTGTTTGTTTGTTTGTAGGCAGATAACTCGAGAACGGAAGAAGCTACCAATGTCAATTAACACCATACGTGATTTCAGGAGGGTGATGGCTAGTGCTGATAGATTTTGGTCAAATCGGTCAAAGGTCAAGGTCACAGTGAGGTCAAATATTCGATTTTTGATGGTTTGGTTACAGATAACTCGAGAACGGAAGAAGTTACCAATGTCAAATTTACACCCGTGATCAGGGGTTGATGGCTCGTGCTGATAGATTTTGGTCAAAATGGTCAAAGGTCAAGGTCACAGTGAGGTCAAACATCCAAAAAATGATAACCGAGAACGGAGAGAAGCTACCAATGTCAAATTACATCACGTAATTTCAGGAGGGTGGTTCTAGCGTTGATTAGATTTTTGGTCAAAACGGTCAAAGGTCAAGGTCACAGTGAGGTCAAACATCCAAAAACATTCGATTTTGATGGTTTGGTACAGAATCATGCGTAGAAACTTCTGGTTTGCGTTGCTACCTTCTCTAGAGACAGCTTTTATAAGACAAGGTCAGAGGTCAAGTTGACGATTTCGTAAGTACCAGTCTATGACTGCTTGTTTGTTTGTTGTTTGTTGTGAACAGTATTACGGAAAACTCCTCGACGGATTTCGACGAAACTTGGTGGGGGGGTTAGGTATGGTCCAAGGATCATGCCACTAGATTTTGGACTTGGTCCCCCCCCCCCTAAAAAAATTGAGAGAATTTTTTTTTTTTTGCATTTCTACATGTTTTTTAGTGATTTCCACCCCCCCCAAAAAAAATTGTTACCCCCCCAAAAAATTTAACAAATTTTTTTTTTGCATTTCACATGTTTGTGATTCCACCCCAAAAATTGTTAGAAATTTTTTTTTGCATTTCTATAGTTTTAAGTGATTTCCAACCCCCCCCCCAAAAAAAAATTTTTAGAGAAATTTTTTTTGCATTTCTACATGTTTTAAGTGATTTCCAACCCCCCCCCAAAAAAAAATTGTTAGAGAAAAAAATTTTGCACCTTTTTTTTCAACAATTTCGATTTCTTTGTTTTGCATTTCTACATGTTTTAAGTGATTTCAACCCCCCCCCCCAAAAAAAATGTTGGAGAAAAGAACTATAACTCTGTCAGCACTGTTGACATCATTTAATGAATAAGATATAAGGTTCACTTGAGTGACCCAGCAGTATTGCAGGCGGAGGTTTTGCACTCTCCCGAGTGCTCCCCCTCTAGTTACTGTTGTTATTAGAAGTGGCCTTGGAAAATGCCATGATAAGCTATCTTAACATGGATATGCACCTTAACACGGATTTTGCAAAGGCAGAAAACCCCCATGGGGAGGGGAGCAAATGAATTCGCTACAACATCCTATGTGTGACTCTTAGTCTTTCTGCCAAGTTTGGTTGAGATTGGATAAGTAACCACTGATTGTATTGTGGTCAAAAATAGTCAGACAGACAGACAGATAGAAACCAAATTGCGTATTTTAGTTTGATTCCCATTGCCATGGCAAACATATACAATGAGAGAGAATTTATTTTGCAAAACATGTCCCCTACCAATGTGATATTTTCTGAGTCCAAAAAGGGAATAACTGTGAAAAATTGATGAAATGCCCGCCCTTTCGTTTGAAACTCGAACTTGTTCTGTAACCTGTCATAATAAAACCATGTACCAAGTTTCAGTTGAACATGTTAAGGGGTATGAGAAAGAAAAGTCTGAAAAACCACAGATCGGTCGGACAAACAAACAGATGGATAACAAACCTGTGGTCCCCTCTGGTAAAACAAGAAGGGGAATAATAAATGCATATCTTGGAAAGTTGAATATCTCTGGACCAACAAATGATCTGAGAGTGATCCAAGTGTCCATTCATATGTTCTTTGCCATGGGCTAACCAATTAACTCATATCCAAGGTGATTTGAGGTCAAGTTCATTGAGTAAAACCCAAGTTGAAGTGAAAAATGCACAGATTTTGAATAAAATATACAATATAAACCTTATAACAAGTTTACCAATCATCAGAGAACTTTTATATTTGTCTTTGTCATCCTACTTCTTCATATTTGTCTACAGAAAACCCATTCCCTTGAAGAGGATAAATATTTAGTTGCCATAATAACATCTATACAAAACTTCAATAAGATAGTTTATGCAACATTCATGGTAAATTTATACCTACCATAACTATACATTGACAAATTGTACTCATGGGACATTTGGACTTTTTTGGTACTTAATATGTTTGACAGTCTCATGGGCATGTTAACTAGGTCAAGGTTATGGGCTTAAGCTAAGGTCATTGATGAAGGTCAGTGACTGATGACAAATCAACAGCTGCTTCAAACGGCTTAGTCAGCATCTCTCTTCCAAACATGTAGAACAGACACCACCACTTTTGGCGAAATTAGTACTCTGTCCAAATGTCACAACAATGTGAATATGGAGGCAAAAGCCATAATCAGTAAGCAAAGTCAAACAGATTGATCAATGCCAGGTAAAACCTTTCCCAACAAAATCCAAACACATCTGACATTAATGTTCCAATTCTTTACAAATAGACCTAACAGATCTGATGAAGCATTGTATCTTCCTTTCCTAGGAGACAACAGATGTCATGAGAGTAAATCATTGTTTAAATACATGATATAACTTCAGCACAATTTTAGTCAAGAGATAAAGTTCCGCCCTCATGACGTTTCTGTTATTGTAATCATGACTGGATTATCAGCCTCATCATCAGAAGCATCATCTACTGTTGTAGATGTTGTAGCAATCAGTTCCTGCAGTCATTGGAGCATTCAGTTCCTGCTTCACATTGGCACAATATTGTGCATGTCAACTTTGCTGATGCGCATGAACACCTTGATGACTTGCAGTTTACACAACTGCACTTGATCAGTTTCAAGAGTAAATCCTATGCTGGTGATACGTTGTTCGGAAGCATGACTGGTAGCAGGGTTTCATTTCCCTTGTCCTTTATACATCCATACTTAACTGAATCCAGTGAGGGAGGACTGGATTCAGATGCACTTTTCCAAATGCAGACTTGAAAGTGGGCCCTCATATCATTCAGGTCAAATGCTTCAGTAGTTGGGGGAAGTGTCATTAACTTTGGAGCTGTGACGATGTTTTCCCTGGCTGTTTTATGCTTATAAAGCTTAAAATGTAACTCTGTCATTGAAGTTGCTTCTGCATGTCCATAGCATGCAGTATGAATGAACTTCACAGTATTTGTGAGGTCAGCTCAAGTATTTCCTGGTTCTGGAAGCTTGTGGCCTGTCTGAAGCATTTTCAGCACCATAGCCTTTTCACTATCCCAGCATTGTGTGACAGTGTCACATCTGGATAGAGAGTGGGCAGCCAAGACATAAATAATCATATCCTTGTAAGTCTCAGTTGATGCTCTGATGTCAATGCTTTTCCTCTCTCCAGAAGTTGGTTCCATCGTCATTGACCATTTCAGTTGTCTTCTCTTGTAAAAGTAGAGGAGCAGCACAAACTCGTCTGTGTCATCTGAAATTATCTTAACATGAGTGTCTGCTGATTTCAATTGGAACTGGATCAGGTTCTGTAAACACCAACTCATGCTCGAACAGGTTTAGCTGTTCTCTCTGCTCTTGCAAGTACTCAACAATCAGAATGATCAGTTTCACCTTGTTACAGGTTACTGTCAGAACAACTTTCTTCGATGGCAATTACATAGAGAGTGAGAGTTTATGTCACCTGCTTGCCTCGTTATCTCTGGCTGCTCAAGTCACACCTTTTGATGCTGTAGTCCTTCTACCATTGAAACATTAGGTACACATCAGAATCGTTCAACCTGCTGGTGATGTATGAGAGGATATTGTCTTTGAAGTCCCTTTCTCTCCCATTTGTGACCAGTGGACAACTCACAGCATTGCAGATCCATCAACATTCACACTATCTGCTTTGATCAGGGATGTTGCTGGAATTTCGATTTGCAGTTTGTTTTTCAGCAGTGATTTTTCCCTTTGCTGTCCGCATGTTACCAAAATTTGTGAATGTGAAAGTTGCTACTGGTGACAAGTCATGCTTCAGGATATCTTCAATATCCATCTACCCTCCGGAAGCTTGGAGACCAATTATACGTGAATAGATGACATTTGTGTCATTGAGTTTTTGTTTTTGGAGTGATACATGCACCTTTGGGTTTTCATTCCCTATAATGTACATATGTTGTTCATGGTGTCGAATCAAGCCTGTTCTCTAATGGCTGCAATCCATGGTTTACACCTTACACAAATCAACGATCATAACGGTCGGCTACCAATCAATTGGATCTTTGTCAGTAGGTATCTGTGACTTCTGAGTGGCGTTGCAGTGACCACTTCAACAGTGTAACGTTTTTGAAACTTGTATTTCAAATAAACAGATACAAATTCAAATGAGGAAGTTCACCACTACATACAATGCCCACCTCCGATTCCCGTGTTGAGTTGCTTCACCGCCCAGTGTCCCAGTCCTGCCGGCACAACTCACACGTGTTCACCTTGTCCACCATGGCTGTTGAACAATTGAGTCTTGTTGCAGTGTTCTCTCTCGTACGCTGGCCCATCTAGGATGATTTAAGAGCTCAAAGGAATTATTTCCCGATACACAATATTAATGAGTTTCAAACAACCTGATTATAATCGGCTCCACGCATTAACAACCACTCCGGACATTAACACCTCATTCACTCATCAGAGTTAAATCGAGCATGGGGACGATCGAACACGTCTCATCACATGCCATCTGTCTCTCTACAACTCCCTCTCACGGGTTTATATAGTATTACAGAACGATCTCATGCCTTCCAGTAAATGCGATTCTCGTCCATAGTAGAAGTTTTGTCTGAAAACGTTCCAGCATCTTCACGAATCTCACCAGGCAGTTTACAATACAATACTGCCATCCACAATCAAAATTAGCTCAGCACATCAGGCAGTTTAAATTAAAATTTACCGATCCATGCTAAACAAAACTTATAACATATAAAAGTCAATTGCAATCATTCATTTACAGGCATTTACTCATGCTTATAAGTACCACATCTAGCTTAATACTGACAGCTTTGCTGAGTGTATTTGTGTGTGTTTTTTTTCATAACTACCATTGTCTTGACCTCTTTCGGCATGGTGTCATTAATGCCGGCCACTTGACCTTGATAAATTTAATAACCTTAAACTACATAGCGTGCCAATAGAAAGTCTACATCCCTTTCAAATTTTTCACCTTTTGTTGCCATGCAGCCTGGAATTAAATTAGAATAAATTAGACTTTTTCCACCTTCATTTACATTCATAACCACAATTCCAAGTGAAAAACAAATTCTACAAATTCCAGAAAATTAATTAAAAATACAAAACTTGAATATCTTGGTTGGATAAGTGTCCACCCCCTGAGGTAATACTTGGTGGAAACACTTTTGACAGCAACTGCTGCTGTGAGACTGTTGGGATCGGTCTCCACCAACTTTGCACACCTTGATTGGGAAATATTTGCCCATTCTTCTGTACAAAACTGTTCAAGCTCAGTCAGTTGTGTGTGGAGCGTTGATGGACGGCAATCTTCAAGTCATGCTACAGATTTTGATTGTATTTAGATCGGGGTTCTGACTGGGCAACTCAAGGACATTTACCTTTTGTTCCTTAGGCACTCCAGTATAGCTTTGGCTGTGTGCTTCGGGTCGTTGTCATGCTGAAAGATGAACTTCCGTCCAAATTTCAGCTTTCTTGCAGATCGCAGCAGGTTTTCCTGTAAGATTTTTCTGAAATTTGCTCCATCCATTTGCCCTTCTATCCTGACAAGTGCCCCAGTCCCTGCTGATGAGAAACATCCCATAACATGATGTTGCCATCACCATGCTTCACTGTAGGGATTGGTGTTCTTTAGGTGATGGGCTGTGTTTGCGCCAAACGTACCGTTTTGCATGTAGGTCAAAAACTTCCATTTTGGTTTTGTCAGACCACAAAACGTTTTACCACATGGCTTCATAATCTTCAGTGTTTTTATTTATTTATTTAATTATTATATATATTTTTTGTATACCTTGTCGAGGCTCGTGTGAGAGCTAACACACAACGCACAGCAAGGGGGCCATTGGACAAGAGGGGAGGGAGTGGGAAGGACAAAACAGTGTGGAACAGAGACATTGGGAGATCTGTGGAACGGAGAGGGATGGGACGGGGAACATGGGGAATAGAAGATGGACATTACGGGGACTTTCAGGAAGGAAAGCA